>CM060268.1:16867126-17363407 GCA_030684275.1 Acipenser oxyrinchus oxyrinchus
ACGATGTGAAAAAGATCACAGCAAACAAACTAACCAGTTCCCCCTCTCCCCCTCCCCTACCAGGAGGTGCGTTGAAGCTGTGTGAAGGCAGGGTGGATCCATACTGTTTTGGACGGGAGTTTGTGTGTATTCATATTGCAACTGAAATTCAATGAACCAAGTGCTATTCATTGTAAATTATATACTCCGCTCCAACAAGTATTGGGACAGATGAATGAATTATTATTTTATTTTTTAGCTGACGCCCTTATCCATGGCGACTTACAATTGTTACAAGATATCACATTATTTTTTCATACAATTACCCACTTATACAGCCAGGATTAAGGTTGGGACGATAATGGAATGTTTGTATCACGATTATTGTCTGAAATTATCACCATAACAGTTATTATCGCGATAATTTTAAATTGGTAGTTTTTCTATATATATTAAAAAAAGAAAACGTTTTTAAACTATAATTCCAACAGCAATGCTTTATTTTGAACAAATATTTTAAAACATCTAGTCTAGTTTTATACACTTTTACTACTAACGTATTTAATTTATGCTACTATGCAATCCTGTTTTGAACAGGTATACTTCCAGTATACTACTTCTTTTTTTTTTAGCAAAGCACTTACCATTCATACATGAATAACAAAACCCCAATACCACGCAGATATTTAATAAAATGAATAAAACAAGCAAACATATCCTATCCAATTCTGCACCAAAAAGCAAAGACCAGACAACATAATGAAGCCCAATCCGTCAGTTAAAGGTTACCTGCATCCTGTATCCCACAAACCTCAGTGCTGCAAAATACCCCCTAAAAATAATACTAATTCCGCCTTTAAGTTTGAGCTTCCCTTATGACTTATTTGTACAGAGTATGGTCTGTAATCTTTCCCTTCACATCACTATGGCAACGTCAGCAGGTTTGGTTCTGCTGCTTCATGTCAACCAATTAGGCAACAGAGTGTCAGAGCTAAAGAACCAGTGACGATGGCGATAATGATCATAATGATGCCATAAACGATAAGTGCGATAATATAAAAATGAAGTATGATGAGTATAATCGATAATCGTCCCAACCCTAGCCAGGATATGGTTACAATTTGCAACAGGTCTTTATTTTATTTTCAAGTTAGCAGTAGGGAGCATTGGGGCCTGGGATAGCTCCTGTAGTTCAGAAAGAGTATAGCACAGGGTTCTTTTGTTGGGATCCCTTTTTCTGTGTTGACTTCATTCAGTACAATACCCACCCCTTTACATGCACATATTGCATATATGGAACATATATATTCAAATACATTTTTAAAATGCCATATTAATTACATATGTACCAAAATATAAGAATTCATGTCAAAACAACAACTCAATATAGTACCGTACTAAGAAAAAAATTCTATTTAACATTATCTTCAATTGTGTTTTTTAAACTTTATTCCCTATAATTTAAATACAGAACTGCTGTATATGAAACACACATTTAAATATATATTAATACATGTGTGATATTAAATCTAAAAATGTATTTATATATTAAAATGTGGATAGATTTTCTGTAACCTGACCTTGGCTTAAATCAGAGTAATGCCTGCCCGAATGTTAGTATTGAACTATGTTTAATCTCCAATCCAAATCAATCGGTCTGAAAAAAACCCTGTAAGTAATACAGTATTTATTTGCTTGTCTAATTTCTTCATCAAGCAGGAAAAGTGAAAGTGTTAAACGTACTGTTCGGGTTCCTGTTTAATTCTTTAATATTTTGTCTTGCAGTGAAGAGGTGCTGTGACGGTGTTCGTGTTTTCTCTTGTGAATGTTGGTGTTGATTGTTCACGCTTGGAATGTGGGAGTGTTTATTAATTAATAAAGTCACGTCACGTAGTATATAGGGAGCGAAGGTCACTGTTTTTGAGTGGAGCGAGAGTGGTGGTATATTGTTTTTTGTTATGCAAAATAAAAGCCTAAAACTTACCATTCGCCTCCGGATCTGTCACAGGTGCATTTACAGTTTGCATATTGCACTGTCACAGTTCTGGCACGTCCCTTTTGTGCTATAAGTCATTAGATCCTTTTGCATGGAAGGCCTCGGTTGCAAGGGTGTGCAGTTCTTTGATGGACCCAGATTCAGTTAAAATGTGTTTGCCCACTGATGATGGGAATGAGAATGTAGAGATGGGAGCCCAGCTAACAAGATTTAAGTTGTTTGCAGGTATCAAGCTTTTAAAGACACACCTGTGGTGGCTTTGACAGACTCACTGAGAGCAGAAACTGACCCAAGACTGTCACAGCTACTGGAAGCAGGACGATCTTTGGGAAACAAATTGAACATTTGTGAAACTGCAACAAATATTGTAATGACTGTAATGTGTTTTCGAAAATATTTTTAGCAGATGTGCACAGTTCCAATCCTGTTGGGAACGTGCTGAGTTATTAGACATGAATTGGATGATTTAAACTGGCCTGTATTGATTGAAGTAATATGATATACTGTTTGTCAACAATTATAATAATACTGTTTATGTTCCTGTCAAAAAGATCGGTATACTCAGTAGAAAACAATGGATAGTTGTGCACAGTCTGTGAAAGCACCTGCTGGAAGGAGTCAGACTTGGCAGGCTCTTGTCATAAGGCCTTGTTAACATATTCCAGTTTTATGAGAAAAAGTAGCTTCTTTCGTTGCTTTACTTTCATTACTTCATGTCTCATATTAAGCAACACCAAAAAATTGGCAAAAGGCTAGGATGTCTTAACACCTGCTTCAACTGGTTTTGTATGAACAGAGAAATAATATAACCATTTCTAGGAGCAACTGTTATACTGAAGTAACTGAATTAGAAATACATGTTATAAAATCATTTAAAGTTAAACTGTTCAACAAATAACATTATTATTATAATTGAAAGAACATATTACAGTAAAAAACAAAAAAAAGTTCAGTACTAACTGACACTGTCAGAATATTGTAATAATTTTACTGTGTTTTAAAGAATATAAAACCAGCATAAATAATATTGCAGCAAATTATGAACAGGTTACAATGATTTGAACTAAGAAAACTGAACAAGTGTTAATGTTAGAAAAACAGCTTGTCTATGTGCCTTTGTTATTAGTGCGCATACACTCATGGAAGCCAGTCAGACTATTGCATGTGGAAGCCTGTAACCTTGAAAGAAAGGCATCTGGGGAACTAAACACGGAGGCTAGGTATTGCAAATTAGTAAAAACAATAGGGTAACCCTTTTTAGACAGAACGATATTTGAAACTAAAAAGACATTTTGATTTTATTTGATTGTGTTGTTACTAAGCATAGAGGTTTTAAATAAAATAAAAAAAGTATTCTGATCCAATAATAGGGTGACAAAACTCTCTGAAGAGAAATAATATGTTAAGTATTTTGATCTAATAAGAAACATAATATTTAAACTAACAAGTGTTTTTGCTTGTTTAAGTCTCTACTGTAATACAAATAGACTGTAAAAGCAGGAGCGAGCATTTAATTTAATCAATTTAAGAATTAACTCAGTTTCACTAACTAAACAAAAATCTTTTAGACATTACAATATCCATTAAATTAAAGAATATACATGTTTAGTTTATATAAAGGTTTTACTGCAATAAAAACAGGAACTGTTAGGTTGGAATATTAGACAAATAAAGTGTGAATTGTATTCAATAATTTCAGTACACAATAAATCTACAGAATAATTGCCTTGCCCTTATCTGCTTGCAAGCAGAGCGGTGCTAGATATGGAAGGTTCTTTTGGCAGTCAAAGTGAGATTTACTTGTTGTCTGCAGTTTTGAATCCAAGGTCTTTCTATAATAAGAAAACCTGGTAGTAGAAGGAGCATTCCACGAATTAGGGTGAGTTGTTTCCAGTCACAGTTCTTATCAAATAAGTAGCGACTTTCTTTGGGAGAAAACTGATTTCATGCAGTGAATTCAGAGAAGTGCTTACAGTGGTGTTTCATATTAATCAAAACAATAGTCTTGGCAAGTAAACAAGGTTTGTGGAAACCTTCTTGTGCAGGCAACTTTTAGAAACAGAGAGAGGTCAGGCATAGTCTGAGAATGGCACAGTTAAATAAGGCTATTGTAATTAACATGTTTCATTATAGCTTGAATTTAAATGAAAATAACTGGACTTGCCGCTGTATGCTTAGTGGTCTTATTCAAAGGCTTATGATAAACCCTTACACTCTTTGTCAAATACTTTGTTAACACACATTTGTATATGAAGTTAAACTGGCCCACTGACAACACACTGAAAAGGTAACATATGTGGCTAAGAGGGACATATATTTTTTGACCCAGCTTAATATAATCAAATAGAGCTGGTGTTACATGTTAAAAACATCTCTCATATATATAGACATATACTTGTATTATATTATAGCAAGGATTCTGTGAACTTTGGTCCACCTGACTTTTTAGAAAAAGGAGGAGTTGGAAAAAGAGAGTGATGAAATCATGTTCCAATATTTTTGGCAAGAAGTTATATCCAATCAGTTTTGAAAAAGGAGTTGACCAGATCCTTCTAGAATGTATCATTAACTTAAATATAAGAAATGTCAAGGCCGAGTGATGATTAGATTTACTTGTGACTTCTGATGTATTCAATGGAGGGAAAAAATCCTATAAAACCAAGGTAAACCCCAGCCAAGTATCGTGCGACTTGCTAACTAGAAGTTGTGTGATCCATGCTCTGAAGATCTCTGAACAACTGATTTCTGTTTGGTTGAATTTAGAAGTCTCTGCCTTTTGAACACAGATCTCATTTCTCCTGCCCTTATATTATATTCTACACTTCCATATATTTTGGAAGGTAAGAACTATTTTGTATTTATATCTTGTTTATATTGGATGCATTGCTATAAGGTATAGAAAATAAAAATCTTTTAGTCTTAAGAGAGTGATATATATATATATATATATATATATATATATATATATATATATATATATATATATATATATATATATATATATACTGAATGTTCTAGAATTTAGCGGTAGGTGTTTTTTTAGCTTTTTGCATTTTATAGCCTAAGAGCTAAATATATGATAACCATATTTGTATTTCTGTATTGAAGTACTAATGCTGTTAACCTGTAAAGCACTGGATTCCCCAGACTGCTTTTTACTTGGGATTTATGATGGTCTGGATACGTTGCAAGCCCAGTGCACGAACGATCCACTTACAGGAGTCTGAAACATCTTTATGTCCTTGTAGCAGGGTGGTAGAAAGCCCTGCTGTTTAAATGTATTTATTTATTTTTAGAACAGGGTCTCCCCCTCCACCCCTGTGTTATTTTGTATTTGTGTATTATGATTTATTTATTATTGTAAATGTATTTAAGTATGACGGAGTAGCTGCGTTGTTTTGTTATTGTATTGTTTAGTAGCGTGGATGGGAAGCCCCATCCACAGTCCACAGTAATTAAAAATCTCGTGCATTAGGTGACCATCTCCCGAGTTTAATTAGTTGTGTAATTGTTGCTAATCGGGAGATGGTCACCTGAATAAAAGCCTGCAGCTCTCTGCACTGGTGGTGTGGGGTGTTCAGAGGAGGAACGAGAGCGAGCGAGGAGCGAGAGAGAAAATTATATACAGGAACATTGACAGCAATTGCCCAGCCTGACCTGTATTGTTTTGTGTTCATGATTATTTTGTTTAAACCTTTTGTTTCGCTCTGTTAAACCTTGTATTTATTTTTGTATTATTTAAATAAACAGTGCACGCGGCATCTTTTGCTGTGCAGTATTTTTGGGTTTGTTTTCTTTCCTGCACTCTGGTCTGACGTCACCACTTAGCCACCCTGCCACAGTCCTCCTGAACGTCTCCCCTGAGTTTAAGAGGGTGCTCAGAGCATATATATAAATAAAGAGTACGTGCGGAAAATTCTTGACAGCATACAATGACAAACGAATGAGGACACCTGTAGAAGCGGTTTGAAACAGGACTACAGTAGCGTACTGTAGTGACAGAAATACAATTCAAAGAATAAAATGTTTAGATGATGCGGTATCATCACTGCAGTTAAAATAAGAAGCAGCAAAATCAGTCAGTACTGAGTACAGACAAAGTTGTAAAACATTGTCCACATTAAAGCAAATGCTATAGTTCGAAGTGTTTCTCTGCTGTTGAAAATATATATATATATATCGGAACATGGAGGCAGACGTGAAGCAGCTGACCAAGTAAAAGATATATATATATATATATATATATATATATATATATATATATATATATATATATATATATATATATATATATATAATGTAGGCTATACACGGCCGCTAAATAACTCGCTGCAATTCGGTATTCGTAGGCTAGATCCTCATTATCATAACTGTGGTTCTTAAGATGTGCCTTCAGTATTTTTCAGAGATTTTAAGCTGGCATAGGGCACAGTGCAAAATAATTGCCTGGCCGCAAGGCAAGTTTGATTTTACGGTCGCATTTTTTTGCACTGCGCCTATGTAATGGTGTGCAATGTGATTTATTATTTATTATTCTTTTGTGTGTAATTTTGTTTCAATTTTTATTCTTTATTTATTTTACTGAATTTATTGTGATTTTATTTGGTTTATTTTAAAATCTTTGATAATGTGGTATGGCTCCTTTCAAACCTTCCGAAAACTTTTGGGTCTCCATATCAACTGCAGTGCTAACAGATTTTCAGTTGCATTGATCGGTTTATGTCTCTTTAAAGCAACAACTTCACTGCGAGACGTGTTTTTCGCAGGAAGAGGCCAGGCATGTCAAACAGGATTTTACAGCTTTGAAGTTTGTCCCACTGCAGAAATCACACGGCACATCTCCAGGTCCAGCATAACTTTGAGCAGGAGGAGGATTGAGACCTGTCTTCTTGAACTCCTCCACAGCTTCAGCCAACATGGTGTTTTGTGCAGAACAGGCCTTGGGGTAAAGTCTCTCTGCACTGGGGGCAGCTGTAGACTCCCGTATGATCAGGCTTATCCCAGTAGTTCTTAATAAACGCCACACAGTAACTGTGTCCACATGCTGTAGTGACTGGGTCCTTCAAAACCTCCAGACACACTGGACAGCAAAACTGGTCCTTTGGTCACAAGTTTGAGGCCATTCTTGCTACAGAGACAGAGATTGATGATTTCCCAACAAACAAACTAACACCTTGGTTGTAAATGAAACCAGAAGACACTGCAGCCCACGAAGTGGAACTGCCCAGTCCTGGCATGGTCTAGAGTTTAAGAATGGCACTGTTAAGATAAAAATATATTGCTGTAATAATCCAGTTTTGCACACGTTTATAAGAACTGTACAACTCCAGCCAGGATTCCAGTTATCTCTCTGAGAGGTGGAATGCAGTTTTGATAAAGCAGGTTTAGCAGGAACTAAGTTTGAGGCTTTATTTTATCATTTACTGGAATCTCTACTATTCTTGGCTCACATATGAAAAAAAAAACAATCTAAAACTTAACCTGTGTTTATGAATACCAGGAGTCATACAAGGCTCCAAAAGAAAGCTTAGCCCAGAGTGTGAGACGGGAAAGTTGTGAAGTGCAGTGGAGTTTGGGTAACACTTCCAATAGGGGTGAATAATTAAATATAAACCAATAAGGATCCCCAATCTATTCTTTTATAGGTTTTAATTTTATCCCAACTTTCCCCAGGCAGGACACAGAAACATACCATACTTTTTCATATTCTTTATACTCCATTACTTAATTTCAGTGTGTGGTACTTATTAAGACAATATGCATTAAACAATGGAAATCACACACATTTATAGCCCAATAAACAGTATCCTATTTTTATCCAGACCTCTGTCTGCTCTGCAATAAGAGACTTTATTATTCTAAATTTAATAATAATAATAATAATAATAATAATAATAATAATAATAATAATAATAATAATAAAGTGCAGCTTGTTCTACTCGCATCAGAAAGATCTCAGACAAGAATGAATTAAATGAATACAGTATATTATCCAGAACAGTTGAAATAAAGATAGAGAAACAGGTTTAGCAGAAACCTCAACAAGAAAAATTCTTGGCTTCAGTTTATCATTTACTGAAATCTCTCATTCTCTGCTATACTTGTATTGCAAACAGGGTTGCCACCCATTCTGCCTGCATTGTTCTCTTCTTGAGGCAATAGCCCTGGGTAATCTGTAACACTTCCCGGTACATTAAACGTTATCAAAGTATCTGATTTGTTGTTTTGTTTGAAATGACTGGTGTCTTGGTTTTTTGTAAATCAGAGGTGGTAACCCTAATTGCAAATCATATAGTAGATTAGACAAAACATGTTTCTTCAGAAGGAAAAATGTTTAATTAATATAATGAAGGTACTGATGAAGGCACTTCTGTAGCTGCCCATGGGGTGTTCTCGCATACTGTGGGCAGCAGTGTGGAGTAGTGGTCAGGGCTCTGGACTCTTGACCAGAGGGTCGTGGGTTCAATCCCAGGTGGGGGACACTACTGCTGTACCCTTGAGCAAGGTACTTTACCTAGATTGCTCCAGTAAAAACCTAACTGTATAAATGGGTAATTGTATGTAAAAAAAAAATAAAAGTGATATCTGTATAATGTGAAATAATGTATAATGTGATATCTTGTAACAATTGTAAGTCGTCCTGGATAAGGGCGTCTGCTAAGAAATAAAAAATATTATTAACAGTGTGTTTGTAATACTAATTCAAAAGAAAGTTATTCATTAAGCAGATAAAGTAAAAATAAAAAAACGCATAAAATTAAGTATAAATCTTTTGTTCGACGTGATTAAGATCTGATTTGTTTATTGTTAATGTAATTTAATATTTTATTTCAGGTCCATCTGTGAAGTATTTTTGTAACATGTTTGTAAATGCTGTTACAACAGTGTATTATTTGTTCTGTAATGCCTCATAACATAGAAATCATCTTTTAAAATAAACTATTTAAGAAGGCCCCTTCATATAAACTTCCTTAACAAGTTCAAAGGCTATTCACATAACAGGATTCTGCAGTAATTATGTCATTTTGCTAGAAGCGCTATTAACATGGTAAGGATTTTAAAGTGCTATTTACACTCTGAGACATTTCTAGGGATCGTAGCTGACAAAAATAATTCCACAAATCCTACCTGTTGTTCACTTCCATTCATTAAATGGGTCTCAAATGTGCAGTTTTGAAAGAAACACATGTTACAATAAACATGCATCCTAGGAAGAAGGCATATAAACTGGACTTTCTTTTTAACCCAAAGTAATTCCAGATTATATATTTTTCAAATCTAGATATTTAAGTCATACCTGTATGTAGCTAATGGAAGTGCAATATATGAATTAATTAGTTTGCTACAATCCACTTCAGAGATTCTTATCAATGCTGTGGAATGTCTAGCACTGTGCATAGATACCAAATAAGTCTGCCACTTGGTGCTATATATATATATATATATATATATATATATATATATATATATATATATATATATATATTGTGAGCTTGAGCTCTGTTTTGGGGTGGTAACCTGACGAAAGACCAGACAAGAGGCAGGAAATGAAGTCTAAGTGAGGGTTTATTTACAGTGGAAAAAACACACTTTCAAAAAGGGTTGCCAGAAAATAAAAACCTAGCCCACTCACCGGGCCCTAGTCTTAACTGCTTCAGGTCCCTAGTCTCAACAGTTGGGCAAGGCTAGCCCTCACCCAACTTAAACACAAAACACCGCCTCACACACTCTGCGGTGTTAAGAGTTCAGTCACTTGTAAGTCTCCTGGCCTGTAATTCCACCACTCGCCACCAGGAGGACTCCCAGGTAAGTTTTCCTTTCTAGCCTTTGCAATTGTATTATCCGTGCTCAGGGTTGTGCACAAACTTTCTTTCTGTTTCCAGGTTCCCCGATGAACAAGGGTGCCCCTTCAGGTAAGTCCCGGGCAAAGAGGATGAAGTAATCCCAGCATTCATAAAGTACAACTGAAGAAAACAACCAGGCTCGTTTTCCCAACAGAGCCAACTCAAAATACCACGTACTTGTTCCAGCCAACAATTAAAAATAAAAGTCTTGAAATTAACTGTGTTGACTCTCTATTAAACAGTCCATTACTCGTGGTTCCAAACACAGTTATATACTGCAGGGATTTCTCGTCACCGCGTGACCTGGTGTTCCTTTTGCATCGAACACAGTCCTTTAAACAGGCACGGTTTGAGCACAGTGCGGTTTATTATTAAATGGTACAGTCTCCGGTGCCAGTGTTATTTTACAAGCGGTGTTTCTCCTGAACTATGCACTCCAAGTTCAGTTAACACGCTTTAAAAACAAAGTCAACACACTCCACGCTCGTGTTAAAACAGGAATAAAACAGTCTTTGGCTGCTGTCTTCATTCACAGCTCCCAGCGTAAAACATACAACACAGGTTTGCTTCTAAACTCCCAACCACACTCCCGTTTAGAATATTTAGAAGTTTATTTTAGCTACCTTGCTGCACCGTAGTTGTCTTCCCGTGTCCACAGTTTGTTTCGCTGATATCCTCCAAAGTATTCCGTTTGTTCCTGGTCTGATGCTTTCTTGTAAACGAAACCCACGCTCTTGGTCACGTTGCTTATTTTTTCAAACACTCGTTTCTATACACCGACTAACGCTCGCTCCTGCACAGACTGCCCTGTTGCTGTTCTGTCCTGCACCTCGCTATTCGCCACCTCATATAATGCTCCCTCCCCTTCCAGTTGCTATTAATTAACCCCTTTAGCCATCCCACAAGTGGAGCCCCACGGCAGCTACTCTGTGGGGTAATTTAAAGACGTATCCACATATTCTTTGTGATAAATTTGCTCTGTAGTAATGCAACTATAGACCCTCACCTTCCTATGTTGCACTACTACTTACACTTGCATATTTATCACAATATATATATATATATATATATATATATATATATATATATATATATATATATATATATATATATATATATATATACACTACCGGTCAAAAGTTTTAGAACACCTCCATTTTTCCAGTTTTATTGAAATTTACGCAGTTTAATGTCTCAATGTACTCTGAAATTAAAGCATAGAACAAATAAACAATTGGAGATAAAAAGAAATCATGGAATCGTTTTGTTTAACAAAATTTAATCTAAATTTTTGACTCATCAAAGTAGCCACCTTTTGCAGATATAACAGCCGAACACACTCGTGGCATTCTTTCTACAATGGAAATCAAATATTGTTCGGAAAGTTCTTCCCAACACTGTTGCAGAAGTTCCCACAAATGTGTTGCACTTGTAGGTTGCTTTGCTTTCACCCTTCTGTCCAGTTCATCCCAAACCAGCTCGATGGGGTTTAAGTCTGGAGACTGTGCTGGCCATTCCATGATTTGAAGCCTACCGCCTTGTTCTTTTCTTCTAAGGTAGTTCTGACATAGCCTGGAGGTATGTTTTGGGTCATTATCTTGTTGTAGGATGAACCCTGACCAACTAGGGCGTATACCAGAGGGTATTGCATGGCGCTGCAAAATGCTGTGGTAGCCGTTTTGGTTCAGGGTGCCACTCACTCTGTGCAAGTCGCCGACTCTGGATCCAGCAAAAGAGCCCCAGACCATCACGCTTCCTCCTCCATGTTTGACAGTTGGTGTCACACACCGAGGAACCATCCTTTCGCCTACTCGACGGCGCATAAAACCCCGCGTGATGAACCGAAGATTTCAAATTTTGATTCATCGGTCCATAAGACCTTCTTCCAGTCTTCAGTAGTCCACTGGCGGTGTTTCATGGCCCAGGCAAGCCTCTTTTTCTTATTTTGCCATCTTAGCAATGGCTTTCTTACTGCCACTCGACCTGTCAAACCTGCAGCTCGAAGTCTTCTCTTCACAGTTGAAACTGAGACTTGCTTACTTCGACCAGTGTTAAGCTGTGCTTGAAGCTGTTGTCCTGTGAGCCGCCTATCACGCAAGCTGTTGACTCTCAGAAACTTGTCTTCTGATTCTGTTGTGGCTTTGGGTCTGCCAGACCTCTTCCTGTCAGAGTTTCCTCCAGTTTCCAAGTGCCTTTTGATGGTGTAGGAAACTGTACTCACTGACACCTTGGCTTTCTTTGCAATTTCTCTAAAGGAAAGACCTACACTTTTAAGGGTTATAATGGTCTGTCTGTCTTCCTTTGTTAATTGCCTTTTTCTCGCCATTATGATAGCAATATACTACTTCCTGCAGTACAATACTGTCCAAATAATGCTTAAGAGGGTGTAGTAACACAGTCTGTTCCAACACTGCTTTTATACAGACAGAGGGTTTGTAAGTAATCAACAAAAGTTGGGACACCTGTAGGAATTGTTAGCATCAACTTTCAAGGCTTAATTTACTTCCATTGCTGCAGAACAGCTGTAAGTTGTTAACCCATTACTTGTTCCCTGAAAAGGCCTTTTGTATAACTCTGAAATGTACATTATTTTTCAGTTTTGGTAACCTAAACTTTTTTTTAACCTCTGGCAGTTTACAGCTTACCTTTGTACCATTTCAGGTTATTCACTGGACTTGAACTGCTTAAATTTCAATAAAAACTGGAAAAATGGGGGTGTTCTAAAACTTTTGACCAGTAGTGTGTATATATATATATATATATATATATATATATATATATATATACACACAGTGCCTATAGAAAGTCTGCACCCCTTTCAAAATGTTCACCTTTTGTTGCCTTATAGCCTGGAATTAAAATCCTACCCCACAACTTCCAAGCTTAAAAGAATATTCTAGATATTTGTAGAAAATTAATAAAAATAAAACTGAAATAGCTTGGTTGGATAAGTGTCCACCCCCTTGTAATAGCAATCCTAAATTAGCTCAGGTGTAACCAATCGCCTTCAAAATCACACACCAAGTTAAGTGGCCTACACCTGTGTTAAATTGTAGTGGTTCACATGATTTCAGGATAAATTCAGCAGTTCCTGTAGGTTCCCTCTGCTGTGTAGTGCATTTCAAAGCAAAGACTCAACTCTTGAACACTGGCGACATTCTATAACAAGGACTATCTATATATAGGAGGGACGGACTGCACTTAAACAAAAAGGGAACCAGTCTACTCGGAGAAAGGATCTTGAGGAGGTCCAGAAGCATTTAAACTAGAAAGGAAGGGGAGAAAACAGAAGGGAGACCACATCAAAACAAAGGCAACAACTCGGGTAAGACAGGTATTAAATGTATTTATTTTAATGCTAGAAGTCTGAGAAACAAAATGTTAGAACTTGAAGCTACTGCACTAACAGGTAACTACGATGTTTGATTTCCATTACATGAGAGTAGATGTTAAAACTTCATGCTGATTTGAACTTGGCTCTCGCCAAGATAAGCACCAACTAAGACATAGCTTCACAGTAAACTAATGTGATCCATATGTGTCTCCATCCATTTGCGCTTCCTTCCATATGATGATGTAGATATCCTTCTGTCTAGTGTTGATGGCTGAAGTGTAATGCTGGCTCCAGGGATCAGCTTATTGCCTCCCTAGCGCATCAGCACACACAACGGCTGCGATGCTGGCTCCGGGGATCAACCACAGTGCGGTCTCCCCAGCGCATCAGCATGACAACCGTCTGGATTGAGCTAAGTAGGGTACATCTCTGGGGTCTTCAAGTGGGCACCTTCCATCCTCGGTGTTTCGTCGACTAGCCCACGACACCTCAAGAGGGCTCGACGGTGATTCTGGCGTCCCAGAATCACCCCCCTCCGTCCCCCACTCAACTCAGCCCAGCTTACTTACCTGTACATCAGCATTTCTTTCTTTCTATTGTGCTTGAGATCCCCAGCCAGAATCTTTCCGTCTCAACCACAACCAGTTGCTGCTCCTCTCTGCTGCTTCACATAAGTTCTTCACTGTGTGACGCAACTCTTGGCCATTGAATCCGACATCTCTGAGAAACCGGGTTGTAGAGTGTGCCACAAATCTCGACAACCCACTTCCACTGGGTAAACCCGGACTCTCCATCCTTGTTGTTCCGCTTCAGTGGCTAGTTGAGCATACCGCAGTTTCTTCCTCTCATACGCCTCATCTACAGCATCCTCCCATGGCACTGTTAACTCTACTAGGTGAACAAGGCATGCTGATCCAGACCACAAGACAATATCTGGTCGAAGGTTAGTGGTGGCAATCTCAGGTGGAAAAATAAGCCGTTGACCAACATCTGCCAGCATTTTCCAGTCTCTAGCAGCTTCCAGTTGTCCTGGGTGAGGATTGGCTTTAACACCTTTTCTTGGTGGTTGCTCTCCTGGGCGGAGGAATGTTGTCTTTGTGTGTAATGTTTTGATGGAACAGGTGGCAACTTATTGGTCATGTTACGCTTGTCTTCCAATGCTAAGGCCAAACATCGCAGCACCTGGTCATGGCACAAAGTAAACCGTCCTTGGCTAAGAGCCACCTTACATCCTGTCAAAATGTGCCTTAATGTTGCAGGTGATGAACACAAAGGACATGAGGGATCCTCTCCTACCCAGAGGTTTAGGTTCTGTGGTGATGGGAGAACATCATATGTTGACCTTATAAGGAAACTGATCCTGCTCTGTTCCATTGACCATAGGTCTTGCCAGCCAATCTTGCGTTGTTCCACACTCTCCCATCTCATCCATTCTCCCTGCTTGGCCTGGGAAATGGCCTTTATACACCTCATCCTCTCCTCCTGCTTTTGCACCTCGTTGACTACCAGCTTCCTCCGTTGAGCTGGGGCTGCCTTGTGCCATGTAGAAGGAGCTGAACTGAGACCAAGACCCCTCTTCCATGCTGAACTTGCCCCATGATATCACCAATTTGAAGGGCAGCCTTTGCATCCTCCACAGCTTTCTTTGCCGCCCACTTTCTTCCAGTTTTCAACACAGGTGCTGCCTCCCTTACGCTGTTGTCGCGTGACTCTACTAATGTAATTTCCAGTCGGACCTTGGCGCACTTAAACTCCTCGGTTAGAGCGGAGACAGGTAGCTGCAGTATTCCTTTACCATAAAGTCCCACTCTGCTGAGGCAGCGTGGAACTCCCAACCATTTCCTGATGTGTGAACTGATTAAAGCTTCCAGCTTCTCTACTGTTGTCAAAGAAACCTCGTACACAGTCAGTGGCCACAGCAATCTTGGCAGTAGACCAAACTGAAAGCACCAGAGTTTTAGATTGCCTGGTAAAGCTGCTGTCTATGCTCTTCAACCCTTCCACAGCTTGTTGTCTAACTTCTCCCACACGAACTGTGTCCTTTAGATCCCCATCGTACCATCTCCCAAGGCTCTTCACTGGCTTCTCAGACACTGTTGGTATTGCCTCACCATTAATGAAGAACGTTTTATCTACTACTTTACCTTTAATTATAGAGATGCTCCTTGATTTAGTGGGCTTGAATTGCATTTGTGCCCATTCAATGTTATTGGTTAATTTGCCCAATAACCGATTAGTGCAGGCTACTGTTGTAGTCATGGTTGTCATGTCATCCATGTATGCTCGAATTGGTGGTAGCCGCATTCCAGAAGCCAAGCTCTCCTCCCACTACCCATTTTGATGCCCTAATGACTACTTCCATTGCCATAGTAAAAGCCAGTGGAGAAATGGTGCATCCTGCCATTATTCCAACTTCTAGGCATTTCCATGTAGTGCTGAATTCTGAAGTTGAAAAACTAAATTGCAAATCTCCAAAGTAGGCTTTCACTAGATTTGTTATTGGCATCGGTACACTGTAAAAATCAAATGCTGCCCAAAGAAGTTCGTGTGGCACTGAACCATATGCATTAGCCAAATCCAGGAATGTCACATGGAGCTCCTTCCTCTCCTTTTTAGCTGATTGAATTTGTTGCCAGATCACATTGATGTGTTCTAAGCATCCTGGGAAACCTGGAATGCCCGCTTTTGTATTGAAGTGTCAATGAAGCAGTTCTTTAATAGGTAAGTTGACAATCTCTGAGCAATAATGCTGAAGAAAATCTTGCCTTCTACGTTTAATAGGGAAATAGGGCAAAACTGACTGATGCTTGTAGAATCTTTTCTTTAGGTATAAAGACTCCACCTGCTCGGCGCCATGCTCTTGGTACAACCTGTTTTTCCCATTCTACTTTCATAAATTTCTACAGGATTCGTAGAACTCCTGAAGCACTCTTGTACACTCTGTACGGAACTCCATTAGGCCCTGGAGATGATGAAGCCCTTGCTTTTTCACAGCTTGCTCTACTTCTTTCCACTTAGGTGCACAGTCCTCCATTTGGTATTCTGGTGGATTGATAGGTGGGATGTCTGACGGAATTGACATAGGCTCCTGCCTTTTTGAATCTGTATGTGTTTCTTCCAAATATCTCTGCAGCTCAAACTTAGATGCTTTTAGTGTGCCATTCTTCTCACTGGTGAATAACTTCTTTACAAATTTGAATGGGTCTTTATAAAGTTAGTTCTCGCACGCTCCTTCTTTTTGTAGCGTTTCCGTGGCTCAGCTCTGCGCAATGTTGCAAGCTTATCTTTTATGACCCTTTGTAAGAGATTGAGTCCCTCCTTCTGACTTTCTTCTGCTCTTCTCCATTGCTTCCTCAGCTGTATCCTTTCTCTAACTAAGCGTTCAATCTCCTGCTGCCGTCTAGACTTTCCAGGAATAGTTTGTACTTTTTCCTTCCTTTTTCAACTCCAAACCTCTCGCTTCCATATGCGTAGATGATGTCCCCAAATTTATCCAGTTTCTTTTCAACTGTTCCACTTAAACTTTCCAATGCAAAGCAGAGATCTGTGTTTACTGTGTCCCATGCAGTTTTCTCACAAGCTCTTGGCCATTTAACTCCAGGCTTGTGCCCGTTGAGGTTCTTTTCTCTCTTACGCTGGTTTGTCTGACCGGGTTCACAAGGATCATTAGGTTCATCACTAACTGTTTCCATGCAAGTCCTCCTCACATCTATGACAGAGGTGCTGATATCCTGCGAACTGTGGTTTGCTTCCTGTCGCTGGATTTCATTCGACTGACTTGACTGACTTCGTAAGAAGTACTGATCAATGCGAGGCCCTTGTCCCTTCTCCCTCAAGCATTTCATTCTCCCTTGATGAATCTTCAAACCCCTGACCGTTGTCGCCTTGCTCCAGCCGCAGACACAAACCTGGAGTTCCATGTCTTTGCTAACTGCAGATCTTGAACTAGTCTTTTGTGAAGTACTCTCCATACTCATATCCGTTTCCGTTCCTAAGTCCTTAACCTTGTTGTCCAACGTTGAGTCATCTTCCGCCCGCTCTCGCAGACTCTAGGGTATTTTTCTCCTTAATTTCTTAGAAGCCTTGGCGGGTGTCTCCAGCATCCTGTACAGAAACTTGTTTGTCTGAGAGTGATGGAGACGAATATAATATTAGTGGGTACACACTGTATAGGAAAGACAGGCAGGACAGAAGAGGCGGAGGGGTAACGCTATACATAGGAAATAGTCTTGAACCCCAGGTGTTAAATCAGGACAAAGAAAACAATGCAGAATCAATATGGGTCAGAATAATGGACAAAAATTCAAAAGGCATAATAATAGGAGCATGCTATAGACCGTCACATTCAGACGCTGAGCAAAATAATCTGTTATACAATGACATTAGAAATGCGTGTAGGAAAGGAGAAGCCATACTAATGGGGGATTTCATATATAAAATGGGAAAACCTGGTGGGGAACACGACGGACGAAAATGAAATGGTGGAAATGACAAATAACTGCTTCCTAACGCAATTTGTCAAGGCACCGACTAGAGGGAAGGCATGCCTTGATTTAGTCTTTTCATATAACAAAGACAGAATAACTAAAACAGAGGTCAGAGAGCCATTGGCAAACTCAGATCACAACATGGTCTCATTTGAAGTGATTTTTAAAAACCCAAAAAGTAATGACTAAAGCTAAGGTTTACAATTTTAGAAAAGCAAACTATGAAGGTATGAAACAGAGACTAACAGAAGTAGATTGGAGTAAAATAGAGAAAACATCCACAGAAAAAGGATGGCTGTTTTTTAAAAATGTAGCACTAGAGGCACAAAACAATTACATTCCAAAGGTAGACAAATCTAAATCTAAAACAAAATGGCCAAAATGGTTTAGATCAATTTAAAAAAATATTCAGCGGAAAAAGGCACTTTACAGAGCGTTTAAAAGGCACCAAAAACAAAGTACACAGAAAGAGTACTTGGAACTGCAAACACAAGTCAAAAAGGAAGTTAGAAAGGCCAAGAGAGTGATAGAAATCAATATTGCTAAGGGGGCTAAAACCAATTCCAAATTATTTTTCAAATATTATAACAGCAAGAGAACATTCAGAGAGGAGGTTAAATGTCTAAGAGACACCAATGGCAAAATCATAGATGAAGAAAACAAAATAGCAAATATATTAAATGATTACTTTTCACATGTTTTTACAAAGGAGGACACGGACAACATGCCCTACATGTCGACCTGTTCCTATCCAGTTTTAAATAACTTCAGCATAAAAGAGGCAGAAGTGTTAAAGGGACTAGGAGCTCTTAAAATAAACAAATCCCCTGGGCAGGATGAGATCCTCCCAATAGTAAAGAAGTTATTTACAAACCGCTAACCAAGATCATGCAACAGTCTCTTGACACAGGGGTTGTACCGACAGATTGGAGAATTGCAAACGTAATACCGATCCACAAAAGGGAGACAAAACCGAACCAGGTAACTACAGACCAATAAGCCTGACATATTATATGTAAACTTATGGAAACTACAATAAGATCCAAAATGGAAAATTACCTATATGGTAACAGTATCCTGGGAGACAGTCAGCATGGTTTTAGGAAAGGGAGATCATGTCTAACTAACCTGCTTGATTTTTTGAGGATGCAACATCGAAAATGGATAATTGCAAAGCATACAACATGGTTTATTTAGATTTCCAGAAAGCTTTTGACAAAGTCCCACATAAAAGATTAATTCTCAAACTGAACACAGTAGGGATTCAAGGAAATGCATGCACATGGATTAGAGAGTGGTTAACATGTAGAAAACAGAAAGTACTGATTAGAGGAGAAACCTCAAAATGGAGCGAGGTAACCTGTGGTGTACCACAGGGATCAGTATTAGGTCCTCTGCTATTCCTAATCTACACTAATGATTTAGATTCTGGTATAGTAAGCAAACTTGTTAAATTTGCAGACGACACAAAAATAGGAGGAGTGGCAAACACTGTTGCAGCAGCAAAGGTCATTCAAAATGATCTAGACAGCATTCAGAACTGGGCAGACATATGGCAAATGACATTTAATAGAGAAAAGTGTAAAGTACTGCACGCAGGCAATAAAAATGTGCATTATAAATATCATATGGGAGATACTGAAATTGAAGAAGGAATTTATGAAAAAGACCTAGGAGTTTATGACTCAGAAATGTCTTCATCTAGACAATGTGGGGAAGCTATAAAAAGGCCATCAAGATGCTCGGATATGTTGTGAAAAGTGTTGAATTTTAATCAAGGGAAGTAATGTTAAAACTTTACAATGCATTAGTAAGACATTATCTGGATTATTGTGTTCAGTTCTGGTCACCTCGTTACAAAAAGATATTACTGCTCTAGAAAGATTGCAAAGAAGAGCGACCAGAATTATCCCGGGTTTAAAAGGCATGTCATATGCACACAGGCTAAAATAATTGAATCTATTCAGTCTTGAACAAAGAAGACTACGCGGTGATCTGATTCAAGCATTCAAAATTCTAAAAGGTATTGACAATGTCGACCCAGGGGACTTTTTCGACGTGAAAAATGAAACAAGGACCAGGGTCTCAAATGGAGATTAGATAAAGGGGCATTCAGAACAGAAAATAGGAAGCACTTTTTACACAGAGAATTATGAGGGTCTGCAACCAACTCCCCAGTAATGTTGTTGAAGCTGACACACTGGGATCCTTCAAGAAGCTGCTTGATGAGATTCTGGGATCAATAAGCTACTAACAACCAAACAAGCAAGATGGGCGAATGGCCTCCTCTCATTTGTAAACTTTCTTATGTTTTATGTTCCTAACCTTCACTGATCCCTTGATTTCTTAGTTTCTTTCGTTTTCAGGGTGCCTTTTCTCACTCTCGTTCTCTCCACTACTCTCCACCCAGAGCACAGAAAACTGCAGGCTTTTTATACAGCTGACAATCTCCCGATTAGCAACAATTAATCAGTGAATTAACTTGGGAGATGGTCACCTTCTGCACTGGGTTTTTATGATGGGGCTTTTAACCCCATCCATGCTGCCAAACAATAAATTATAATAAAATAAATAACGGCGTACTATATACAGTTTGCCACATGCAGTCAGGTCTATTTTTTTCTGTAGCTATACGGCGAAAACAGAAATGTCAGATAAACACAACTAAACTAATATTGTACAAAGTTGTTTTTTTTTTTAATTGACATGATCTTAATTCAGAACTGTTACAGCTACTTTTAAATGCATTGTTGCTTAATGTTTTCTAAAACGTTAAATGGTCTCCGTTTCAACCTGAAGGAAATATTTTTGGATATCCCTGCAAGCAGGTTTTAAAGTTTATTAAGTTATCGTTAATTATCCAAATTCAGTATAGTGCTTTGTGACAAGCAGGCTCTAGTGGTTACGTCAGACCAGAAAGGAGTACACAGACAGACGGTGGATGAAATGGTAAAGGCGTTTGCTTACGCCGGTTTATTGTAAAATAAAAGGTTTGAACGAAACAAAAGGGTTTATACAGAAAACAGGACACGGCACTTGAGGCCAAAATAAATCAGACAAACAAAACGGACTAACACTTAACAAACGGTGCACGGACAGACAAACACACACGGTGAGTTTAAACAAACAAACAAGTATCGTGCTGGTCCTACCAGCACGCAATAGCAATTGTTATCTGTATCTGTATCTTTCTCTTTCTCTCTCTCTCTTCTCTCTTTCTCCCGTTCTCCACTCACTGAACACCCAAAACCCCGAGTGAGTGAAACGTGCATCTATACTGTTGTGCTGGGATTCAATTACTAATTATTCACTTGAATCCCAGCACGTGAATTAATTATGTGCAACCTCGTGCTCACATATTAAATACTTTAAATGCACGTGAAGTGGAGTGCCATTCCTCGTGCCTAAATACAATTATACATTTTAAATAACTCGTGCTGCACACACCCATTTATATCCCGTGTACCAACTACAATACACCAACATTAACACATGCAACATACAACATATAACACACAAATGCACACGGCGGGCACATTGCCACATGCTTATTTAAATATTATTTTAGCAATTTTAAAAGGTTTCAATTATGTATTTTGATGATGCATGGTCCATTTTGAAAACGTTCAATCAAGCTCTGATCCGATTCTGATCTGAGACTGACCGAAATAGGATTAAATTTTGAGCCGAAACTCAGCTCAGGATCAGTGCTGATCCTTTTACTGCAACCCAATATGTGATTGGATCAAGATCGGAGCCTGGATCCAGGATCGGATCCGTTTAGTGCAACCGCCCCGGCATATACCATATTTTGTAATCACTGCTTGAATAAATAAAACCAGCTACATTTAATACATTTAGCCTATTAGTTTTATTTTCGTCAATGTGTTTTGTTGTTAGCAGACTATATATATTTTCTCCTAAACATGCGTAAAACGTGTGTGTATAATACTGCTAGACTAAATATGAATGGCATTCTGTATTTGACTAAAAGTGTTAGAGCAAATAACAGGTAACTAAACTACAAAATAATGCAATTCTGCCTCAGGTTTGTTGTTGATATTCTGTCCAACATCACAATCCAACCACGTGCAGAGAGTTTTAACACGATGGGTAGACCTGTTGGAAAAAGAGAGCCCAACTTTCAATACCCAATTTATCAATACCCAGATACACTTAATGGGAAAGGCTAATTTTCTGAGACAATGCCAGCGTTTTTCATTACAATTGCCAACTAATGTACGAACACAAAGTACACAGAAACAACAAAGGTGAGCCACAAAATTGACACGCTCTATCGGTATGTACAGGAGTTACACATTAGTATAAACTTAGCTAAACAAGATAACATATTCAAAGCATGTTGTACAGAGAAAACATTTGTAATCCCTCGGGAATGCTTGTTTTGGAGCAAAATAACTTAAACCAGTATGCTTGAAAGAAGGTCATCTGTTAGATTCCAAATGTATTCAGTGTCAGTGTGTGTGTCTCTGTGTCAGTGTCAGTGTGTGTGTGTGTCTCTGTGTCAGTGTCAGTGTGTGTGTCTCTGTGTCAGTGTGTGTGTCTCTGTGTCAGTGTGTGTGTCTGTGTCAGTGTGTGTCTCTGTGTCAGTGTGTGTGTGTCTGTGTCAGTGTGTGTCTCTGTGTCAGTGTGTGTGTGTCTTGTGTCAGTGTGTGTGTTTCTGTGTCAGTGTCAGTGCGTGTGTGTCTCTGTGTCAGTGTCAGTGTGTGTGTCTGTCAGTGTGTGTGTCTTGAGTAAGGAGAAAAGCACAGCTCTCTGCCTTGAGCTTTTAGGGATACAGATTCCACTCTGATACACTAGTACTGCTATATATTAAATCTATGCTCTCACAGAGACCTCTAGTGGCCAAGATAGAAACTGCACAGTGTAATAAAACACAAAGACACGCACACAGCACTCACGCAGACACTGCAATCAACACTGTGGCACAGATGCAGACAGCACAGTCTATATAGATAGAGGTCTCACAGAGACCTCTTGTGGCCAGGATAGAAACTGCAGCTCCTATTCTGGACTGAAGTGCAGGTTTAGCACTGGGTGGGTCTTCACCTTGTCAGTGGTGGTTGTGTCTTTAATGAACAGCAACATGATTATCAATGATATGGATTCTCACAACAGTGGGAGAACATGGAGAAACTGAGAAAAGAGAAGGAGAAACAGAGATGGGGATAAACTAAGGAGAAAGATGGAGGAGACACTGAGGAGAGAGATGGAGGAGAGACGGATGAAGTGGGCGAGGGAGAAGTGGCTTGGACATATAGAGAAGACACTGAGGAGAAACAGAGGTGGAGTGGGTCAGGAGGATGATGCTGAGGAGGAAACTGAGAACAGAGATGGAGAAGAAACTGAGGAGAGAGATGGAGGAGAAACAGAGAGATGGAGAAACAGATGGAGGAGAAACTGAGGAGACATGGAGGAGAGATGGATGAAGTGGGCGATGGAGAATTGTCTCAGAGTGATAAAGGACACACTGAGGAGAAATGGAGAAGAAACTATGAAAGGTGGAGGGGTTGAGGAAGATGGAGCAGAAGTAGAAACTTATGTGAGAGATTGAGGAGAAACTAAGTGAGATCAAGAAGACACTGAATAAGGAGGAGACAATGAGTGAGATAAAGAAAACACAGGAGGTGGAGGAGACAATGAGTGAGAAAGAAGACACTGGAGGTAGAGGAGACAATGAGTGAGATAAAGAAAACACTGGAGGTGGAGGAGACAATGAGTGAGATAAATAAAACACTGGAGGTGGAGGAGACAATGAGTGAGATAAAGAAAACACTGGAGGTGGAGGAGACACTGAGTGAGATAAAGAAAACACTGGAGGTGGAGGAGACAATGAGTGAGATAAAAAGACACTGGAGGTGGAGGAGACAATGAGTGAGATAAAAAAGACACTGGAGGTGGAGGAGACAATGAGTGAGATAAAGAAGACACTGGAGGTGGAGGAGACACTGAGTGAGATAAAGAAAACACTGGAGGTGGAGGAGACAATGAGTGAGATAAAAAAGACACTGGAGGTGGAGGAGACAATGAGTGAGAAAGAAGACACTGGAGGTGGAGGAGACAATGAGTGAGATAAAGAAGACACTGGAGGTGGAGGAGACACTGAGTGAGATAAAGAAAACACTGGAGGTGGAGGAGACAATGAGTGAGATAAAAAGACACTGGAGGTGGAGGAGACACCGAGTGAGAAAGAAGACAGTGGAGGTGGAGGAGACAATGAGTGAGATAAAGAAGACAATGAGTGAGAAAGAAAACACTGGAGGTGGAGGAGACACTGAGTGAGAGACACTGGAGGTGGAGGAGACAATGAGTGAGATAAAGAAGACACTGGAGGTGGAGGAGACACTGACTGAGCTAAAGGCAACATGAAGGAGATGGAGGCAGCTGAAGAAAAAAAAGATGAGGAAGGTGGAGGAGGAACTGAAGAGGTAGGAGGGGCAATATGCCCCAAAAATTATATCACGATAGTTTAGATTTTACATATGATATACGTATATATATCACAGTATATTTGAAATTTTGATCAAGGTTTATTATTTATAAATTTTGTACTAACACTACTGTAACATGGTGGGTGGTGCAGAGGGCACCCAGAACTCATCACACTTGAGCATAGGCATTTTTAAGAACTTGACAAGATGTAAGCAAGTGCAATGGCCGATCACGTGATTTTTCCATGAAGTCTATGCACCTTGAAACAACAGTTAACATCAATTCCATAGCGGTTGTCAAGGTTCTTTATTACACAGTGATCTGAAAAATGGAAACGAAAAGCAAATTTTAATTATTATTTACGATCAAGTAAGAGATACATTATTAAACTGCCAGGGAGGAGGCAGCATGGTAAACCATATCTGACGCTGTCAACAAGTAAGTAGGCTGGATATGTCTCAGTACTCTACGCTACTTAACGGTTTGACTGGATTTTAAAGCTAACGCTAGCACAAAAACCCCTTGACTTCATACTGATTTACACATTTGATACTGATTTAAACATTTAATATTTGTGATCTAGTATAAGCCGCTGTATTTCGATTCATACGAAACTGGGTATGGTCATAATGTATAGACATAATCATATATATATGTATATATATATATACAGTATATATATATATATATATATATATATATATATATATATATATATATATATATATATATATATATATATATATATATATATATATATATATATATATATAAATTAGTATGACAGTACTCCAGTGCAGATACTTCTTTCACACGGTGCAGATACTTCTTTTCGGTGCTATATATCAAGAGAGAGTGTACAGTCTTCAATCATTGTTAACTTTGATACATTAGAAGTGCTTCAAGACGCAAGAACAAAAAGCAAGATTAGATTTACCTAACTATTATCTTTCTTTCTTTCTTTCTTTCTTTCTTTCTTTCTTTCTTTCTTTAATATTTACACCCTCTCCTGATGAAAAGCCCTTCTCACAATTGTAGCACCAACATCTACACCTCTTGATAAAAAAGGTGATGCCATTTTAATGGTAATTCCGTTTTAAAGTCTGGATTAGACTAATTATTGTTATCCTGCTCTGAAGCAGGTTTATTTAATTGTGATAAGTTACCATGGATTTAAGCCTGAGATATTATTATTTCGTTTTGTGCAACAGAATAAGCCTGACTTTCAAAATGAAACCTGGAAGTAATCCTGATAACTCTTTAAACCCCCTTTGTGCAACAGGCCCCTGGTATATTCTATATAGAGCGCAGAGAGACCTCTAGTGGCCAGGATAGAAACTGCAGCTCCTATTAACCACTAGTGAAGTGAATGACATCAGCATCACAGATAAAAGCACAGCTCTTCCTTGAGCTCTTACAGATACAGATTCAACTCTGATACACTCCTATTGTATATTAAATCTATAGAATGCTCTCACAGAGACCTCTAGTGGCCAGGATAGAAACTGCACAATGTAATAAAACACAAAGGCCCTGAAAATCAGAAGAGCCTCCCGACAGTTCGAAACTTGCTGTATCCGCCAGTTTTAACCCGACACTTATCCCAACGTTTTTTCCGCCAGAAAATGAAACCCTTTTCTTAGGGTTTCCGACAGTCGGAATGGCTGTAATTAACATAAAAGTGCCTGAAACAGTGTTCTGAGAAACCTGCATGTAAATTAGATCAATGTCAGTTTCACATCACCGCTGGACAGGAAAGAAGGCAGTCAAGGAGAAAATCAAAACAGGTGGGTTGATATGGAGCAAGAAAAGCATAAACATTTAAAACATAATAATAATAATGAGAATACACCTCGAGGAGAGAGAGCACAAACAAAACAAAAACAGAGCAGTTCTAAAAGACAAAACATCCCTCTTTACTTGATCAGGGAGCTACACTCCTATGAAAAGATAATATATTTTAAAATATATTGCTACCAATGCAATATATTAAAACATATATATATATATATACAGTACTATGCAAAAGTTTATAGGCAGGTGTGAAAAATGCTGTAAAGTAAGAATGCTTTCAAAAATAGACATGTTAATAGATTATATTTATCAATTAACTAAATGCAAAGTGAGTGAACAGAAGAAAAATCTAAATCAAATCCATATTTGGTGTGACCACCTTTGCCTTCAAAATAGCATCAAGCATCAATTCTTCTAGGTACACTTGCACACAGTTTTTGAAGGAACTTCGGCAGGTAGGTTGGCCCAAACATCTTGGAGAACTAACCACAGTTCTTCTGTGGATTTAGGCAGCCTCAGTTGCTTCTCTCTCTTCATGTAATCCCAGACAGACTCGATGATGTTGAGATCAGGGCTCTGTGGGGCAATAACATCACTTCCAGGACTCCTTGTTCTTCTTTACACTGAAGATAGTTCTTAATGACTTTCGCTGTATGTTTGGGGTCGTTGTCATGCTGCAGAATAAATTTGGGGCCAATCAGATGCCTCCCTGATGGTATTGCATGATGGATAAGTATCTGCCTGTACTTCTCAGCATTGAGGAGACCATTAATTCTGACCAAATCCGCAACTCCATTTGCAGAAATGCAGCCCCAAACTTGCAAGGAACCTCCACCATGCTTCACTGTTGCCTGCAGACAGTCATTCGTGTGTCGCTCTCCAGCCCTTCGCGAACAAACTGCCTTCTGCTACAGCCAAATATTTCAAATTTTGACTCATCAGGCCAGAGCACCTGCTGCCATTTTCTGCACCCCAGTTCCTGTGTTTCCGTGCATAGTTGAGTCGCTGGCCTTGTTTCCACGCCGGAGGTATGGCTTTTTGGCCGCAAGTCTTCCATGAAGGCCACTTCTGACCAGACTTCTCCGGACAGTAGATGGGTGTACCAGGGTCCCACTGTTTTCTGCCAGTTCTGAGCTGATGGCACTGCTGGACATCTTCCGATTGCGAAGGGAAGTAAGCATGATGTGTCTTTCATCTGCTACAGTAAGTTTCCTTGGCCGACCACTGCGTCTACGGTCCTCAACGTTGCCCATTTGTTTGTGCTTCTTCAAAAGAGCTTGGACAGCACATCTGGAAACCCCTGTCTGCCTTGAAATTTCTGCCTGGGAGAGACCTTGCTGATGCAGTATAACTACCTTGTGTCTTGTTGCTGTGCTCAGTCTTGCCATGGTGTATGACTTTTGACAGTAAACTGTCTTCAGCAACCTCACCTTGTTAGCTGAGTTTGGCTGTTCCTCACCCAGTTTTATTCCTCCTACACAGCTGTTTCTGTTTCAGTTAATGATTGTGTTTCAACCTACATATTGAATTGATGATCATTAGCACCTGTTTGGTATAATTGTTTAATCATACACCTGACTATATGCCTACAAAATCCCTGACTTTGTGCAAGTGTACCTAGAAGAATTGATGCTGTTTTGAAGGCAAAGGGTTGTCACACCAAATATGGATTTGATTTAGATTTTTCTTCTGTTCACTCACTTTGCATTTAGTTAATTGATAAATATAATCTATTAACATGTCTATTTTTGAAAGCATTCTTACTTTACAGCATTTTTTCACACCTGCCTAAAACTTTTGCACAGTACTGTATATATATATATATATATATATATATATATATATATATATATATATATATATATATATACACTACCGGTCAAAAGTTTTAGAACACCTCCATTTTTCTAGTTTTTATTGAAATTTACGCAGTTTAATGTCTCAATGTACTCTGAAATTAAAGCATAGAACAAATAAACAATTGCAGATAAAAAAGAAATCATGGAATCGTTTTGTTTAACAAAATTTTATCTAAATTTTGACTCAAAGTAGCCACCTTTTGCAGATATAACAGCCGAACACACTCGTGGCATTCTTTCTACAATGGAAATCAAATATTGTTCGGAAAGTTCTTCCCAACACTGTTGCAGAAGTTCCCACAAATGTGTTGCACTTGTAGGTTGCTTTGCTTTCACCCTTCTGTCCAGTTCATCCCAAACCAGCTCGATGGGGTTTAAGTCTGGAGACTGTGCTGGCCATTCCATGATTTGAAGCCTACCGTCTTGTTCTTTTCTTCTAAGGTAGTTCTGACATAGCCTGGAGGTATGTTTTGGGTCATTATCTTGCTGTAGGATGAACCCCTGACCAATTAGGCGTATACCAGAGGGTATTGCATGGCGCTGCAAAATGCTGTGGTAGCCATTTTGGTTCAGGGTGCCACTCACTCTGTGCAAGTCGCCGACTCTGGATCCAGCAAAAGAGCCCCAGACCATCACACTTCCTCCTCCATGTTTGACAGTTGGTGTCACACACCGAGGAACCATCCTTTCGCCTACTCGACGGCGTACAAAAACCCTGCGTGATGAACCGAAGATTTCAAATTTTGATTCATCGGTCCATAAGACCTTCTTCCAGTCTTCAGTAGTCCACTGGCGGTGCTTCATGGCCCAGGCAAGCCTCTTTTTCTTATTTTGCCATCTTAGCAAAGGCTTTCTTACTGCCACTCGACCTGTCAAACCTGCAGCTCGAAGTCTTCTCTTCACAGTTGAAACTGAGACTTGCTTACTTCGACCAGTGTTAAGCTGTGCTTGAAGCTGTTGTCCTGTGAGCCGCCTATCACGCAAGCTGTTGACTCTCAGAAACTTGTCTTCTGATTCTGTTGTGGCTTTGGGTCTGCCAGACCTCTTCCTGTCAGAGTTTCTCCAGTTTCCAAGTGCCTTTTGATGGTGTAGGAAACTGTACTCACTGACACCTTGGCTTTCTTTGCAATTTCTCTAAAGGAAAGACCTACACTTTTAAGGGTTATAATGGTCTGTCTGTCTTCCTTTGTTGATTGCCTTTACGCGCCATTATGATAGCAATATACTACTTCCTGCAGTACAATACTGTCCAAATAATGCTTAAGAGGGTGTAGTAACACAGTCTGTTCCAACACTGCTTTTATACAGACAGAGGGTTTGTAAGTAATCAACAAAAGTTGGGACACCTGTAGGAATTGTTAGCATCAACTTTCAAGGCTTAATTTACTTCCATTGCTGCAGAACAGCTGTAAGGTTGTTAACCCATTACTTGTTCCCTGAAAAGGCCTTTTGTATAACTCTGAAATGTACATTATTTTTCAGTTTTGGTACCTAAACTTTTTTTAACCTCTGGCAGTTTACTGCTTACCTTTGTACCATTTCAGGTTATTCACTGGACTTGAACTGCTTAAATTTCAATAAAAACTGGAAAAATGGGGTGTTCTAAAACTTTTGACCGGTAGTGTATATATATATATATATATATATATATATATATATATATATATATATATATATATATATATATAAAATGTATTTTGAATATATCGGCAATATCCACAAAATTGCCGTTTTGGTATATTTTATTAAATATATTAATAGTGTGTGAATATAGTGTAAATATATTGAGAGATATTTTCAATATATTTAAATATATATTCATGATTTCCATTACATGAGAGTAGATGTTAAAACTTCATGCTGATTTGAACTTGGCTGTCGACAAGATAAGCACCAACTAAGACGTAGCTTCACAGTAAACTAATGTGATCCATATGTGTTTCCATCCATTTGCGCTTCCTTCCATATGATGATGTAGATATCCTTCTGTCTGGTGTTGATGGCTGAAGTGTAATGCTGGCTCCAGGGATCAGCTTATTGCCTCCCTAGCGCATCAGCACACACAACGACTGCGATGCTGGCTCCGGGGATCAACCACAATGCGGTCTCCACAGTGCATCAGCATGACAACCGCCTGGATTGAGCTAAGTAGGGTACATCTCTGGGGTCTTCAAGTGGGCACCTTCCATCCTCGGTGTTTCGTCGACTAGCCCACGACAACTCAAGAGGGCTTGACAGTGATTCTGGTGTCCCAGCATCACCCCCTCCGCCCCCACTCAACTCAGCCCAGCTTACCTACCCGTACATCAGCTTTCCTTTCTATTGTGCTTGAGATCCCCAGCCAGAATCTTTCCGTCTCAACCACAGCCAGTTGCTGCTCCTCTCTGCTGCTTCAGATAAGTTCTTCACTGTGCGACGCAACTCTTGGCCACTGAATCCGACGCCTCTGAGAAACCGGGTTGTAGAGTGTGCCACAAATCCTCGACAACTCACTTCCACTGGGTAAACCCAGACTCTCCATCCTCGCTGTTCCGCTTCAGTGGCTAGTTGAGCATACCGCCGTTATTAAAGTTATTTAAAATTGGATAGGAACAGGTCGACATGTGGGGCATGTTGTCCGTGTCCTCCTTTGTAAAACCTGTGAAAAGTACATAAGAACATAAGAAAATAAGAAAGTTTACTAACGAGAGGAGGCCATTCAGCCCATCTTGCTCGTTTGGTTGTTAGTAGCTTATTGATCCCAGAATCACATCAAGCAGCTTCTTGAAGGATCCCAGGGTGTCAGCTTCAACAACATCACTGGGGAGTTGGTTCCAGACCCTCACAATTCTCTGTGTAAAAAGTGCCTCCTATTTTCTGTTCTGAATGCCCCTTTATCTAATCTCCATTTGTGACCCCTGGTCCTTGTTTCTTTTTTCAGGTCAAAGAAGTCCCCTGGGTAGACATTGTCTATACCTTTTAGGATTTTGAATGTTTGAATCAGATCACCGTGTAGTCTTCTTTGTTCAAGACTGAATAGATTCAATTCTTTTAGCCTGTCTGCATACGACATGCCTTTTAAGCCTGGGATAATTCTGGTTGCTCTTCTTTGCACTCTTTCTAGAGCAGCAATATCCTTTTTCGTAATGAGGTGACTAGAACTGAACACAATATTCTAGGTGAGGTCTTACTAATGTATTGTAAAGTTTTAACATTACTTCCCTTGATTTAAATTCAACACTTCTCACAATATATCCGAGCATCTTGTTGGCCTTTTTTATAGCTTCCCCACATTGTCTAGATGAAGATATTTCTGAGTCAACATAAACTTCTAGGTCTTTTTCATAGTTCCCTTCTTCAATTTCAGTATCTCCCATATGATATTTATAATGCACATTTTATTGCCTGTATGCAATACTTTACATTTTTCTCTATTAAATTTCATTTGCCATGTGTCTGCCCAGTTCTGAATGCTGTCTAGATCATTTTGAATGACCTTTGCTGCTGCAACAGTGTTTGCCACTCCTCCTATTTTGTGTCGTCTGCAAATTTAACGAGTTTGCTTACTATACCAGAATCTAAATCATTAATGTAGATTAGGAATAGCAGAGGACCTAATACTGATCTCTGTGGTACACCACTGGTTACCTCGCTCCATTTTGAGGTTTCTCCTCTAATCAGTACTTTCTGTTTTCTACTTGTTAACCACTCCCTAATCCATGTGCTTGCATTTCCTTGAATCCCTACTACGCTCAGTTTGAGAATTAATCTTTTATGCAGGACTTTGTCAAAAGCTTTCTGGAAATCTAAATAAACCATGTCGTATGCTTTGCAATTATCCATTTTCAATGTTGCATCCTCAAAAAGTCAAGTAGGTTAGTTAGACACGGATCTCCCTTTCCAAAACCATGCTGACTGTCTCCCAGGATATTGTTACCATATAGCCTGGGTGGGCAAACTTTTTGGCTCAAGGGCCACATTGAGCTTTTGAAACCAAGTGAAGGGCCACATACTATATGCGTGACAAAACATGTGAAGCCTTTGTTCTTTTCACGTTGACACACAACTACTAGTGTACTGTAGGTGTACATATGCTTGCAGAACAATTCTACCATTGTACCCTCAAAGTCACAGCCACAAAAAGTAAGTGCAAACTTTAAAAAAGTATGTTTATATGACTGGAGACATAAAAATAGGCATATATGACATACTGTATATGACAGCAGATGTCTGATATACAGCACTGCAAAACCACCTGCATTCTAAAAGTACAATCTGAGTGACACAAATAGTAAGAGCAAAAAGCATATCATTTGGTTCATATTGAATGGCCTGTTTATGACAGCATATTAAGGAACAATTCTCATTTCACCTCCATTGTGAGCCATATTTACAGTTCTCAAATCATCTCAGCCCACATAAAGTACCACAATCTGAGCCATTGTAATAAGTGTTCATTGTCAGATGAATGGGGACAAAAGGCCTGTATCCAAGTGCATTGCTGGATAGTTCTCACTGCAATAACCATCACCATAAAAGCCTAAGACTGTTGAAAACAGAGAAAGAAAGCATAAGCCTTGCCTACCCGTCTTGGTGATTTGGGTCTTAATGTGAGCAATGGGTCTGGTCACCTCTCTTGGCAAGGGCATCAAAGTCTGGTGTCATTTTTGAGGTAGAGATCCTCAGAACAGCTGACAAGTGGTCATTTGTTAAATTTGACCTGTGATGGGATTTGTTGTAGTTCATGACTGAGAACGTTTGTTCACACACATATGTGGACCCGAATAAAACCAGCATCCTCTGGGCGTGCTTTTTCATGTTTGGAAACTTTGTTTCATTCAGTGAGCCATAAAACTGGTCTATTGTAGCTATTTTGTACTTCTCCTTCAAAGCACTGTCACACTGGATGTCGATGAGCTCCAGTTGTGTGTCTGGTGGTGCTTTCTCACTGTCGAAAGATAGGGGCATGATACAAGCTCCAGCTCAGTCTCAATCTTGCTAAAGTCTGAGAAGCGGCGGAGAACTCGGCATGCAGGTCGATCAAAGTGCTACTGTATGTCACTGTATGATGTATGCTACTGTATGATGGGGCGCTGCTCAGTGCTGCCAGTGTCGGAAATGAGCGAGAGACCTGCTGCTCATTTGTCTGGAGAACAACAGAAGTTTGGCCTTGAACGCTTTCACGTTGAAATACAGTTCATGCACAAAAACACCCTTTCCCTGGAGCTTCATGTTTAGATCGTTCAGATGCCCCAGTATGTCCACACCGAAAGCAAAGTCGGCCAGCCAGTCTGTGTCTTGTAACTCGGGAAGTTGTCAGCTTTACCAACCGTATCCAGGAACATACCAATCTCCCTCTCAGCTCCCACACACGGCGAAAGACTTTCCCCAGGCTTAGCCAGCGCACATTTGAATGATATAACAAGTCCTGGTGCTCTGCCTCTGTGTCATTGAGCAGCTGAATGAACTGACGATGGTTAAGCCCCTTGCCCGTATAAAGTTTACAAGTTTCACGACCACTTTGACAACATGTTCGAGCTTCAACACACTTTTACACAGTGCTTCCTGATGAATAATACAGTGAAGAAATATCAATTCCTCCGAGTTTGGGCTTTCTTCTCTTACTTTGTCTTGTAATCTTTTAGTAGGCCAATGTTCTTACCGGTTAGATTTGGGGATCCATCTGTTGTGACGTTTGTCAGTTTACGCCACGGTAGATTCATTTTTTCCAAGCAGGCAGACACACTGTCATATAAGTCAGAGCCCCTGGTTGTCCCCATCATCGATTCCATTGCAAGAAGTTCCTCTGTTATTTCAAAGTTATCATTAATTCCTCTGACAAAAATTAAAAGTTGAGCGGTGTCTTTGATGTCAGTACTCTCATCCAGTGCGATAGAAAAAAGATTGAAGCCATCTGCTTTCTTTTTCAGCTCGGAGGTTAGCTCATCTCCTATTACTTCCACACGCCTGGTGATGGTTCGCGTGATAAGCTAATTTTCTCGAATTGGCTTTTACTATCAGGACAAAGTATGCTAGCAGTCTCCACCATACAGTCTTTCACAAACTCCCCTTCAGCAAAAGGCTTGCTATGCTTTGCAATTTTATGTGCCACTATGTAGCTTGCCTTAGTTACCGATTCTTGAGTAGAGGTCTGTTTAGTAAAAATATTTTGTTGGGCTTTTAAGTTCGTGGCAAGTTTAGAGGCCTTGCTTGCCTTTTCCTGAGAGGACAGATTGCTAGCGTAGTTAGCATGCTTGCTTGAAAAATGACGACTGAGATTGTATTCCTTAAAACTGCAATACTTTCTTGGCATATCAGACATACCGCCTTCTGTCCAACATTAGTGAAAAAGTATTTTGGTGTCCATTCTTCCTTGAACACACGACATTCAGAGTCCACTTTTCTCTTTTTCGCCGCACTCATTTTTCATGTCAACGTCGTCAAGCATGGAGGTGACCGTGAGCGCATTCAGATTGACTGAATGTAGGCCTAATACCAGCAGCTGCTAGGCTACAGCGCCATCTATTGGAGTTTGTTTGTATAGCATGGAAGAAGTCATTTTTAGGCCAAAAATCGCAACTCAAATATAATGACATTTAATTAGTTTTAAAAATGGCTCGCGGGCCGGATTGAAGTGCCCCGCGGGCCGGACCCGGCCCGCGGGCCGTACTTTGCCCCCCACTGCCATATAGGTAATTTTCCATTTTGGATCTTATTAGTTTCCATAAGTGTACATATAATAGAAGTCAGGCTTATTGGTCTGTAGTTACCTGGTTCGGTTTTGTCTCCCTTTTTGTGGATTGGTATTACGTCTGCTATTTTCCAGTCTGTCGGTACAACCCCTGTGTCAAGAGACTGTTGCATGATCTTGGTTAGTGGTTTGTAAATAACTTCTTTCATTTCTTTGAGTACTATTGTGAGGATCTCATCCGGCCCAGGGGATTTGTTTATTTTAAGAGCTCCTAGTCTCTTTAACACTTCTGCCTCTGTTATGCTAAAGTTATTTAAAATTGGATAGGAACAGGTCGACATGTGGGGCATGTTGTCCGTGTCCTCCTTTGTAAATACCTGAAATCATTAAATATATTTGCTATTTTTTTCTTCATCTATGATTTTGCCATTTATGTCTCTTGGACATTTAACCTCTTTGAATGTTCTCTTGCTGTTATAATATTGGAAAAACATTTTGGAATTGGTTTTAGCCCCCTTAGCAATATTGATTTCTATCTCTCTCTTGGCCTTTCTAACTTCCTTTATGACTCGTGTTTGCAGTTCAAGTACTCTTTCTGTGTATTTTGTTTTTGGTCCCTTTTAAACACTCTGTAAAGTGCCTTTTTCGCTGAATATTTTTTTTAATTGATCTATTAAACCATTTTGGCCATTTTATTTTAGATTTAGATTTGTCTACTTTTGGGATGTAATTGTTTTGCGCCTCTAGTACTACATTTTTAAAAAACATCCATCCCTTTTCTGTGGATGTTTTCTCTATTTTACTCCAGTCTACTTCTGTTAGTCTCTGTTTCATACCTTTATAGTTTGCTTTTCTAAAATTGTAAACCTTAGCTTTAGTTATTACTTTTGGGGTTTTAAAAAACACTTCAAATGAGACCATGTTGTGGTCTGAGTTTGCCAATGGCTGTCTGACCTCTGTTTTAGTTATTCTGTCTTCGTTATTTGAAAAGACTAAATCAAGGCATGCCTCCCCTCTAGTCGATGCCTTGACAAATTGCGTTAGGAAGCAGTCATTTGTTATTTCCACCATTTCAGTTTCGTCCGTCGTGCTCCCCACCGGGTTCTCCCATTTTTTATGGGGGAAGATGAAATCCCCCATTAGTATGGCTCCTCCTTTGCTACACGCATTACTAATGTCATTGTATAACAGATTATTTTGCTTGTCGTCTCAATTTGGCGTTCTATAGCATGCTCCTATTATTATGCCCTTTGAATTTTTGTCCATTATTCTGACCCATATTGATTCGGCGTTGTTTTCTTTGTCCAGATTTAAAACCTGGGCTTCAAGACTATTTCTTATTTATAGTGCTACCCCTCCGCCTCTTGCCCTGTCCTGCCTGTCTTTCCTATACAGTGTGTACCCACTAATATTATATTCGTCTCCATCACTCTCAGACTACCAAGTTTCCGTAACACCTATCACATCGTAGCTACTTGTTAGTGCAGTAACTTAAAGTTCTAACATTTTGTTTCTGAGACTTCTAGCATTTAGATAAATACATTTAATGGATGTCTTTCCTAAGTTGTTGCCCTTGTTTTCATGTGGGCTCCCTTCTGTTTTTTTTGTTTTCTCCCCCCTTCCATAAATGCTTCCTTAAATGTTTTCATTTCTTACTATATCAGAAAAAAAGGATTTGCAGCTTCTGGATGACCAAGTACTTTTGTGTTGTATAGATCATTTTCTGTGTCAGCTTATTTTGCACATATTTGTTATCAGAGTTGAGGTCAATTCCTTTTTTTCAATTCCAGTTCCATTTCCGGTTCATTTTTAAAATCTGTCTCCCATTCTAATCCCTTTCAACTGCAATGGCAAACATGTATACAACTTGTCAACACACGAGGCTACACAATTACAATAGGTTCATTCCATACCAACTCAACCAGTGCTGTTGCCCATCCGTCTGAGATTTTGCTAGAAAAAAATCACCTGGGGGTTTTCTGACACACTGAGTTAATTCATTACGAGTCGAATGAGGTGCTACACATGATGGTAGAGTCTAAATTGTACCCAGAGTGATTTTTCTGGTCAAGGTCCCTTTTTCACTTTAAGTTGACTATTACAAGGTCACAGGTTGTTGAAGGGGAAATTACAAATAAATTACTATAATTTCTGAACTCAGCGTGTCAGAAACCACCCAGATGAATTTTTCTAGCAAAATCTGATTAGAATGTTTGTTCTTTACTCCTTGCGCTCAATTCACAGCAAATTTCTTCATAAAATCCAAAAGCTGTTGCCTTGACTTCACAGCAATAAGCTATATCTCCCTCATATCAGATGTCCGCACTCATCAAAGAAGCAAGTTCAAGTAACTATTAGTTCATATTATTTTATTTTTTAGGTTAAAAGCACAAAAACTAACAAAAACAGACCAAAAATGGCCGTCCTCAGCGTGTCTCTCATCACACTGACAACTACATTCTATTTAACCAGATCTTAATTAACTCTCATTTAACACATAGCACCTGTCAATTATTTCACAGCGTAATCATATATTTGTTAGCGAAAGACCATAAGCATCAGCTGCAGTATACCTGTCATAAGAGAAAAATTGAACAGTATTTAAATCACCATAAGTTACAAAAAACATATATAAATCAATATGTTAGATAGACAAACATCAATCCATTTACTACTCAAAATACAAAAATACTTCATTTACCAATATACCCAAATAAATCACACAATTTGTTCAAATTGTTTTTAAAAAAAAAAATCAATTAGTCTAAAGAGACATAACACTAAATCACAATAGGTGATAAAATACATCTAGCAAAATCTAAGACAGACAGGCAAAGAAATGTCCCTTTTTAGCACCAGGGTGAGCCAGTGGAATGAATCATACAAATTGATGAAACCTGATATATAGTGGACCAAAAGTTCCAGTTTCTGTTCTGCCCACAAAGGGGTTAGGATTAGGGTTCTAACCCTAATTCCGGTTTTACTGCAATTACTTGAATGAAAATACAGTCAACCTCTTAATATCACTGTGGCGGTGGGGTGAGAGTTGTTATGATGTCACCCCCTACTGACGGACCTGGAAGATAGACACACAGGTAGAGGTAGTGTGCTACACATGCACAACATGGCCTAAATGCCCCCCCTCCCTAAATACCCAAAGTTCAGGTGGGTGGGAGGGAATGTCCGCTGTCCCCTTGCAGGACCCTGCTGTGCCTCCGGCTGCTGCCCTGTCTGGCAGCGGTGGCAATATTGTTGCTGTAGCTGCCGGCTTCTCTGGCGACAGGGGTGGTGAGGCTGGTGCTGCCGGTTCCTCCAGCAGTGGTGGTGGCGAGGCTGCTGGCTCCTTCAGCAGCGGTAGCGAGGCTGGTGCTGCCGGTTCTTCTGGCAGTGGTGGTGGTGAGGCTGCTGGCTCCTTCAGCAGCGGTAGTGAGGCTGGTGCTGCCGGTTCTTCTGGCAGTGGTGGTGGCGAGGCTGCTGGCTCCTTCAGCAGTGGTAGTGAGGCTGGTGCTGCCGGCTTCTCTGGCAGCAGTGGTTGGGCTGATGCTGGACATTCAGTCTCTGGTGGTGCTGACTCTTGGTGGCGGTGGCTGGGCTGGCCTATGCCGTGCTACTCTCGGCAGCATAAACCAGTACTGTTGGTGGCTCAGTGTTTGCGATAGGCCATGCCATTGCGCCAATGGCCCCCTGAAATAAAAAAAAAATGTCCCGCTGAATTTCTTTTAACGCGCGCGTGTGTCCCCCTCCTCAGATGCAATACCAATAAACAGTATTATAAATCACACACTTAAGGATTAGACACACAAATATCTTTACAGTGAAAATAACTTTTATTTTTCTTAAATATAACATTCAACCCCCCCTCCCCGTCTAAAAATGGTTTGGTCCAGAATCAACCATAACTGATCGTAATGTGACTAGTAACTAAAGAGTTGAAACAGTTGCTCTGACTTGGTGTTGGAAAGGTATTACTAGCATCGCTGTCACAGCAGAGGGGACTTGTTCCTGAAGACTTGCATGAAGAAATGAATTTCCCTTTTTTGCATTACATCCGTGTTTGTCACGTAATGTGTGAGACTGGTTCGCGCTTGTGTCCAGAAACTGAAATAATGTGCCTGTCTTCAACTCCACCATCACTTTACATGGAATTTGAAACAGCCTTGGCTGTTCTGGGTGAACTTTGGAAACGTACGCTTTTTACAGGACAATTTTCGAAATCTGGCTGCGAGTACATTCGTATATCAGGTACTGGGACTGTCTTAAGACCACCTTGGTGATTTTTGGTCTGTAATGCTGATGTTTGAGTGACATATTCACGGCCAGTCAGTAATTACAACAAAGTTATTTTTACAGAGATTAGCGGTGTTTTCATTTCCTGTACTCGAACCATACCTTATAGAGCAAGTTAGCAGATGTTTTTTTCACTCAGTTCTGGACGTATACAGTTTCTTCAGATCTGTTCTTGAAATCGGCTTTTTATGATTTACATAATTTAAGCCACGACAAGCTGCATGTTTAGCGTGTAGATTTAGATGTGTGTTTGCCTGACGCAATTCAGAATCTTTAGCGATAGCACTATTTTTATTCCAGGGGTGTTGCTGAAGGTAACGGTTAATCCAGTGCTCGAGTCCCCCCACCCCCCTCCCAAAAAAATGTCGGAAAACACTATCATTTCAACAACAGTTGAAAGTTAACGTATTAATATGAGCATTCAGATGTTTACAAAAACAACAATACATATACATATATTGCACTCTAAAAGGTTTAAGGAGGCTGTGTGGTCCAGTGGTTAAAGAAAAGGGTTTGTAACCAGGTCCCCGGTTCAAATCCCCCCTCAGCCACTGACTCATTGTGTGACCCTGAGCAAGTCACTTAACCTCCTTGTGCTCCGTCTTTCGGGTGAGACGTAATTGTAAGTGACTCTGCAGCCGATGCATAGTTCACACACCTTAGTCTCTGTAAGTCGCCTTGGATAAAGGCGTCTGCTAAATAAACAAATAATAATAATTATTAAAAATGAATATTTTTCTGATCGCCCCAAACCTGAGTGTTAAACTGTGTACAACATCACTTAATCATAGATTGGCAGCTCAAAGTGATAAAGTGGGAGTGAAATGAGTTGTGCCTGTTAAATCCGGGACATTTTAATTTGATGATAATAAGCCTAGTGTGACATTAGCAGATGTGATATAAGTGGGTTTGACTGTACCTAGATATGAAGAAAACCCTCAGACAAAACTAGATTTATAATCTGTACATATATATATTCTCCAATACAATGTCATTTTATTTCAGATCTGAAGAAGATTTGCATGATGGAGGAGGTATTTTAATTTTCTGTTCTTTCAATGCTTTAACATTTGTACTGTTTCTTTAATAACATTTGAATAAAAATTCTGAATTTTATAAGTATTGTCTGCCTTTTTATTTTTATTGGCAATGAAAATCCTTATAAACCACCGGAGTGTGATGACTCTTCTATATCTCTTTCCACCTTTCAAAGGAAAGTTCTACTAGCAGGACTGACAACCGCAAAAAGCGATTGTCTGTTCTTGGGTCTCCCCTAATGTTTCACCGCAGCAGATGTGGTTGGGTATGTTTAGAGATATTGTCCGTTGGAATATGCCACAGCTCAGATTAACAAAGCTTGCGCTTCCACACTCCATGCTTGAGGTCTGATCTTATTAACACTATCCAACATCAACCTGGCATCATTTTATTAGGAGGGTTTTTTGTCTTTACAAGGATTTTATTTGTATGTGTGTTGTTTTTTAATGACTTTATTTACTCGCAAGCTCTGAGACCATGTGTGGATCAAAATAATAACAATTGATCACAAAAAATAAACCAGTGAAGTGAAGCCCCCACCCCACAATATCGCCCCCTCTGCCACCCCAAACCAAAACATCCAAGAACCGCCCTGCTTGGATGTGCGTTACACCCAGTTGAAGCAGGTGTAACCTTCGACGCCTAAACTACTGTCATTTAGGGACTATATCAATGGGACTAGATCCAGTGTAAGATTCACTGTGGAATTTGGTAAGGTTGAAATACATTTTTATATTTATTAATTTCAATTTCTGCTACTAATACAATTAATACTATTTTCTATCTATTTTAGAAAACCTACAGATAGGAATACTATATTAAGTGCCGATAATAATCACCCCAAACACTAAATAAAAACATACCGTATGGACAGCTTTTAAGGCTAAAACGAATTTGTAGTAGTAATTTTGATTTTCAAATTAAAGCTTCAGACATGCAATGAACTACAATGAACATGCGATTAACTAACACAGCCCTGAAGAGAACCGAGGACAAAAATCGAGAAGAGTTGCTTTCAATTACAAATAACACACATGAAACATCATCAAACAGTACTTGTTTTGTTACTGAGTTTAATGATATATCGAATGACTTTAGAAAGATAATACATAAACATTGGAGAATATTCGACAGTGACCCTCAGCTTCATTCTTTCACTACAACCCTTCCCAAAATTTGGTTTAGGAAAGGAAGTAATATCAAAGATAAACTTGTGTCTTCCATGTGTAACGCACCTTCTGATAGTGGTAATTGGCTTAATAAAACAGATATTCAAGGGAATTGCAGATGTGGTATAAATGCGTCCACTGTTCCAACACATTTAATATTGTTTTTACTCGCCCACATTCGGCATAAATTTCCAATTAAAAACTTTATTAATTGTAACTCTACACATATTGTCAATATGCTTAAATGCCCGTGCGGTCTCATCTATGTGGGACAAACTAAGCATAATATGAAGATCAGAATAGCAGAACACAAAGCAGCTATAAGAAACAATAATATGGATTATGCAATAGCCAGGCATTGTAAATCTTTTAATCATTGATCTTCATCAAGTCTTCAATTCATAGTATGGAAAAGGTGACGGCTTCAGTAGGCTAAGGGGTGGGAGCATCCTTACACAATGATTAAGAAGGGAAGCCTTCTGGATACACACGCTAAATACTGTTGAACCCAATGCCCTCAACGAGATGCTAGAGTTAAATCACTGTTTATAATATAATCATGATGTATTTTTGACTGTATTGCGATTAGGTTGGTTTTTCAGAGAAGGCTTTTAATTACTGCATTGAATGTTTGCTAATTCATGATCATGGGTCCAATGAACGAATGTAATTGCCAGTTGATACTAGGATATATAATTGATCATGATGTTAGCATTTACAAAAGTTTGTGACCTGATGAAGACACTGTGGTGTCGAAACGCGTTGCTTTAAGCTTTTTAAAAAATAAATGGATATCAATAAGAAGTGATTTTATGGGATAGCTAGTGCTTCACTTTATTGAACTGTTCCTGATTTTAAGGATCTTCAAGAGTGTGCTACCATACTGTTTTCTGTTACTGTGGACAAACAGGAATACTTCAACCAGCTGTATCAGAGACAATCTCATGAACTGTTTTAAGACATCTACATACTCTGACAATCGCACGTAAAGATGTAATGAGGTCAAAAAAGAATGGACGCCTTTAGACGGCAACAGACGCCTAAGTGTTTGAGGTGATCATTTTAGAAACTTCAGTAAATCTTTCTTAAGGCTGGTTAATACTCCATTGCCTGACCGTCACTCTGCTCGAAAACTACAGTCACTGGCAGCGTCGCTGAGAGTTCAAATCAACTTAACTTTGACCTCGTCGCTGACCTTGTTGCTGTGATAATTACAACGCTAAAATGGATGACAGGCTCCCTGCATATATGCAGTGGAGCTGATTATAAGCTGATTCATTGAAAAAAAATATATACATGATTGGTAGAGACTGGTTAAAGCTGGACCAAGACAAACCTTGTCGGACGGAGTCTGATCATCTCAAATTTTACACCACACTCCTTTCCCAGAGTTTACATAACAACAATAACCATCATTGTAGGACTTTTATTATCATTAACAACAATAACCATCATTGTATCACTTCTATTATCAGACTTTCAATAACGCTCAGCACCACGTGACGATGAAAATTTGGGCAAGTTTTAACTTGTTCCGGGTGCACTTCATTTATAATAATAATAATAAAATAAATAAAAATGCAACAATAATAGTTCTTGTTGTTATGTAAGCTCTGACAAAGGAGTAATCGATTGATGTCGGACACGGCAAGGTTGGTCCAGCTTTTCCCCATTCTTTGATTGGGATGCGGTGGGTTGGTTTACTATTTAAGCAACTGCAGTCTAAGCAGTTGTTTATAAACTTTGGGCAGGTAGTGAAAAACTCTGCCACCTAATTTAATTTCTTCAATGAGCCGTGATATTTACCAGATTGTGGTTGTTTAATATGTATTTCTGTCCTATAAATGTATCAAGTTGAACTACTCTGTCACCGTGCGCTCATAGTTCAGCAATGAACGATAACAGGGCTGGGTTGATCGGGGACAGCAACCTGCTGTCGCTGGGTTTACAGTCGAGCGACGGTCAGGCGTTGGCGTATAAACCAGCCTTTACGCTAGACTCCCGTCCAAATGTCTAAAATGCAGAGTTACACCCGTCTAAAGTCCTTAGTCGCCTTTGAAAATATACCCGTGCTGTCTGCAATGATTCAGGAAGACAGAAGGAGAATGCTGCAGTAGCAGATGTCTGTGTAATGATCTTGGCCCTGCGCACAGTGAATATATTTTGTACTTACTCTTAGTTAAACTTGCTCTTATAAGGACTGAAATTAATGTGCACTTGCTCTTGTGATTTTTGAAATGCATTATTTTGTGACAACTGTAAGTCACTCTGGGTAAGTGTGTCTGCTAAGAATTAAATGTTGATAATCTTCCAACAAACAGGTAACTTCAATTTTAAAATAATTATATAGTATCCGGCGAGAAGGGCGCTTAGTCAGGGAGGCCACCAAGGGGCCTATGGCAACTCTAAAGGAGTTACAGTCTTCCACGGATGCATACGGCAACAATAGAACGGGTGCTTCACAAAACTGGCCTTTATGGGAGAGTGGCAAAAAGAAAGCCATTATTGAAAAAAACTCACATCAAATCTCGGCTAGAGTTTGCCAGAAGGCATGTGGGAGACTCTGAGACCAAGTGGAAGAAGATTCTATGGTCTGATGAGACCAAAATAGAGCTTTTTGGCCTCAACGCTAAACGCTATGTTTGGCACAAGCCAAGCAGGATCCCTGGCGACCCCAGGCGACGGCAGCAGCAGCGGACCCTCAGGAGGCGACGGCAGCAGCAGCGGACCCTCGGGAGGCGACGGCAGCAGCAGCGGACCCTTGGGAGGCGACGGCAGTGGACCCTCGGGAGGCAACGGCAGCAGCAGCGGACCCTCGGGAGGCGAACTCGGGAGGGGAGCCCCTGGCCATAGAGGCGGCAGCGGGAGCTCCACTTCTCCCTCGTACCCTGTACTCTGTGTGGAGCGACAGGCAGCCCCAGGCGATGCGGAGCGACAGGCAGCCCCAGGCGATGCGGAGCGACAGGCAGCCCCAGGCGATGCGGAGCGACAGGCAGCCCCAGGCGATGCGGAGCGACAGGCAGCCCCAGGCGACGCGGAGCGACAGGCAGCCCCAGGCGACGCGGAGCGACAGGCAGCCCCAGGCGATGCGGAGCGGCTGGCAACCCCAGGCGACGCGGAGCGGCTGGCAACCCCAGGCGAGCGCGGAGCGGCTGGCAACCCCAGGCGAGCGCGGAGCGGCTGGCAACCCCAGGCGATGCGGAGCGGCTGGCAACCCCAGGCGATGCGGAGCAACTAGCAACACCAGGCGATGCGGAGCAACTGGCAACCCCAGGCGATGCAAGGCAAGCATCCTTGGGCTAAGCGAGGCTGGCATCCTTGGGCGGCGCAGGCAGGCATCCTTGGGCTAAGCGAGGCAGGCATCCTTGGGCAAGCGCAGGCAGGCATCCTGGGCGAGCGAGGCAGGCATCCTTGGGCGCAGCGCAGGCAGGCATCCTTGGGCTAAGCGAGGCAGGCATCCTGGGCGGCGAGGCAGGAGTCAGGACAAGCTGGGGTGCGGGTTTTGGCCCTCTTCTCGCCACTGCGGCCGGGCGGTTCTTCCCCATGCTTTCCTCAGCAGCCTATGCAAGGGCTGCTGAGGACCGCCAGCATCTAGTCCTGGTTTCTCTGGTGAAGGGAGAGGCAGCTCCTGCTCCTCTCCTCGTGACGGTGGGGGAAGTGATACCAGCAGGCATTCCTCCTCTGCCAGTGAAGGTGGCGGAGGCAGAGGCAGCTCCTGCTGCTCTGCTCCTGCCGATGGAGGTGGCGGAGGCAGAGGCAGCTCCTGCTGCTCTGCTCCTGCCAGTGGAGGTGGGAGCGGCGTGTAGTCTCCTGGCGGCGGAGGTGGGAGCAGCGTGTAGTCTACCCTTGTTTCAGGGGACTGGTGCGGCCCTCCCTCTCTTGCAGGGGACTGGTGCGGCTCCGCCTCGGAAGGGGAGACCAGCAGGCATTCACCCTCTGCTGGTGGACAGGGACCCAGCAGGCATTCACCCTCTGCTGGTGGACAGGGACCCAGCAGGCATTCACGCTCTGCTGGTGGACAGGGACCCAGCAGGCATTCACCCTCTGCTGGTGGACAGGGACCCAGCAGGCATTCACCCTCTGCTGGTGGACAGGGACCCAGCAGGCATTCACCCTCTGCTGGTGGACAGGGACCCAGCAGGCATTCACCCTCTGCTGGGGGACAGGGACCCAGCAGGCATTCACCCTCTGCTGATGGACAGGGACCCAGCAGGCATTCACCCTCTGCTGGTGGACAGGGACCCAGCAGGCATTCACCCTCTGCTGGTGGAGGAGGCAGAGGCAGCTCCTGCTGCTCTGCTCCTGGCGGTGGAAGTGGCGGAGGCAGAGGCAGCTCCTGCTGCTCTGCTCCTGCCGATGGAGGTGGCGGAGGCAGAGGCAGCTCCTGCTGCTCTGCTCCTGCCAGTGGAGGTGGGAGCGGCGTGTAGTCTCCTGGCGGCGGAGGTGGGAGCAGCGTGTAGTCTACCCTTGTTTCAGGGGACTGGTGCGGCCCTCCCTCTCTTGCAGGGGACTGGTGCGGCTCCGCCTCGGAAGGGGAGACCAGCAGGCATTCACCCTCTGCTGGTGGACAGGGACCCAGCAGGCATTCACCCTCTGCTGGTGGACAGGGACCCAGCAGGCATTCACCCTCTGCTGGTGGACAGGGACCCAGCAGGCATTCACCCTCTGCTGGGGGACAGGGACCCAGCAGGCATTCACCCTCTGCTGATGGACAGGGACCCAGCAGGCATTCACCCTCTGCTGGTGGACAGGGACCCAGCAGGCATTCACCCTCTGCTGGTGGAGGAGGCAGAGGCAGCTCCTGCTGCTCTGCTCCTGGCGGTGGAAGTGGCGGAGGCAGAGGCAGCTCCTGCTGCTCTGCTCCTGCCGATGGAGGTGGCGAAGGCGGGACCAGCAGGACTTCACCCTCTGCTGGTGGAGGTGGGAGCTGCAAGCAGTCCTCCCATGGCAATGGAGGTGGAACCAGCAGGAATTCACCCTCTGCTGGTGGAGACTGGGGCTGTGGACGCTCTACCTTCTCCTTCTTGGGCCGTGGACGCACCGACTCCTTCCTCTTGGGCTGTGGACGCACCGACTCCTCCCTTTTGGGCTGTGGACGCACCGACTCCTCCCTCTTAGGCTGTGGACGCACCGACTCCTCCCATTCAGGCGTAGGACGTTCGGGCTCCTCCCATTCAGACGTAGGACGTTCGGGCTCCTCCCATTCAGGCGTAGGACGTTCGGGCTCCTCCCATTCAGGCGTAGGACGTTCGGGCTCCTCCCACTCAGGCGTAGGACGTTCGGGCTCCTCCCACTCAGGCGTAGGGACGCTCAGGCTCCTCCCGCTGGGCTGTGGACGCCGGGCTCCTCCCATTCAGGCATAGGACGTGGCAGCAAGGGCTCCTCCTCTTCATCCTGCATGGGGCATAGGGCCAACGTGTGCCCATATGCCCCACAGCCAGGGCACCACTCCCCCATCCCAGTCTTTGGGCCATTGCCTGAAGGGTCCTGTGGACGGAGCAGAGTATGGTGGTGTGGCTAGGTTGGCCACAGTCGAAACACCACAGCCCTGCTTCCGCCTTTCTCCCTTTGCCCTCCTGTGCTCCTCTCCAGCCTCTTCTCCCCATTTCTTTTCCTTTTCTTTTTCAAAAAAAAAAAATTGCGGTTCCCGCTCTGGCCTGAGTCCTGGAGGCCCTGTAGATCCCGGTTCTGACACCACGTGTCACAAAGACGGCCGGAGTGGGTGGCGTCAGACCAGAGCCAGGAAATAAACGAGAGACTTGGGGTTTTGATGAAGCTGAGCGCGTGATCGCACTCAGCATTTAATAATAAAATAAAAGATTTAAACAGAACACAAGACAGGACACGGCACTTGAGCCAAAATAAAGAGACAAACAAAACGAACTATACAGACAAACACGGTGAGCAGATACTTTCACTAATACTTTTCCAATGATCACCTCCGTCTCCAAACCCGTTCTCCACTCACCAAACACCCAACCCCGAGTGAGTGAAAACATGCTGCTTTTATGCAGTTGTACCGAGATTCGATTGCTAGTCAATCATTCAATTGGAATCTCGGTACAACTGCACGTGAATTAATTAAGTGCACTCCCGTGACCACACATTACATTTTAACCAGCACGTGAAGTGATTTGTGCCCTCCTCGTGCCTAAATACAAATCTACATTTTTAAATACACGTGAAACACAGACCCGCTTATATCCCGTGTACCAATGCCTATACACCAACATATACACACAACACGTAACATACAATATACACGGGGGCACTTTGCCACACTATGGCATAGAATCTATGCTAACACCAAGCTAGCTAACCCTTCTAAATAATTATCTATATATATAAATTAGCAGTTATTTCTGAGAAGATAAATAAATGACTTTATAATTTCCATTAATCTCAATTGACGTTTCCCCAGTGAAATTAACTTATAAATGTATTACCGGTACTGTTGTAGTTTTTATTTTTTTAAAAACTCAAGTTATATTGGTTTCAACAAAACGCTCCCAACTCAGTAATTAACTTTTCCCCATCTTCATTTAAAAAGTATAGAGAGTCTATACACAGCAAACTTATGAAAATGCATTTTATTTTAAAATAAAAACGGTAAACCTAGGAAATGTTGTATGCAGGAGACTCTGAAAATGTCCTGGTCAGAACGGGAGACTTGTCAGGTATGTCTAAGCAGTAAATTTTTTTTAAAAAACCCAATAAAAAACACAAAACAACACTATCTAACCAATGTTACCACACCCTTACCACACCCAGAACTTGGGTGTGGTAAGATGGCCGACGAATGGCTTCAATGCAGCACCAGCTACGTGCTATCCAGTGTTTATAGATCAGTGCTTACCTCACACGCCTCCTCCCTGCTTGCTGCTCCCGCCCCCTCCGTCCTGACCAGCCAACCCAATCTCTCCCTGATCAAAACTGGCAGGACAAATGGAATAAAATATACATATATATATATATATACTGTATATATATATATATATATATATATATATATATATATATATATATATATATATATAAACAGTAAGATTTGCTCTGTATCTATCTAGAGACGGATTACTTTCACCCATGAAGAAGGGTCAGTATATTGTATAACACTTTTAGTCGATTTTTAGATGTAGGCCTGCTCAGTCCCTCGCATAAACAAAATAAATAAACAAAAGCAATACAGTATTGCAAAAATAAAAGTTAGCTACAGATTCTCTTATATATAAAATAGAGCTAGCTAAACAAAGTAAATGCGGTTCAATACCTGACGTTGCTGCTATCGTTGTTCAGCTTTAAATGTCTGTCTACACTAGGATAAACAATTGATAAGTCTATTATTTTTTATTACAGGTTAGTAGTTTACTGTTATTGTTTTTTAAAGCAGCCCTTGCTTTGTAAAAGAGAGGTACTGTGTAGCTACACAAGACTATGTGTGATCACTCCTCGGTTCGGCTCATTCAGAATAATACAAGCGAATCAGTGGGCGATTGAGTTATGAAAAAACTAAACACGCATGTGCGAAGAAAAGTCCAAATAACTTGATAATTACTTGATTGATTTTATTGGTTCCACAAAAAGGCACTCTTCGTTAACAAGTTCTATCAGCCTACCAAAGGAGGTGTCTAAAATCGCAGCCGTTTTTTAGTTATTTGAGTGCAAAAAAACCTCTTAATTTTTGGTAAGAACTCTTTTTTTCGCCATTCTGTAACTTGAAAACTACCGAACGGATTTCTCACATTAGGCCTACTTCTGAAAATGGATAAACCGAGCTGCAGTGATCATGTGGGGAAAAAGGAGCAAGTATCAAACGGATCAAGAAGCAGCAGCTATGATGCACATTTTAAGGTCATACAGGTTATCTATTGATGAGTATTATTATTATTATTTATTTCTTAGCAGACTCCCTTATCCAGGGCTTAACTTACAGTCGTAAACAAAAATACATCTCAAAAATCACAGTACAAGTATTAATACAATTAAGAGCAAGATAAAATACAATCACTTCGGTTCTAGCAAGTACATGTATGGAATCATTACTTTCTCCTTATTCATTGCTGAAATTGGATCTGCTTGATACATTGCCATCTTGTCAATCATTCAGGCTATTGTACATTTTCTGTGTTTTTTAAAATTTTTTTTATCATTTCTCTTCTTTAAAAAGTAAGGTTGCCTTAAATTCGGGCCAATATAGTAATTGAATTTCCAGTTAACTATAGTGCTCCACCTAGTGGTTATTTCGTGTATTGCAGCAGTTATATTATTTTAGGGCTTCTGATTTTCGGTTTTAACCGATAAAACCCGAGAAAACAACCCCGATACAAAAAATTTAAATCGGTGGATAACCAATAAACACCGGAAAATGCCAGAAAAACTGTGGAAATGGTTAATCAATTCATGTTGACTTTTCCCATTTTCCCATTAAAAAAATAAAACCTAATACAAAAATAATGATAAAAACATTTCCCAGTGCTGGGCAATGTCCCACCTTCCTGACTTGCATCTATCATTGATTTGTTCTGAATACTTTAAACCCGCCCCAGCTACTGAGTGACAGCACATTCCTACATTTCTGTTGGAGACTCCGCTTCTGTTTTTCGGGTTTTATTAATTGCATTTTTCGGTGCTTATTTTTAGCTATTTTTGAGTTTTATGTAAATCTGTTTTTTGGGGCTTTCAATTTTGATATAATGCATGAAATTGGTGTTTTCGGTTACTTTCCAAAATGCTTGAGCGTTTTGTTTGTTTTGTGTGTCAAAATATTTATATTAACTCGACAGTACTTGCACACTTAAATTGTACCTTTTTTCCTTTGCTGTCTTCCACAACAAAATCTCAATGGTCACGGGCACATTCTGTGTGAAGGTTTTTTTGTACATTTCGCCACAATTCTGTTTTAAATCCTCCGTATCTTAACTGTAATACAGCTTTAAATCCCGCTAACAAGCCTCCATCCTGATTGTCATCTCTTTTTAAATCTCGCAAGTGGAGTCTCCAATAGAAATGTAGTTGGTCTCTCAGTAGTTGGGGTGGGTTTAAAGTATTCACAACAAATCAATGATAGATAGATAATAGATATATTCAGGAAAACCCTTATGCCACGTAGCATTGTTTTTGTTTTGTTTTCCCCCCAGTGTGCAATTAGGTTTTTGCCTTTTCTTATTACTTGTGTATATATTTTTCATCGATTATGTAGCACAGTAAGATCTCTGATTTATACTGAGCTTGTATTATTCCTGTCGAATGTCAGCATGTGTGTTCAACTTCAATAAACCAGAAATAGTATTTTATTCCTGTACCGTCCCTTGCAGCAGTTCAGATTTATTTACATCGCCATCTTACTTATCTCTCCCAGAACAGAAAAATAGGAAAAGGAAGTAACGTACGTCCTGTCAACAGAAAACCACCCATGCATTATCTGTAACTGCTTAATCCTCGGGTTGTGGTGAGCCAGAGCCTAACCTGGCAGACACAGGGCACAAGGCGGGATTACACCCTGGACAGGACACGTCCATCGCAGGGCAACTAAGGGGCAATTTAAAGAGGCCAATGCACCCAGCTAGCATGTCTGGACTGTGGGAGGAAATAGGAGTACCCGCTGAAAACCCATGCGAGCAAGGGGAGAACATGCAAACTCCACACAGACCCCCGAGGCCAGAATCGAATGAGGCAGCAGCACTAAACACCACGCCTCTGTGCCGCCCTGAGATGCAAGACGGTTACTGGAAATGAAAAGAAATGTGGTGTTGTTGCTTTTGTTATTTATTTAGTACAATTTTAGGGAAACTATTTAAAATAAAAAAGTCTTTAATAATAGAGCTAATATTAAGAACCTTGACATTTGAGATAATACACAGAGAAAATGCTGTGAAAGAAGAAAGAGCCATGTGTCTTCCATTTTGACTTGAAACATGATCATCAATATCAATCAATCAATATTTATTTTATACAGCGCCTTTCATAGTGGACCACCATCATAAAGCGCTTTACAAGATAGTGAGGAACAATGCATGATACATTAAATACAGTGAAATACAGGACATAGTACATTAAATACAAACAGTAGAAATCAATACAAATACATGAAATGCAGGCATAATACATTAGATACAAGGCATAGTACATTGTGACGGGGTGCCCGCCCCCCCTATATGTTTGTATTATTATTTATTGTTATTGTTTGTATTCTGTATATTCCGCTGTTTGAGAACCGGCTGTGTATTAGTTCAAATGCAGTTTCAGTAGTTCGGGACAAAACACCAATCACACAAATTTATTTGATTTAAACTATTTATTTGAAAGAAATGTGAGGTATACGATAGCTGTGGAAGAAATAATAATACATTATTTCCGTAGAAAACATTAATTTGGCATCAAACCTAACTTGGTTTGAGGACTCACGCCTAGCCGTGAGGACGAGGCAGAGACGCCCTGTGACGGATGCGAGTGGTGTGTGAATAAATAACAGTCCTGAAACAGTATTTCTCCCACAAAAACAATTGTGTTTATTAAAATAAACCTCCCTTTACCCCGAGGGTATTGGGGGAACACAGCTGGCTGACAAACAAAAATACAAAACAAACAGAAAGTGTCCACAATGAAATCCCGTGTGTCCTGTGCATGAAAGTGCTTTGTAATCCACACGGGGTGTGCTGATGTTGGTGAAGGGAAGGTAGTGCTCTGTGATCTGGAACTGGCTCCGTGGCTGCAGTCCCGCGCTCCTACTCCGCCTCTGAAAACACACACAACACGTAATCCAAAAACACAACGCCCGGCTGGTGGCTCAGTTTCTCAGTACAAGAGGAGGAACTGACGTAGCTGCTTCCCCTTTGTACCCCGCAAACTCCTCCCTGCAGTCAACGCGTCGCCATGGTTTCTCCAATAGAGGGCTGCCCCGCAGCTGACTGCAATGGAATCGTCCTGAGTACTTGCAGCTACGCGCCCCTCCTAATATGGTCACCTTCTGGTTTCCACCAACCACCGAGGTGGCAGATCTAGGAGGCAGCTTACCTTCCCCCTTACACAGCGCCCTTTCTAATCGGGAGGGAGATTTACAGCATCGATCCTTTCTCTCTCTATCACACACCCCCAATAGGAAAATTAAACTAATTTTAAGAGGTGGAGATGGGGAAGGTGGTGGGTTACAAATTAATCAAAAAGCATACAAGGGGTAAGTGGAAAGGGTATTTATAATGCTAGCAGGAGTTAATTGCTGATGTGTAGATTGGTGCATGCCCCTCCTCCCAAACTTTAATTATAAATTTAATTTCAGTAGTTCGGGACAAAACACCAATCAAACAAATTTATTTGATTTAAACTATTTATTTTAAAGAAATGCGAGGTATGCGATAGCTGTGGAAGAAATAATACATTATTTCCGTAGAAAACATTAATTTGGCATCAAACCTAACTTGGTTTGAGGACTCACGCCTGGCCGTGAGGACGAGGCAGAGACCCCAAAAGAACAAGCAGGTTTCAATGCCACAAGTAGGAGTATTAGCTCACTAAAGGAGTATTAGCTCACTAAAGGACTAGCCCTAAACGGGGTTACTGATACTAAGAGCATATCTTAGAAAAAACATTTTTAAGATCTACAATGTTTGTCTTGATGTAACCTTGATAAGCCCCAGAAGACCAGCGACCTAGCTGCTTAATAATGCAGTCTGGAACTCTGTGACGAGACGCTGAAGAAGCTGCCCCGATCCTGAATGAATGACCAGAGAACTGCTTGGCTGAGAATCTGGCTCTGGAAAGGATCTGGTGAAGGTGGAAAATGAACCAATGCCGAGTAACAACAGCTCCGTTTTCATTAATGAACAAAGGGTCGGAAGCTGTGGCACCCTGAGAAAGGCGGAGTTGAAGAAAAGAGAGAAGGGATTCATAGGGGCTTACATGGGATTTTAATTTAAACAGATAAATTAGGGATCCCTTTCCTTCCTGATCGGTTTTACTTCTTTTGAGCAAAAAAGTAAGTGCATCAGAGGAGAGTATGGACAAGTCAGAAATGCACGGGTGGATCTGAGGGTTAAATTTAAAAGAGTGTGCTGTAAACTCTGAGCACCTCAGAAACCCAAAAAAAGCTAGGCGGAACAGAGCTTCAAGAGTTTTGTCTAAAAACTGAGATGAGTAACCGGAACGAATAAAGCGGATGCACTGGGAAAGTATGTCAAAAGTGATAGGTAGGCAGGTTTGGGGGGGAAGGTGATTCTGACCTTTGAAGCCCTTTCAAAATTCATGAAATCTGAGGAGTTACCAAGTGTCAAACTAGGGAAACCAAATATGAGTTTGTGAAAACACTGGATACCAGCAATTGATACTTTGATAGAAGAGACTTGTATAGCTCTGCTCTGAAGGGAAATAATGAAGGATGAAACTATGTGAATTGAATAACAAGGAAAAGGAATATTCAAAATGGAATGGAAATTTTCTAAAACAATTCCAAGCTGACCAGTACGTCTGCAGGGTGCGAGGAGCAATACCGAGAAGAGCTGTCTCTTGAACTTGTAGGACCAGAGGATACAGAGGATGGTTCACAGGAATATCAGGTCTGAATAGGGAGGAACCGGAGTTGGCAGCAGGTCGGCTTCTGGAGCAAACGATCTGAATTTCTGAAATTGTAAACAAGAAAGAGAGTCAGCAATTAGGTTTAGGTGGCCCGGAAAGTGTTGGGCTCTGAGAATGAACTGCTGGCAGACAGATAACCAGGTAATTATTCTGAATATTTTCATTAAAGGGGAAGAAGATGAGCGACCTTTATTTATGATTTGGACTGTAGCTAAATTATCTGAGTGTATGAGGATAGACTTTTTGGCCCAAGTGGACCCCCAAAGAAATACGGCAACGGCCACCGGATACATTTCATACAATGACGAGGACTGTTCAGACAAGGGAATGATGCTGAATTCTTCGGGCCATGTAGCGAAAACCATTTCCCTTGTAGTATCCTCCGAAGCCGAGGGAAGGAGCTGCATCTGTAAAGAGTTGAATGTCTTCGGCGAGCAGGAGGCAGTCATCATAGAAAAAAGTAATTCCGTTCCATTCTTGATCCAAGGCTCCCAAGTAAATCCTTTGGTTCCATTGCTGGTGGTATTCGAAGAAGTGTGATCCTCCAAATCTAACAGAAAGGTCTAGAATAATTGACATGTAATCATCCAGCTCACGGCGCCAGTCAGGATAGAATTCACAGATGATATCTCTAAAATGACTGAAAGCTAGGATAAATACAGAAATGGTGAGAGTTTTGAATAAGCCGGGGTAGGATGTTTTGAGGGTAACAAAGATCTGCGCACTGAACCACCCTGGTACTGGCTGAATCTAGGTTATTTGTAAGGAGGGAAACCAAGTTAATATCTGCATCTGCTAAAATCTGGTGGTGCAGGGAAAGCGAGACTGGCTTGGGGTTGAAGATCAGGGAGTTTTCAGGAGGAGGCGACGCAACAGCATTATTTAAAGAAAAACCAGAACTTGCTGAGGGAGGAAGTAAAGGGTGGTTATTAAGAAACAGGACAGCTGGGGGAAACTGGGGAGCTCCAACTGCTGAGGGTGTAGTTATGGGGGCCTGCTGGACGCCCATAGCCGAGGGGAAAGAAGAGGAAAAAAGTGCTGGGCCCAGCTGAGATGGGAGTGAGGAGCCTGCTGTGCGGGTTTGCTGGGAACTGGGCATAGAAAGAAGAAAAGGAGGGGCCTGTTGCAAGCCTGTGGAGGAGAAAGGGCATGCTGGGATAGAGGAAAGATTGGACAGAAAGGCGGGGGCCTGCTGGACGCCCGCAAGAGGTAAGGAAGGGGCTGTGGGGGCCTGCTGGAGAATAACCTGGGAGGTTATAGTTGAAGGCAAGGCAGGGGCCTGTAGAACACTCGCAGCAGACACTGAAAACCCGGGATGGATCGCAGGAGCAGCTGCTTCCGATTGTAAAAAAGTCACAGTACTCACTTGCCCAGGAGCTGCTGTGTGAGACTTTGATAGACGGCTGCTGCGGTAGCTCCGCCCACTGGGTCTTCGGGAAGTGGAGGCGGGGCTTTGAGAGGCTGATTCAGAGGGAGCGGCGGAGGGGACTGGAAAGCGACGATCCGATGTTTCGTCATAACGACTGCGACGAGGGGAAACCTGAATAGATAAATACATGTTAAATAGTTGTTCCTTACGTGCTGTCGATTTGAAAAGAATATTTTTATTGCGGAGAAACTGTTGAAGCTTTGGGATTGTCCAGTTTTTGATGTCTGAAGGTGGAGCCGCTCTAGTATACAGGCGGGAGCTACGGTGAACAGGAGATTGACCAGAATGTTGTGCTGATCTACCGCTGCGGCGGCGAACAGGTGAAGGATCCAATGAAAGAGATGCAGAAGCTGACATCTGGGCTGAAAAGCTGGTGTTGAAAAAACTGCAGATCGCAGTTGCCTTTGAGTGGATACTCCTGACACGGGAGGAGCTGGTTGTATCGAAGTAAGGGATTTCTGCTCCGGGGAATGAGCAAACAATTCATCGTCTGACGAAAAGCAGTAATCCAAAATGTTGTCCATGACTGAATGATTACAAATGAATCAAAACGCATACAAGGGGTAAGTGGAAAGGGTATTTATAATGCTAGCAGGAGTTAATTGCTGACGTGTAGATTGAATGATTCAATTTGGTGGCGTGGAGATTGGTGCATGCCCCTCCTCCCAAACTTTAATTATAAATTTCATTTAGTATTAGTGTTTGGCTAGGATGGGGTTAATTCCCATCCAGGGATGATTGTGCAGGTGCAGGTGGTCAGGAGTTTATTGATTGTTAATTGTGCAATTAACTCTTAACCACCTGTTATGTAAGCCCAGCTCCAGGCTCATTAGTTTAGTTGGAGTTAGGAGAAGGAACAGAGACAGAGTTTGAAGGAGATAGACAGCATTGTGAGGAAACGACTGCTACCTTTGTTTTGTTAAGGTATTCATTCTGTTTATTTCCTGTATTGTAGCTTTGTTTTGTTTGGCCCTTGTGCCCTTATATTTTGTGTTTTGAAAAGTCTTTATTTTGTTTAATAAAAAACTGTGCAGCCACACTGTGGGGCAAAACACTTTCTGCCCTTGGTGTACTGCTTTCCTGGAACCTGGCGTCACACACATCACCACATCAGCCATCCTGCCACATACATTAAATACAAACAGTAAAAATCAATGCAAATACATTAAATGCAGGCATAATACATTAGATACAAGGCTAGGATGTGAATTCTAAACATTGTGGATGCGTGTGTCATACAGAATCCTACTAGTAAGATGAAAACCCTGAAATAGCAGTTTAGACAGCGGCTAGTAACAGATATAGGCTAAAGAGCATTGAAAGCAAAAGAGAACAAGTGGATCTTGAGAGTTGATTTGAAGCGAGCGACGGTGGGAGCTACATGCACTAGAGCTGGGAGAGAGTTCCACAGAGTCGGGGCCATGAAGCTAAACGAGCGCTCCCCGAGTGTGGTGCACTTTTGCATAGGTATGACAAGCAAGCCAGAGTCAGAGGACCTCAGCTTGCGGGCAGGGACACAGCGGGTCAGCAGGTTGAGGAGGTACTCGGGACCTGTGTGATGAAGGGCCATGTAGGTGAGCAGGAGAATTTTGAAAATAATCCTGAACTTTACAGGTAGCCAGTGCAGCTGGGGGTAATGTGATCATGTTTTTTACATCTGGTAAGGATACTAGCAGCAGCATTTTGAACCGGCTGCAATTGGTTTATGGCGCATGACGGAAGACCACCATAGAGAGAGTTGCTGAATAAATTAGTTACTAAACCATGGCTTATGTATGTTAACAGTGCTTAATTTGTAAATCACGAGGTGCCGGAGCTCAATGTGAACAGGAGAGAGCGGATGTACGAGGGGGAGCGGAGGTGCCGGAGCTCAATGTGATCAGGAGAGAGCGGATGTACGAGGAGGAGCGGAGGTGCCGGAGCTCAATGTGAACAGGAGAGAGCGGATGTACGAGGGGGAGCGGAGGTGCCAGAGCTCAATGTGAACAGGAGAGAGCGGATGTACGAGGGGGAGCGGAGGTGCCGGAGCTCAATGTGAACAGGAGAGAGTGGATGTACGAGGGGGAGCGGAGGTGCCGGAGCTCAATGTGAACAGGAGAGAGCGGATGTACGAGGGGGAGCGGAGGTGCCGGAGCTCAATGTGAACAGGAGAGAGTGGATGTACTCTTCAAAGTGACGACATGCGCATAACGCTTAACATGAATCTGACGCACTTTCAACACATTTTCAAGCCACCACTGTAGATAACATGCTAACAAGGTAAAAAAACATTTAATTAGTAATTTGAAATACCATAATCATATGCTTACTGTATTTTTGAAACATTTCCACTGTAATGGACCCGTTGTTCGGTCCGTGGGGTTTCAGAATCTTACTGTGTGATCTCCCACTATACTGTATATAGCCCATGGGTAACCAATATTGATAAAAAATATATAATTTTAAAGATAAAATTCTTGTCTTATTCATTATTTCCATCATTATTTTCATAAAACCATGATTTAAACACATTTTTGGTTTAAAAAAAAAAAAAAAGGTATGAGCAGGTGTGCAAATCAAGGGAAAATGTAGTGGGCTTACAGGGTCTATTCCTCCAGAAAAGTCCATAACACAGTCATGTCCTCTTGCCTCTCCTCCCTCTTTCTGGATCAGCACTGTGAGTCTGTAGCACTTCTGTGTCCTTTAGCAATCCAGGACCTCACATAGGGGACGGGATTGGATTTTGTCAGAGGTGGGCTGACAAGGTTCAGAAAGAGCAGTGATGCTGTGTATGGTGGAGACATGCAGGGCAGCATGGGTTGAGATGCAAATTCCTGAGTGCCCTTTGCTGTTTTTTTACATCTGGGGCAGAGGAGGTCACAGTGCATGTTACCCACTCTTTAGCCAGTTTCATGCCAGCGTTTTCTCTGGACCCCGTGAGCCTACCTTGTAGCACTAGCTACATGAATACAGCATAAGTAATTTGCTGCCTGCTGCTCTTAATTGAGTATCAGAATACCTGGCCAGGTTAAGTTAATTCTCTATTCAATTGCTAAATAAGTAATTTAGTCCTCGTTTCTAAAGTGGGCCTTTCAGATTCATAAGATAAACTTAGGTGAAGCTATATTAATTTACTGTCAGTTTTGGTAAGGGGTTTATCTCTGCACTGGTCTCTCTCTTGTTGTTTTAACTGTATGATCTTTTCCTTAATTTCCACATGGAAGTTCTAACTAGATTCAGGTGTTTTGCTAATTGCCTTGGCAAAGGGCTTATTGAGCTTGATTTATCATTATGTCTAAGTATCTTAATTGGGAGCTCTTTAAATATGGCTATTACTTCCTGGGAAGGGTGTGGTTCTTTTTCGGGTGTGGTTTTTTGTGGATGCAGAGTGTTTGGAGGAAGGAGCAGGGGATTTTGAAGAAGAAGGTTGCTGGTCTGTAAAGGAGAGAACGGGAAGCAATAATCTTTTGATTGTTAGAAACAGTGTATTTTTTCTAATCTGCCATTTTCTAGTTTGAAAGTAACCAGTTATCTAATCTCCTGCCCAATTGAAACTGTCCACATCATCCAAATGGATTATTTTTATCCTAAGAGCAACAGTGGTGACTAATCCATTTATTATCCAAATCATCACTTTTTGTCTCCTTACCTGGTTGGAAACTCCAAGCTCTACAGGACCAAGGAAGAACGGTGAGATCCCCTGATGGGGAGGAATCTTATTTTTTGCTGCTGGATTATCTGGTTTGTTCTGACTGTTTGGGATTATTATTTGTTTATTTATCGGGGTTTAACAAGCACCCCGCTCAGAAGTCTCATTTTGTTTTTGTTTTTTTGTTTGGTGTTTTAAACTGTTCTGGCTCAACTGCATTTTCAATACGGACCTGATATAACATCTTGGGACTTTTAAAGTATTGGTGGTTGCTGTTTCATGGACATTCTTTTCTATAAGGACTGCCTGATGGACTCATTGGTATCAACGTGGGCATGTTAGGCTGTACATTACTGAAAGCTTGATCTGTCCTATATGACTGGTATTAATGTGTGTTTTGGTAAACATTTTGACTAGTCCAAATGCTGTCTGACTAAAACCTATGTACACCAAATGTTTGATACAGCTGTCTACAAGTATAATATTCCACGCATATTCAATAACATCAGCTATTTGAATTCTGTTGTTGCCTTCTGTTTTAATTTTCTTCCTATTTTCTATGTGTTGTAAACAATCCTGCCTTACCCCGCAATTTTCCTTGGTTCTGTCGCACAATCCTACTGCTTTGGAGAGTTTATATTGTTCAGGGTAGTTTTATTTGTATTTCCGTCACAAAATACTAGTTATTGAACGTTGCTTAAGGGATTGGGTTTGTTACAACCTTTCCACAAGTCGTGCAGCCGAGATTCGATTTCTCCATAATTAGCCATGGGTGGCTGTTATGATGAAATTTAAATTGTTCAGTAGTCCAAACGGTCGGCGGCACCTGAGTTTCATTACCCAGATTCATATCTTCTAACTTGATGAATCATCTGGTGCATCCCGCTCCTCATTTTCCATAGCCATGCTGTTAGCCAGAGCATCGTCATTAGTCGCAACCACAGCAGTAGCACAACTCACACCTGCCTGCTGCACAGAGCTTTCTTCGTTTCTAATTTGTTTCGACACCGGTTCAGGGTTACCATCAGAAATTGTTCTGGTAGTTTTACTGAAATTTTCCATTTTTACACAAACAGGGTTGCAATTTCACAATTAGGGTTGCAATCATTTCACAATTAGACAAGGTGAGGCGAGCAGTGGTGATGCGGGGAGCTCCGGGAGCCCTGAATTAAGGCACGATGCAGCATTGACTATTACACATGGGCGGGGCTATGAAGATATTCACAAACTGTAGTAAGCAAATCAGGGTTTTTTTTGCGGAAACGTAATCGAGACAAAACAGTGACCGTCTTTAAAATGATTTTTAAATTGTAAACGCGCATGTTTAATTTTTCATGTCACGAGGAGGAGCCAGAGCTGTGCTTGGAGGTCCCGGAGCACGGACAGTCTCAAATTGAGAGGTACCGGAGCTGAGCGACGCGCTCCGCCACAAATGAAGCACTGTATGTTAACCATAGTAACTATTGACAAACCATGGTTTATGCATGGTAATTGTAGTAACTGCAGGTGCACTATGGTTAATATGAATAAAAATATACTAAGTATGGTCATTTATAAAGTAACCCATGGTTACCACAGCAAAACCATAGGAGCTGCCTTCTGATACCATCAGCCTTTGAGCTGCCCTATGAGACCATCACTCATTTATTTTCATCTGCTTTTTAGTCATATTTTCTCTTTTTAGTCCATCATTCTAACCATTTGAAGGGTCAACATAGTCGTTGTCGTCATTAATTATTTTCATACAATCATATTTATCATCAATGAAAATAAAAAGCTTGTTATCAAGAATGTTAGTTGATAACATTTTTGTTATCAACTAAATGAACACTGGTGGCAGTGGTATGCAGAGCACTAGATGTAGTTTCATTCAGGACCTCAGTGTGTCTGATTTTGTACAGTTTTGAAACATAATGCAAAATAAAGTCAACAGACTATAAATATGGCATTGCATATACATTGAGATATAGGTGAACTCCAAAGACCGACAACAATGTTTGAATGCAAAAGTTTATTGCGGTTTGATAAGCAAAATGCAGAGAAAATGCCAGACTGTTGCCCTTCCTTTGCAAGCAAGGATTCAGAGTATTCATTAAAAGCAAAAAAACATAACAGGATCTTAATACTAATAAGGACATGAAGTAGGAAAGGTATTAATTACATGTTGCTGATGTGGTCCTCCCCATCCCTTTAAAGCACAATGTTCACAACAGAGCTGCAGCCTCTGATGAACATGCTTTTCATTTGAGAAGGATTTCAAAATTTGTTTAAAATATCCCCCGTCCCCCTGGCTTTGCAAACTGACAGGTAGCAAGACCCACTGACGACAGTAATACATTTACAGTGTGAGCTGGAACAGTGTTTGCCTTTAAACCATTGACAACACTCATTCAGGAACCTGCATGCTTACTGCAAGATTGCAGCACAAATCTTACCTTGTGTGGTTTCTCTCCTTTCAAACACAGGGGGCTGCAGTGAGATGAAATGCAGTTCGACCGCTGTTTTTCCTCTGCACTGAGATCCACTAACAGTTACCTGTCTGAATCTTTTGACTGGTCACCTTCTCTGTCTCTCACCCTGAGACTGTGCTGCTGAGCTGTAACACTTCACAGGAATCCGGTCTCCCTGACAACTGCCAATTCTCAGCACCCTGTTTGCCCCTTTTAAACATTTGTCCATGTTAATCTCTTACTGCACTCTGTGGGAACAGCACCAGACCTGTGTTTATCTTTGATGATAAAGAACAATGTTGTCCAAGTAAACAGTTCAATTGAATTCTGGCTGTTTTTTTTTTTACCCGAATCCACTACATTATCAATTTCTAAAGTCCTACACACGTGGAAGGAAACACATTGAACCGCAACCCATGAAATAGAGACCACACAAAAAAAGGCAACCAGACCATTGTGCATAGAGTTAAAAATATGCCTGTGGTAGGCACAAGACAGACACCAAGTTCAAAGATGAAACGCCGGCACAGGATTCCAGATTTATTAGGGTGAGCTCACTTGGCAGGTGTTTCCGTTTATAGTTCGGGGCACTCTACCAACAATGGTATTGTGCCCCGTCTTCATACAACACACACAGATGTGTAATCCAAAGCAAAAATAAGTGAAAAGGCGAAAGGAAAAAGGAAAACAAAATACTTTAAGGAAAAACTACTAAATAAAGTGTGTGGCTTTTAACCATGGCTCGTTGCTCCCTCTAGTGGTGGGCGCCCCGAGGAATGGTACTGTTCTGTACCCTCTCATACACTGTGGGACGGCTGTCCCGCTAAACTCGCTAACTAAAAATAGTAGCACAGTAAATAACCCGTGTGGCTTGCTTGCACCCCGGGTCTGTAAGCCTCGCGCTGGAATTGCCACTCCATCTCTCCGAGTCGCTGCTCCAAAGCCTCCGATTTTCAGGATTCTGCTGTGAAGTCACTCTCCACTATGTTTCCTGTATGAGCCATTCACCCCGTGTAGACCCACCCCCCCCCAGCCAATGACAGAACTTCAGCCGATTTCCTCACAGCTGAGTCCTGTCAACAAAACATTGTCTGACAGCGTGGGAATACACGGAGAGTACGAACCCTCTACAGGCTCCCACATGCACCTGAAGGTCAGTCCAAATCCCTCCCCTCTCACATATCCTCCTCCTCAGAATGGCACCACCGGTCCATTCGAAAATCCTACACTTCTATGCCTTCCTGAGAGAAAAAATCTGCGTTTTGGTGCAGTTTTCTTGCTCGGTGGACAACCCTGAAGGCATAGGGCTGCAGCGCCAGGTACCATCGTGCGATACGGGCGTTCTTTCATTCGGTGGAGCCATGCCAAGGGGGCATGATGTGTGACGAGGGTGACGTGTCGCCCCAGGAGGTAGTACCAGAGTGACTCATCTCCCCATTTTACTGTGAGACACTCCTTCTCGATGGTACTATAGTTTCTCACGGGGAAGGAGCTTCCTGCTGATATATAGGACCGGGTGCTCGCTTCCCCACACCTCCTGAGACAACACTGCCCCGAGACCTGTCTCTGATGCATCTGTCTGTAGGGTAAACCTCCGACTAAAGTCCGGACTGCACAGCACTGGCTTGCTACACAGTCTCCTCTTCACGGCGAGAAAGGCCCTCTGACACGGCTCCGTCCACTGGACCGTATTTGGGGCAGCCTTCCGGGTTAGGTCTGTCAAGGGAGCGGCGAGAGTAGCAAAGTTTGGGATGAACGTACGATAATATTCCCCAGTCCCAAGATAGAGCACCTGGGTTTTGTGGTAGGAGTCGGCCAGTCAGCCAAGGCTTTCACCTTTGCAACAAGCGGTCTGATCTGGCCGCCTCCTACCCGATACCCCAAATACTCTAACTCACTCTTCCCAATTGCACACTTCTTTGGGTTAGCAGTGGGCCCGGCCTCCCACAAGGATTGAAGTAATCCAATCACATGGATTAGGGAGTGGTTAACATGAAGAAAACAGAATGTACTGATTAGAGGAGAAACCGCAACATGGAGCGAGGTAACCAGTGGTTACATTACATTATTATTTATTTAGCAGACACCTTTATCCAAGGTGACTTACAGAGACTAGGGTGTGTGAACTATGCATCCGCTGCAGATTCACTTACAACTACGTCTCACCTGAAAGGCAGAGCACAAGGAGGTTAAGTGACTTGCTCAGGGTCACAGGGATCAGTATTAGGTCCTCTACTATTCGTAATCTACATTAATGATTTAGATTCTGGTTTAGTAAGCAAACTTGTTAAATTTGCAGATGACACAAAAATAGGAGTGGCAAACACTGTTGCTGCATTCAAAATGATCTAGACAGCATTCAGAACTGGGCAGACACATGGCAAATGACATTTAATAGAGAAAAGTGTAAAGTATTGCATGCAGGCAATAAAAATGTGCATTATAAATATCACATGGGAGATACTGAAATTGAAGAAGGGAACTATGAAAAAGACCTAGGTGTTTATGTTGACTCAGAAATGTCTTCATCTAGACAATGTGGGGAAGCTATAAAAAAGGCCAACAAGATGCTTGGATATATTGCGAGAAGTGTTGAATTTAAATCAAGAGAAGTAGTGTTAAAACTTTACAATGCATTAGTAAGACCTCACCTAGAATATTGTGTTCAGTTCTGGTCACCTCGTTACAAAAAGGATATTGCTGCTCTAGAAAGAGTGCAAAGAAGAGCAACCAGAATTATCCCGGGTTTAAAAGGCATGTCATATGCAGACAGGCTAAAAGAATTGAAAGTATTTAGTCTTGAACAAAGAAGACTATGCGGCGATCTGATTCAAACATTCAAAATCCTAAAAGGTATAGACAATGTCGACCCAGGGGACTTTTTTGACCTGAAAAAAGAAACAACGACCAGGGGTCACAAATGGAGATTAGATAAAGGGGCATTCAGAACAGAAAATTGGAGGCACTTTTTTTACACAGAGAATTGTGAGGGTCTGGAACCAACTCCCCAGTAATGTTGTTGAAGCTGACACCCTGGGATCCTTCAAGAAGCTGCTTGATGAGATTCTGGGATCAATAAGCTACTAACAACCAAAACGAGCAAGATGGGCTGAATGGCCTCCTCTCATTTGTAAACTTTATGTTCTTACTGCCGATACCTTACACAGATGACTCTGCCAGTCCTCACTGTGGATAACCACGTCATCTATGTAAGCAGCGGCATACTGCTGGTGGGGCCGCAAAATGCGATCCATCAACCGCTGGAAAGTGTCCAGCGCTCCATGCAACCAAAAGGGCATGGTAGTAAACTGGTATAACCCTAAAGAGAGTCAAAAACGCTGTTCTCTCCCATGATTCTAGAGTTAGGGGTATCTGCCAGTACCCCTTCGTTAAGTCCAGTGTCGTCATAAAGTGAGCCGTGTCTAGGCGCTCCAGCAATTCATCTACCCGAGGCATGGGATAAGCATCAAACTTTGATTTTTCATTGACTCTCCTAAAATCAATGCAAAATCGTGTCGACCCATTTGGCTTATCTACTAAAACGATTGGACTATTCCAGTCTATTATCTTGAGCAGTAACTCAATCTCCGCTTGCACTACCTGCCTTTTACGTTCAGGTATGCGGTATGGCCTTTGACAAACTTGTGTCCCCGGCTCAATTTCAATATGATGGGCTACTCGAGTCTTCCCCGGGACTGGAGAGAACACGTCAGGAAAAGCAGCCACCAGATTGTGAACCTCACGTTTCTGTCTTGAACCGACCCCATCCTTGCCAAGACAGAAAGATCAGGTCCCAAATCAGTGACGTCATCTGTGGGTGTTGCTAACATCTCCCGTCCAACCGTGCCTCGTTCACATGATAAATGTGCTTTTCCCTCCTTCATCCCGGCTGGCAGACCTCGTACTCCACCGTACCAACCCGACGTGTAACCTTGCCACTTTGGTCCTTGCCACGTTGCCAGGAGTTTAAACTCAGAGCTGGGTAATAATAAAAGCACTTTATCTCCCGGCTGAAATGTGCGCAAACGGGCCACTCTATTGTAATTGATCTCCTGTCTGTGTTGTGCCTGCTGCAGATTGTCATGAGCCCATTGACCTACAGACTCAAGACGCCTGCGCAGATCCAACACATACCAGACCGTATTGGTCGACTTATCCTGCTTTTCCTCCCACATCTGACGAGATAGAGCACGCCCCGAGGTCTCCTCCCATACAGCAGCTCGAACGGGGAGAACCCCGTGGAAGCCTGTGGTACCTCTCTAATCGCAGAAAGGAGGGGAGGAATCAGCTTAACCCAGTTGCGCACATCACTTTCAATGAACCTGCGCATCATGCTTTTTAGAGTTTTGTTAAAACGCTCTACCAAACCATCAGATTGAGGGTGATAAACTGATGTCCTGAAGTCTTGATCCCAAAAGTTTGCATGATTCGCACACCAGCGGTGACATAAAATTGGTTCCTTGGTCAGTAAGCATTTCTCGGGGAATCCCCACCCGGAAGAAAACTTTAACAAGCTCGTCGGCGACAGATTTAGCGGAGGCAAAGCGAAGTGGTATGGTCTCTGGATAACGCGTAGCGTAATCCAGGATAACCAACAGGTGCGTGTGTCCCGACGCACTTCGCTCCAGCGGTCCGACTATATCTACCCCAATACACTCGAATGGAGCTTCCACCAGTGGAAATGGCACAAAGGGAGCTCGTGGCACAGCTCTGGGGCTGGCACGTTGGTACTCTGGTCACTGCTCACAAAACCGCCTCACATCGCCATCCAACCCCAGCCAACTGAACCGTGCCTCAAGTCTCGCTTTAGTTTTGTCCCTACCCAAGTGACCAGACAGGGGAACAGCATGAGCCAAATGCAATAAAATCTTCCCTAAAAGGCTTAGGGACAAGCAACTGGTGACGCACCTCCCCGGTCTGGTGCAATTTATCAACCCAATACAGTAGGTCACGGTCAATTTCAAAGTGTGGGTACGCGGCGACACGACCAGGCTCAACCACTCGACCATTGACCACCATCACTTATTATTATTATTTGTTTATTTAGCAGACGCCTTTATCCAAGGCGACTTACAGAGACTAGGGTGTGTGAACTATGCATTAGCTGCAGAGTCACTTACAACTACATCTCCTTGTGCTCCGTCTTTCGGGTGAGGTTAAGTGACTTGCTCAGGGTCACACAGTGAGTCAGTGGCTGAGGTGGGAATTGAACCGGGGACCACCTGGTTACAAGCCCTTTTCTTTAACCACTGGACCACACAGCCTCCTTGATCAAATAGCCGACCTAGCACGCCGTCACGTCCTTGCTCGAGTCGAAAGTCACGGGAGTGAGCTAAAAAATCAGCTCCCATGGCTTCCAACTCGGGGTCGGGTCGATTCCGAGCGGAGGCGGAAGGACCAGGCTCCTGTGCTGGCTCCTGCACCTCCCCCCCCAGAATCTTTGCCAACCGCCCCCACCTGAACATGACCAGACTCCCTCCATTGCCAGCCCTCATTCTTAGTGGCCCGGCGTTCCCTTTTAGTTTTACGGGGTTTAAATCTGTGACAAAACCAAGCCGGGTCGCGGAAGGGAAAGATATCTCCAATTACTTCCTCCTTCTCTACTAATGGGGAAGGCGGGGCAACCGCAGCCGCTACCGAATCATTGAACTGCTGGCAGTCCCGCCCCAAAATGACAGGTTGTGGCAACTGAGGAACCAAGCCTATCTGTATGTGTGTCGTTATAGTGCCAATTTGTAGTGTTATCCAGACCTTAGGGTAGGTGCGTCTATCCCCATGTATACGTTAAATGTTAACCTGTCCCAACAATTGCTTATGCCCCGGTGAGATCAACCCTTCTTGTATCATGGACTGACCACACCCTGAATCCAAGAGAGTCCGAGTTTGTGTCCCTTCCACTGTCACAGGAAGAACAAAGCTTGTATGCTGGTGACTGGGATAATTGAACATGCTTACCTGACCCAGCGAGGCCACCCGCCCCGTCCAGCTCACTCCATGGTGGGGCAGTCTCGAGTCAGGTGACCCAGGTCGTGGCACCTCCGGCACCTCTGTTGGCTGCTTTCTCTCCCTGAAGCCTCTGCCAGAGGTTGAAAAACTGGAGCAATCAAAAGATGTTGTGGCCGCCCGAGACCCCGGCCCGACACTGCGAATTGCCGTGGAGCGGCCCACCCCATCCCAGTTCCCGGACCAGGAGCTTCTGCAGCCACAGCCCGTCTAAATGGCTGCCGCCCCCCCCCCCCCCACTGTAGGATGCAGTGCTAGGAGCGGGCTCAGCTGCCTGGTATCTCTCTGCCATGGTGACCACCTCATTCAGGTTTCCTGGTCCCTGTTTCCGTACCCAGGACCGGTCCCAAATCCTCCAGGAACTGCTCCAGCACCACCAATTCCACGACCCGATCCTTGGAGTTGGTGCTGGGATCCAGCCATCCCATGGCATAATCGCGGAGACGGTGGGCCAGTGTACTGGGATGTTCCATCTCTCCTAACTTCCCCTCCCGGAGTCTTCGTTGGTATCCTTCAGGGGTGGCTCCTACTTTATTGAGGATAGTCGTTTTAAGGGTGGCATAGTTACTCATCTCCTCCGCGGACAGAGTTTGGGCAGCAACTTGCGCCTCCCCAGTTAACTGCGGCAGAAGGTAGCTCGTCCACCGATCCTGGGGCCACTGATTGGCCTCTGCCAAAGCTTCAAACAGGTGAAGGTATGCCTCCGGGCGATCCTCCGCCATCATTTTAGTAGGCTGCTGCTGCCACCTGGAAGCAGCCTCAGTCCCTCCCTGCACCGCCGCGGTCAGTCTTTTTTTAAATGGGCACTGCTGTGTCTTGGAAATCCCACTCTGACACCACGTGTGGCAGGGTGTGGGAAGATACAAATCAGACACCAAGTTCAAAGATGAAACGCCGGCACAGGCACCCAGATTTATTAGGGTGAGCTCAGTTGGCAGGTGTTTCCGTTATAGTTCGGGCACTCTACCAACAATGGTATTGTGCCCTGTCTTCATACAACACACAGATGTGCAATACAAAAGCAAAAATAAGTGAAAAGGAAAACAAAATACTTTAAGGAAAAACTACAAAATAAAGTGTGTGGTTTTTTACTGCAGCTCGTTGCTCCCTCTAGTGGTGGGAGCCCCGAGGAATAGGCGCTGTTCTGTACCCTCTCGTACACTGTGGGACGGCTCAGTCCCGCTAAACTCGCCAACTAAAAAATAGTAGCACAGTAAATAACCGGTGTGTGGCTTGCTTGCACCCCGGGTCTGTAAGCCTCGCGCTGGAATTGCCACTCCGTCTCTCCGAGTCGCTGCTCCAAAGCCTCTGATTTTCAGGATTCTGCCGTGAAGTCACTCTCCACTATGTTTCCTGTATGAGCCAGAGAGGATACAAAACAGTGCCTTTTTATTCATTCATTCAGCCAGTGACAGAACATCAGCCGATTTCCTCACAGCTGAGTCCTGTCAACAAAACATTGCCTGACAGCGTGGGAATACACAGAGAATACGAACCCCCTACAGGCTCCCGCATGCACCTGACGGTCAGTCCAAATCCCTACCCTCTCACAGTGCCAATTATTTATTAGTCCTAATTACTGTAGGATATTGTATTTGTTAAAAGGCGGCTAACTTCAGAGGAAGGCTGTAATACATGTTATTTCATGAGTCAGCTAGACAGGAACATGTCTGTGCTGTAAAGACAGCTTCTCTGCTTGAGGACTGCTTTTATTCTGCCAGAGGACTGCTTTTATTCTGCCAATTGTACCTTCTGCACCTTGTCTTCATTCACATTATCAGTATCATGATCTCTCTGCACACTATACATTTTCTAAACAAGCGCACAATCAAGACAGTATTCAACAAGCAACGTTTAGTAAAGCAAGAACTATATGCAAATTCATAAAAAGGGAGTCTCCTACTCCCAGCACATCTCCACTCAAGCATGCACCTGCCGATTCTTTCTGAGCAACATATGAAGAATCTGACCCTTCCTCACCAACTACTCCACCCAACTCTTTGTCCAGGCCCTGGTACTCTCCCGCCTAGACTACTGCAACTCCCTCCTGGCTGGCCTCCCTGCGTCCACCACCCGTCCGCTCCAGCTCATCCAGAACTCCGCTGCTCGCCTTGTGTTCTCTCTGTCCCGCTTCTCCCACGCAACTCCACTACTCCGCTCACTCCACTGGCTCCCGATCACCGCTCGGATCCAATTTAAGACTCTTATACTCGCCTACCGATCCCTTGACCAGACTGCACCCAGCTACCTCCAGAGCCTCATAATTCCCTACACCTCCTCCCAACATCTCCATCTCTGCACTAGAAGACTGGCTTTACCTCCTCTAAGCTCCTCCGCCTTCCAGAGCCCGCTACTTCTCCACCCTTGCCCATCAAGACACCTCTTCAGACAGCACCTGTAAACCTCAAATCTTCCATTCTGGACTATATAAGAACATAAGAGTTTACAAACGAGAGGAGGCCATTCAGCCCATCTTGCTTGTTTGGTTGTTAGTAGCTTATTGATCCCAGAATCTCATCAAGCTTTTGTTTCTTTTTTTTTTGGTTTCTTTTTTTTGGCTGTATTGCTTCTCTCCTAGTTGATAAATTGCACCTTATTTGACTCTACCTGGCACATAACTATTATATATAAAGAAGGAAGAGACAGACAGGTTTTATGAAAAAAAGGATGTTTTTTTACAGAGTTTTTATTGACTGGATACAGGTGCGAGGGCTATTTGGAGGTCTCACCATGGGTTATGTCGTGGTAGCCCCGATATTTTATTTGTGTGTGTGGCTCTGTGATAGAGTGGCTAAGTGAGGATATCAGGCCAGAAGCATAAAGGAAAAACTGACACCAGGTCGAACACAAAAGAACGCCAAGGTCAGGCTGAGCAACTGCCTTCACTGATCCTTACGTTTAGTTTTAAATACATTTCTCTCTCCTTTCGCTCTCGTTCCTCCTCTGAACACCACACCCTGAGTGCAGAGAGCTGCAGGCTTTTATTTACTGTGGCTGAGGGGTTAATTATAAATTCTCTCATTACCCCTCGGCCACAATCTGCACAAGGTTTTTAATTATTCCTGGCAGAGGACGAGCACTAATCTCGCCTATGCCAGAACACGTTTTAAATAAAACAATAACAAAACATACGGTGCTTCGTTGTCATAGTTACAAAACAATAAACCATAAATAAAACAATAACAAAACAATACATTGCACAGGGGTGGAGGGGAAGACCCCATTCTAAAAATAAACAAATACATGTACAGGGCTCCTCACCCTGTTAAAGGCTCCTTGTTGTTTGGTGTGTTCCCTCTTTGTGCTGCTGTCCGAGATTGGTGGACTACTCACCTGGACGAACGCAGCAGGCTCAATTGGGGCAATGCTGTTCTGGGAACCTGAAAAGACAAGCGGGGGGGGGGGGGGGGTTGTGTTTTTTTGGTTGCATTCATTGGGCGAATTCTTATTTAACGTGTGCAACTGGGAGGAGGCCAGCAGCTGCTTACCGTGTGCATTGTCCTGAGGCACCACTGGGGGCAGTTGACTTACCGGTTCCAGAGTCCAGGAGAGAGTAGCGGCGACGCGGGTTCCATTCGGGCTGGCGAGACAAAGAGGTGGAGACACGCAAGGGTGCAAGTTCAGCTAAAGGGAAGTAACCAGCTTTGGATTTAGCTGGATTTAGGAGGAATTGTGATTATTAATTGAGTGTTTTTACCCATGGAAGGGTAGCTCCAATTAGTATTTTTAGATTTTCTATTTTGTTTGTTTTACTGGGAGCTTCCTTGTGTGTTTTTTTTTTAAAAGTGAACCTAATCCTGTGGAGAATTAATAAAGTTTGTTTTATTAATTTTAAACTTGTTACCGTTGTTGTGTGTGCGGAACCTCCGGGATCGAAAATAACCTGTTTAGGGATAAATAAAAGATTTCTCGGCCACGAAGGTCCTTGCCCTTCTGAAACCCAAGGTGGCGTAGTTGGCTACTTATATTCAAGTGGGCCCCCAAGTTTAATGGGGAAGGACATTATCGGGATTGGTGGACACAGGTGCAGGCAATGTTGAGAGCTCAGGGATTGGGGGTGACACAGCAAGTGGATTTGCATATTGAGGCATGTCACACGGCTGGCTGAGTGGTGACGTCAGTACCAGGAAATGAATAACACAGACAGGACGGATGAAATGGTAAATGCGCTTGCTAAATAAAAGGTTTGAACAAAACAAAAAACACAGGACACGGCACTTAAGCCAAAATAAATAGACAAACAAAACTGATTAACACTAAAACAAACAGTGGATGAACAGACAAACAAACACGGTGAGTCTAAACACTAACAATTATTTTAGTTTTAGGTTTACTTTTCCTCCTTCTCCACACCCGTTCTCCACTCTCCGAACACACCCAACAACCCCGAGTGAGTAAAACGTGACTCTATATATACTGTTGTGCCGGGATTCAATTACTAATTATTCACTTGAATCCCAGCATGTGAACTAATTATGTGCAACCCCGTGCTCACATATTAAATACTTTAAATGCACGTGCAATCCCCGTGCCTAAATACAAATTATACATTTTAAACACTCATGCTCATTACCCACATTATATCCCGTGTACCAACTACAATACACCAACATTTACACACTACATGCAACATATAAGACACAAATGCACACAGGGGCAGGGCACATTGCCACAGGGCATTAGAAGGGCAGGCTAGGCAGGAAATTCTGCTTCTGGATGGTGAAGAGCAAGCAATCTGTGAGATGATCTGGGGGTGCTGGATGAGTTGTATGGAGACAAGGCCCCCATTGGTGAAGGTAAGAGTGGATTTCTTTAAGGGTAAGGATGAGGTAATGGGGGCTTTCATACTCCGATTGCGAGAGCTGTTTTCCAAGTGGAGGCGACGGGAACCTGGTGGGTCGGGACAAGCAGATGCTGTGCTTCGGGACCAATTCGTTTTTGGACTGACCCCGGGATCAAACAGGCAGGAGCTGCAATGCCAGGTACGGCACAATGCATCACCTACCTTGACCCGGGAGGCCAAGATCCTGGAAACAGAGGGGTGGAAAGCCAATATACAGGCTACGGCCTGCCCAGTGACGCTGCCTGTACCCGTAGATCGTCCGGCCGTGGATTTAGAAAAATGGAAGGATGCGGTGAGGGCTGAATTGAAGAGGGAGCTTCAAGAACTCGGGGAACTCGGTAGACCCTCCTTGAAGAAACCATGCCTATAACACCATACATGAAAGCACTGGACAAACCCCATTTTATGTGATGTATGGACGACACGCCCACCTCTCGGTGGATTTGGCAATGGGGACAGTCCCAACGGGGAGTCAAACTGCCAGGGTGGGTGCAGTCCCACCATCGAATACTAGAACAAACTTATGGAGTGGTAAGAGAAAATGCACAGAGGCAACAGTGACGGGATGGAGAGCGGTATGATTGTTAAGACTGTATATATTGCCGTGTATATTCCTTGTGCTTTTGCTTTGTTTACGTATCCGTTGAATGGATCAGCTGTTACGGGGGGATTTCTGTAAGCCAAAAAGATTCCTCACCTTCCCTAGACCTTTATTTACCATTGCCATGCAGACGTAGGTGCTACTGAGCGGGACAATTCTAGTTTTGCTGTTGTTATTGCTCATTAATTTAATTGTGTCATTTGGGGACATTATTGTTTGGGTGGGAAAATGTTTCTGTAAAAACCTCTGGATTTTGTACTTTGTATTCTCCTTATTTGGCTTTCCATATCAAACATAAGAAATCTCCAAAAACAAGCTAATGTTTAAACTACAACTGGTATGTGTCATGTTTGCTTTTTATACAAGCTGTTTATTTTCACTGTGGAAGGCTTCAATGATATGAAATAATTCCCACAGACAATTCAAAGTACACACAGAAGGACCAGGTCACATATTATCAGAATTACAGTTATTATTATTGCAGATGCCTTTATCCAAGGTGACTTACGGTGTTCATCAAGCAATATAATACAATCTACTCTAAAAAACAAAAATGACAACGGAACAACGTCAACATCACCTTAACAAATCCAGCCATAAAAAAAGTGCACATTAAAAGAGTAAATTATTATTATTATTTATTATTACAGTAATTATTCCCAGGCCCAATACCGTACCAATGTTGACAAACTGTTTTGCCAGAATTGGTGCAATGCGGTCAGGCCAGTATAACTGTATTGGTCCAATTATGTGCGGTCATTGGACCGGTATCATTTGCACATGGACACTTAATTGGCCTAGTGCTGGCAATCTGAATTGACTAGGAACTGGTGCAGTACTGGCCCATTAAGAAACACTGTTACTGAGTGTGGCAATGTGCCCCGCCCCTGTGTGCATTTGTGTATTATATGTTGTATGTTACGTGTGTTGATGTATAGATATGGCTGCACGGGATATAAATGGGTGTGTGCAGCACGAGTTATTTAAAATGTATAATTGTAGTTAGGCACGGGATTGCACTTCACGTGCATTTAAAGTATTTAATATGTGAGCACGAGGTTGCACAATTCACGTGCTGGGATTCAAGTGAATAATTAATTAGTAATTGAATCCCGGCACAACAGTATATATACTGTATATAGGTGCACGTTTCACTCACTCGGGGTTGTGTGTTCGGTGAGTGGAGGACGAGTGTGGAGAAGGAGAAACTAAAAAGTAAAACTTAGGAAAAAGTAAATATAAGTTTGTTTGACTCACCGTGTTTGTTTGTCTGTTCATCCACCGTTTGTTTAAGTGTTAATCCATTTTGTTTGTCTATTTATTTTGGCCTCAAGTGCCGTGTCCTGTTTTCTGTTTAAACCTTTTTTTGTTTAATAAACGTGCTGAGCGCAGCCATTGCAGCTCAGTTTTACTACTGCCTCTGTGTGTGATTCTTTTCTGATCTGATGTCATCACTGCAGCTAGCCTGTCACACTGAGTTTAAAATGAAGGTAATCGGAATAGGTCCAATACTGTTCCCTTACTGGCTCTATGGTATGTCAACATTGGCCCCTATTGGGGCAGAATAGGTGCAACACTGGCAGACTAATACAATTTTATGGTATACTAGGCAACTCAGAATAAATACAAAGACTACTAAGAAATAAATCTAGTATTCTAGACAAGTACACATTCGCAAGCAACGATTTCAAAAAAGTATTTTTGAGCAGTCCCTCACAATCAAAATTAAAATCCAGCACAGAGTTTTAACAAAAAAAATCAAAAAAAGTCCTTGAACAGAAAAACAAGCTTCCCGTCTTGCATTTAAGTAAGTATTTCAAGAAAGCACAAAGAAAGTCCAAAAAAGAAAAAAAAAAAAAAAAAGGAAAAATACAACCTGACCGCCTCCATAGGCCGGATACAGCTCCGTCTGCCTCCGAGTTTGGTTCACCAAGACCAGTCCAATCCTTTTCCACAAAAGCTACACTTCCAGGCATCAATCCCACTGGCTACCAGAGTAAGCTTCTTTTGTCCAGGTTTACACTGTGTCTTTACTTTTTAATGAAAAAACAAAAAAAACCTTGCGTCTCCATACTTTGTTACACACGAAACAGTGCACGCTGTAAACTAAATACTTCCAGACACATTTCTGTGTACTAACTAAATTCATATAATATTGTGAAAAAGAAGCCAGTGCCTCGTGTTTGTGTTGATATACATGTTTATGCTGGTATACGTTTACAACTTTAATTAAATAAGAGAACTGGCTTGAGGGTGAATTTGTTTCCCTGTGGTTCTGTTCTGTTTGTAGTGCGCATGCATGAAAAAAAACATTACTACCGGAGCAAACAACTGCGCAGACATACCACTTGTTTTTAAAATGACTTTGTTTTTATTAAAACACACATTTTTAAACCTCCCCACCCACAAAAGGCACTAAAGAATACTTAGATGCACTATCTTGCCAAATTTGAGTAGTAACTGTCCAGTAGTTTTATAAGAACATAAGTTTACAAACGAGAGGTGGCCATTCGGCCCATCTTGCTCGTTTGGTTGTTAGTAGCTTATTGATCTCAGAATCTCATCAAGCAGCTTCTTGAAGGTGTCAGCTTCAACAACGTTGCTGGGGAGTTGGTTCCAGACCCTCACAATTCTCTGTGTAAAAAAGTGCCTCCTATTTTCTGTTCTGAATGCCCCTTTATCTAATCTCCATTTGTGACCCCTGGTCCTTGTTTCTTTTTTCAGGTTTAAAAAGTCCCCTGGGTTGACATTGTCTATACCTTTTAGAATTTTGAATACTTGAATCTGATCACCGCGTAGTCTTCTTTGTTCAAAACTGAATTATTTTAGCCTGTCTGCATACGACATGCCTTTAAAACCTTGGATAATTCTGGTAGCTCTTCTTTGCACTCTTTCTAGAGCAGCAATATCCTTTTTGTAACAAGGTTACCAGAACTGAACACCTTAATATAGATGAGGTCTTACTAATGCACTGCAAAGTTTTAACATTACTTCCCTTGATTTAAATTCAACACTTTTCACAATATATCCGAGCATCTTGTTGGCCTTTTTTATAGCTTCCCAACTTTGTCTAGATGAAGACTTTGAGTCAACATAAACACCTAGGTCTTTTTCATAGATTCCTTCTTCAATTTCAGTATCTCCCATATGATATTTATTGTGGACATTTGTACTGCACGCAGGCAATACCTTACACTTCTCTATTAAATGTCATTTGCCATGTGTCTGTCCAGTACTGAATGCTGTCTAGATCATTTTGAATGACCTTTACTACTGCAACAGTGTTTGCCACTCATCCTATTTTTGTGTCGTCTGCAAATTTGTCTGCAAATGCATTTCCTTGAATCCCTACTGCGTTCAGTTTGAGGATTCATCTTTTATGCGGGTGCAACAGGGCGAGCAGCCCTATACAGGGTTTGTTTATTTTTAGAATGGGGTCTCCCCCTCCACCCCTATGTTATTTTGTATTGTTTATTTGTTTCATTGTATTTAGATGTATGACGGCGAGGCACCGTGTGGTTTTGTATTTATTTAGTAATGTATTTATTTCTGTTACCGCGAGGCGCCACAGGTGTTATCGTTTTATTTAAAATGTGTTCTGGCAGAGGTGAGAGTGCGTACTCATCCTCTGCCAGGAATAATTAGAAAAGCTTGTGCAGAAGGCGGCCATCTCCCGAATTAAGTGATTTAATTTGTTGCTAATCGGGAGATGGTCACCTGCATAAAAGCCTGCAGCTCGCTGCACTCAGGGTGGGTGTTCAAGAGGAGGAACGAGAGCGGAGAGAGCGAGCAAAAACGAAACTAAATAATCATAATACAGGAACAGTGAAGGCTACTGCCCAGTCTGACCTGTATTGTTTTGTGTTCGTAGTATTTTGTGTTCGAGATTTGTTCTGTTTAACCTTTTTATTTCGCTCTGTGAGCAAGTCTTTTTGTTAAAACTTTTTATTTATTCTTGTATTTAAATAAAACGGCGGCCAGCTGTGTCTTTCTTTTGCAACTGCAGTATTTGGTGTCAGTTTACGTTCCTGCTTCTGTCGTAACTTCACCGCCCAGCCATCCTGTCACAGCGGGATTTTGTCAAAAGCTTTCTGGAAATCTAAATAAACCATGTTGTATGCTTTGCAATTTTCCATTGTCGATGCTGCATCCTCAAAAAAATCAAGCAGGTTAGTTAGACACGATCTCCCTTTCCTAAAACCATGCTGACTGTCTCCCAGGATACTGTTACCATGTAGGTAATTTTTCATTTTAGATCTTATAGTTTCCATAAGTTTACATATAATAGAAGTCAGGCTTATTGGTCTGTAGTTACCTGGTTCGGTTTTGTCTCCCTTTTTGTGGATCGGTATTACGTTTGCTATTTTCCAGTCTGTCGGTACAACCCCTGTGTCAAGAGGCTGTCTCATCTGGCTCCAAGTCCCTTTAACACTTCTGCTTCTTCTGCTAAAGTTGTTTAAAAATGGATAGGAACAGGTTGACATGTGGGGCATGTTGTCCATGTCCTCCTTTGTAAAAACTAATCAATTAATATTTTTTTCTCTTCGTCTATGATTTTGCCCTTTGTATCTTAGACATTTAACCACCTCTTTGAATGTTCTCCTGCTGTTATAGTACTGGAAAAACATTTTGGAATTGGTTTTAGCCCCTTAGCAATGTTCATTTCTATCTCTCTCGGCCTTTCTAACTTCCTTTTTGACTTGCGTTTGCAGTTCCAAGTACTCTTATACCTACATGTGAATAAAATAAATAAATAAAAACCACACACGTTCTCCCGACACCACCTGTTTTTTCAAAAGTGCTGTAGCTCGAAAACTACTTTACAGAAGTACACAATTTGTAGAAAAAAAAAAAAAAAAAGACTACCAAATCAGACCTGAAATCCAAAACGACAGGCAAATTGATTGAACTTAACCCCACTTTTGAAGCTGCACAAAATAGAGGCTTATAAATGGAAAGAACATTGCAACCTTGAACTATCGCCTTGCCGTAATTAGTACAAGATTCATAGGGTTTCCATGTGGGTCAATTTATACGTGAAATGGCGATGCGCGTGCACGTTTGGGAGAATTACTCCGGTAAATCAGGTTTGTGGATGAAAAAAACGGCCAGAGAGAGGGATAGGGTAAATCTCACTTGCTTGTGTAAATGACAAAACATATGGGAAAACCACACCCAGTTTTTCATGGAAACCCGCATTTCATGTGTAAATGTTAATGAGCGTGTTTATCCTTAACTATAAATATTGGGATCAGGTCAGTTGTTACTGTGGATTCCAAGATGGCAGAAAGTAGTGGCTGATGGGCGATTTTATGGTTAGCAGTGGAATAGTTCACCTTAATGCTAATGCGGGCAGCCTTTTTTTATTATTGTTTTTTGCTGTGTCTGGCCTGTCATGTTGTATATGTTTTGTGGGATTTACAGTTCTGTATAAAACCACTTACTACGAACTGCGTTATGCATTTCTTATAGTATTAAAGCAGCTGTTTGAGAATACCCTTGCTGTAAAAACTACACTAAAAGTTAAACACGAAGAGCAAGTGAGCTGCTTAACTGAATTCCCGTCCTTTTATTGATCCCAGCTATGTCCAAAGACAAGGCGCGTCTGCCCTCCACGTTAATAAATATAGTTTGTGAGCTGGATGTCATAAGCCAGCTCGATTGCCCAAAACAGCACAACAAAATCCAAGTTGTTGATGCCCTCTCAGAACTGACCAAATAAAATTGCAAATGAACGTATTGATTGTGTTTTATTTGTTTGCATCATTAATATTTAACACAGCAGTAAATCCAACACAACTTAAAAGAAAGGAGCGCATCTGACAGCACGAGCCTCCTCAAATTGAAAAACAATTTGGTCAAGAGCAGTAAAGCACATAATTAACCAAGCAGGCACACAGTATTTTGCTTTATTACAGCAGCTTAGATTCACTCATGTACCCGTTCTCTGTGCATGGAAACCACATTTTTCACAAAATGTCACTAGTAATCTTAAAAAAACAGCACAAGTACTTTACGCATAGTTAATTTACATAAACCCTCACCTTTCCCATTAATTGACTCAAATGCCTTCATCTAGACAATGTGGGTAAGCTATAAAAAAAGGCCAACAAGATGCTCAGATATATTGTGGGAAGTGTAAAATCAAGGGAAGTAATGTTAAAACTTTACAATGCATTAGTAAGACCTCACCTAGAATATTGTGTTCAGTTCTGGTCACCTCGTTACAAAAAGGATATTGCTGCTCTAGAAAGAGTGCAAAAGAAGAGCAACCAGAATTATCCCGGGTTTAAAAGGCATGTCGTATGCAGACAAAGAATTGAATCTATTCAGTCTTGAACAAAGACGACTACGCGGCAATCTGATTCAAACATTCAAAATCCCAGGGGACTTCTTTGACCTGAAAAAAGAAACAAGGACCAGGGGTCACAAATGGAGATTAGATAAAGTGGCATTCAGAACAGAAAATAGGAGGCACTTTTTTACACAGAGAATTGTGAGGGTATGGAACCAACTCCCCAGTAATGTTGTTGAAGCTGACAGCCTGGGATCAATAAGCTACTAACAACCAAACAGAGCAAGATGGGCTGAATGGCCTCCTCTCGTTTGTAAACTTTATGTTCTTATGATTGTTAAGACATTGCTGTATATTCTTTAGCGTTTGCTTTGTTTACGGATCCGTTGAATGGATCAGCTGTTACGGGGGGGATTTCTGAAAGCCAAAAAGATTCCTCACCTTCCCTAGACCTTTATTTACCATTGCCATGCAGACGTACGCGCTTCTGAGCGGGACAGTTCTAGTTTTGCTATTGTTATTGCTTGTTAATTTAATTGTGTCATTTGGGGACATTATTGTTTGGGAGTGAAAATGTTTCTGTAAAAACCTCTGGATTTTGTATTCTCCTTATTTGGCTTTCCATATCACATAAAAAAAATCTCCAAAAACAACCTAATGTTTAAACTACAACTGGTATGAGTCAGTTTGCTTTTTACACAATCTGTTTATTTTCACTGTGGAAGGCTGCAATGATGTGAAATAATTCCCACAAGCAATTCAAAGTACACACAGCAGGACCAGGTCACATATTATCTCCACTACACTGGTTAGGCAATTAGTTAGGCACTGGGGAGACATAGAAACATTTTGCCACCCAAACAATAAATGTCCCCAAATGACACAAATAAACAAGCAATAACAGCAAAACAAGAAAAGCTAGGCAACTGCCACAGGGGATGATGGGAAGGGTAATTGTCCAGCACAGTCTATGGGAAACAGGAACAGAGAAAGCAGGAGGATAAGCAGTCTGAGGCAGGGAGCCGCGGGCACAGGGCTATTACTAATGAAGACAAGATGAAAAGCAGCTTTTAAATATTGATAACTGCAAAAGGCTTAACTAAATCATAAAAGGTCTACATAACATAATTATTACATCTATTGAGTATTCAATTTAGTAAAATCTGCAAATACAGGGGTCCTTAATTATATTATTGATTAAGGCTGTTTTCACACGGTACACTTACCAAGTGTCCTCAGCGCTTTTCAGGGGAAACGGTTTCTCATTCACACTGGATGTTTGCTGAGTACACTTGGAAATTTTCTGAGTACACTTCCATCTTTTCAATTGTACCAAGAACATTTCCCTTTTACACTACACATCTGCAACTGTACCGAGAACACAAGAAAATCACATGATCTCCTTGAAGTGAATGTTGGGAGGTTCTGGAGAAAATTATGGAGAAAGTCCTGTTTTTGTGTGCTGCAATACTGTGGTGTTTTATACAGAGGCAAAGGCTAGTAAGGCAACAGCATGTGAAGAAATACTGAAAATTTCTACAGTTACAGAAGAGGCAACGGAATGCATTTCTTCATCTCCATGAAGTGATATCTTCAACAACAATTTCAAGGTCTGTTACAATGATGGTAATACTATTGTTCTTCAGATTCTTCTGTTTATGTTCCAACTGAGTTGTTAGTTACTTAATTGAATACTCATCTGTACCATGGCAACCTGTAGAACCGCAAAGGCAGTCAGTTTGACGGTTTTACACTTACTCTTGAAAAAGATACACAAATCATAAAACAAACAAATACAAAACAATAACCTGCACAGGGGCGGAGGGGGAGACCCTGTTCTAAAAATTAATAAACAAAATACATGTACAGGGCTCCTCGTCCTGTTACAGGGTGGTACAGTTCATGTTTTTTTTTATATATATATATATACAGTACTGTGCAAAAGTTTTAGGCAGGTGTGAAAAAATGCTGTAAAGTAAGAATGCTTTCAAAAATAGACATGTTAATAGATTATATTTATCAATTAACTAAATGCAAAGTGAGAGAACAGAAGAAAAATCTAAATCAAATCCATATTTGGTGTGACAACCCTTTGCCTTCAAAACAGCATCAATTCTTCTAGGTACACTTGCACAAAGTCAGGGATTTTGTAGGCATATAGTCAGGTGTATGATTAAACAATTATACCAAACAGGTGCTAATGATCATCAATTCAATATGTAGGTTGAAACACAATCATTAACTGAAACAGAAACAGCTGTGTAGGAGGAATAAAACTGGGTGAGGAACAGCCAAACTCAGCTAACAAGGTGAGGTTGCTGAAGACAGTTTACTGTCAAAAGTCATACACCATGGCAAGACTGAGCACAGCAACAAGACACAAGGTAGTTATACTGCATCAGCAAGGTCTCTCCCAGGCAGAAATTTCAAGGCAGACAGGGGTTTCCAGATGTGCTGTCCAAGCTCTTTGAAGAAGCACAAAGAAACGGGCAACGTTGAGGACCGTAGACGCAGTGGTCGGCCAAGGAAACTTACTGCAGCAGATGAAAGACGATCATGCTTACTTCCCTTCGCAATTGGAAGATGTCCAGCAGTGCCATCAGCTCAGAACTGGAAGAAAACAGTGGGACCCTGGTACACCCATCTACTGTCCGAGAAGACTGGTCAGAAGTGGCCTTCATGGAAGACTTGCGGCCAAAAAGCCATACCTCCGACGTGGAAACAAGGCCAAGCGACTCAACTATGCACGAAAACACAGGAACTGGGGTGCAGAAAAATGGCAGCAGGTGCTCTGGACTGATGAGTCAAAATTTGAAATATTTGGCTGTAGCAGAAGGCAGTTTGTTCGCCGAAGGGCTGGAAAGCGTACACGAATGAGTGTCTGCAGGCAACAGTGAAGCATGGTGGAGGTTCCTTGCAAGTTTGAGGCTGCATTTCTGCAAATGGAGTTGGGGATTTGGTCAGAATTAATGGTCTCCTCAATGCTGAGAAGTACAGGCAGATACTTAACCATCATGCAATACCATCAGGGAGGCATCTGATTGGCCCCAAATTTATTCTGCAGCATGACAATGACCCCAAACATACAGCGAAAGTCTTTAAGAACTATCTTCAGCGTAAAGAACAAGGAGTCCTGGAAGTGATGGTATGGCCCCCACAGAGCCCTGATCTCAACATCATCGAGTCTGTCTGGGATTACATGAAGAGAGAGAAGCAACTGAGGCTGCCTAAATCCACAGAAGAACTGTGTTTAGTTCTCCAAGATGTTTGGGCCAACCTACCTGCCGAGTTCCTTCAAAAACTGTGTGCAAGTGTACCTAGAAGAATTGATGCTTGATGCTGTTTTGAAGGCAAAGGGTGGTCACACCAAATATGGATTTGATTTAGATTTTTCTTCTGTTCACTCACTTTGCATTTAGTTAAGTGATAAATATAATCTATTAACATGTCTATTTTTGAAAGCATTCTTACTTTACAGCATTTTTTCACACCTGCCTAAAACTTTTGCACAGTACTGTATATATATATATATATAATAGATTTCTGCCATCAACGCATTTGTTATTTACATTCACTACGTTTGCATGCAGGCAGTATTTGAAATACCTGATAATTCCGGTATTCCAAAAACATGTTTACATGAGTGTAGGAATAGCTGTTCCAAATGTCTTCTGTGTTTACATGTTTCTTTTTACATCACAAAATGTAATACGCACATGTGCACACAGCAATAAAAATGTCGCCTACAAAAGCAATCTGTTGTGAAGAATTAAACATGTTTAACTTCAAAGCTGTGTTGTTCCGTACATACGACACATCAGCAGCAACTAGAAATGCTTGTGTGCTGCTTCATAATAATAAATAAACACTTGTATGCGAGTGTGTGAAAGAGTAGCGTTGCGGGCCCAGATGTTATTGGCAGGCAAAGAGTCTCAGAGGCAAGGAAACTGCAGTTGAAGCGCGGCTGTGTAGTTTAATAAATAAACAGAAAATAAAAATACAAAACACTACTGCTCACAGAGCAAAAATAAAACAGTTAAACAAAAACAAAACTTTCACAATAAACATGAACAAAATAACCAGCTCAAGGGCCAAAACAAAAGTTTAAACAAAACTGTTCAGGCTGGGCAGAGCCTTCACTGAACTTGAACTTTGTCACAAACTGTTCACTCACCAACTCCCACCACCAAACAAAGGATTTTTCTTTTTATACCGTGTGGCTGGAGCCTAATTATCAATTATTCAATTAGCTCTAGCCACATTCTCACATGTATTTTGGCAGAGATAGGAAATTAACCCCATCCCTGCCAACCACCACACAACAATATTATTATTTACAGAGAGGTAATATGTAGAGGTGTCGTGGGCTAGTCGACGAAACACCGAGGATGGAAGGTGCCCACTTGAAGACCCCAGAGATGTACCCTACTTAGCTCAATCCAGATGGTTGTCATTCTGATGCGCTGGGGAGACCGCACAATGGTTGATCCCCGGAGCCAGCATCACAGCTGTTGTGTGTGCTGATGCGCTAGGGAGGCAATAAGCTGATCCCTGGAGCCAGCATTACACTGTGTGGTCCAGTGGTTAAAAGAAAAGGGCTTGTAACCAGGAGGTCCCCGGTTCAAATCCCACCTTAGCCACTGACTCATTGTGTGACCCTGAGCAAGTTACTTAACCTCCTTGTGCTCCGTCTTTCGGGTGAGACGTAATTGTAAGTGACTCTGCAGCTGATGCATAGTTCACACACCCTAGTCTCTGTAAGTCGCCTTGGATAAAGGCGTCTGCTAAATAAACAAATAACCATGTAAAACTTCAGCCATCAACACCAGACAGAAGGATATCTACATCATCATATGGAAGGAAGTGCAAATGGATGGAGACAAATATGGATCACATTAGTTTACTGTGAAGCTACGTCTTAGTTGGTGCTTATCGTGGCGAGAGCCAAGTTCAAATCAGCATGAAGTTTTAACATCTACTCTCATGTAATGGAAATCATGAAGATCTGGATACGTCCAGCGACTGCTGTGAATAGTGCAGCTGGCAACAAGGGAAAGACCTCGTGACAACCTGGAGAGACAGCTGACAGGAGGAAAGAGACCCCATTGGGGCTGGCAAGGGTTAGCTACCCTTGTCGGCAGTATCCAGCTTTGTGTTTACAGGATGCTGGAGACACCCGCCCAAGGCTTCTAAGAAATTAAGGAGAAAAATACCCCTAGAGTCTGCGAGAGCGGGGGTAGAAGATGACTCAACGTTGGATAACACGGTTAACGACTTAGGAACGGAAACGGATATGAGTATGGAGAGTACTTCACAAAAGATTAGTTCAAGATCTGCAGTTAGCAAAGACATGGAACTCCAGGTTTGTGTCTGCGGCTGGAGCAAGGCGACAACGGTCAGGGGTTTGAAGATTCATCAAGGGAGAATGAAATGCTTGAGGGAGAAGGGACAAGGGCCTCACATTGATCAGTACTTCTTACGATGTCAGTCAAGTCAGTCGAATGAAATCCAGCGACAGGAAGCAAACCACAGTTCGCAGGATATCAGCACCCCTGTCATAGATGTGAGGAGGACTTGCATGGACACAGTTAGTGATGAACCTAAATGATCCTTGTGAATCCGGTCAGACAGACCAGTGTAAGAGAGAAAAGAACCTCAACGGCCACAAGCCTGGAGTTAAATGGCCAAGAGCTTGTGAGAAAACTGCATGGGACACAGTAAAACACAGATCTCTGCTTTGCATTGGAAAGGTTAAGTGGAACAGTTGAAAAGAAACTGGATAAATTTGGGGACATCATCTACACATATGGAAGCGAGAGGTTTGGAAAAAAAGGAAAAAAGTACAAACTATTCCTGGAAAGTCTAGACGGCAGCAGGAGATTGAACGCTTAGTTAGAGAAAGGAGACAGCAATGGAGAAGAGCAGAAGAAAGTCAGAAGGAGGGACTCAATCTCTTACAAAGGGTCATAAAAGATAAGCTTGCAACATTGCGCAGAGCTGAGCGCCTACGGAAACGCTACAAAAAGAAGGAGCGTGCTAGAACTAACTTTTATAAAGACCCATTCAAAATTTGTAAAGAAGTTATTCACCAGTGAGAAGAATGGCACACTAAAAGCATCTAAGTTTGAGCTGGAGAGATATTTGGAGGAAACGCATACAGATTCAAAAAGGCAGGAGCCTATGTCAATTCCATCAGACATCCCACCTATCAATCCACCAGAATACCAAATGGAGGACTGTGCACCAAAGTGGAAAGAAGTAGAGCAAACTGTGAAAAAAGCAAGGGCTTCATCATCTCCAGGGCCTAATGGAGTTCCATACAGAGTGTACAAGAGTGCTTCAGGAGTTCTAGGAGTCCTGTGGAAATTGATGAAAGTAGCATGGGAAAAAACAGGTTGTACCAAGAGCATGGCACCAAGCAGGTGGAGTCTTTATACCTAAAAGAAAAAGATTCTACAAGCATCAGTCAGTTTCGCCCTATTTCCCTATTAAACGTAGAAGGCAAGATTTTCTTCAGCATTATTGCTCAGAGATTGTCAACTTACCTATTAAAAGAACTGCTTCATTGACACTTCAATACAAAAAGCAGGCATTCCAGGTTTCCCAGGATGCTTAGAACACATCAATGTGATCTGGCAACAAATTCAATCAGCTAAAAAGGAGAGGAAGGAGCTCCATGTGACATTCCTGGATTTGGCTAATGCATATGGTTCCGTGCCACAAACTTCTTTGGGCAGCATTTGATTTTTTCAGTGTACCGATGACAATAACAAATCTAGTGAAAGCCTACTTTGGAGATTTGCAACTTAGTTTTTCAACTTCAGAATTCAGCACTACATGGCAATGCCTAGAAGTTGGAATAATGGCAGGGTGCAACATTTCTCCACTGGCTTTTACCATGGCAATGCAAGTAATCATTAGGGCATCAAAATGGGTAGTGGGAGGAGAGCGCTTGGCTTCTGGAATGCGACTACCACCAATTCGAGCATACATGGATGACATGACAACCATGACTACAACAGCAGCCTGCACTAATCGGTTATTGGGCAAATTAACCAATAACATTGAATGGGCACAAATGCAATTCAAGCCCACTAAATCAAGGAGCATCTCTATAATTAAAGGTAAAGTAGTAGATAAAACGTTCATTAATGGTGAGGCAATACCAACAGTTTCTGAGAAGCCAGTGAAGAGCCTTGGGAGATGGTACGACAGGGATCTAAAGGACACAGTTCGTGTGGGAGAAGTTAGACAACAAGCTGTGGAAGGGTTGAAGAGCATAGACAGCAGCGCTTTACCAGGCAAACTAAAACTCTGGTGCTTTCAGTTTGGTCTACTGCCAAGGTTGCTGTGGCCACTGACTGTGTATGAGGTTTCTTTAACAACAGTAGAGAAGCTGGCAGCTTTAATCAGTTCACACATCAGGAAATGGTTGGGAGTTCCACGCTGCCTCAGCAGAGTGGGACTTTATGGTAAAGGAATACTGCAGCTCCTGTCTCCGCTCTAACCGAGGAGTTTAAGTGCGCCAAGGTCCGACTGGAAATGACATTAGTAGAGTCACGCGACAACAGCGTAAGGGAGGCAGCACCTGTGTTGAAAACTGGAAGAAAGTGGGTGGCAAAGAAAGCTGTGGAGGATGCAAAGGCTGCCCTTCGAATTGGTGATATCATGGGGCAAGTTCAGCATGGAAGTGGGGGTCTTGGTCTCAGATCAGCTCCTCCTACATGGCACAAGGCAGCCCCAGCTCAACGGAGGAAGCTGGTAGTCAACGAGGTGCAAAAGCAGGAGGAGAGGATGAGGTGTATAAAGGCCATTTCCCAAGCCAAGCAGGGAGAATGGATGAGATGGGAGAGTGTGGATCAACTCAAGATTGGCTGGCAAGACCTATGGTCAATGGAACAGAGCAGGATCAGTTTCCTTATAAGGTCAACATATGATGTTCTCCCATCACCACAGAACCTAAACCTCTGGGTAGGAGAGGATCCCTCATGTCCTTTGTGTTCATCACCTGCAACATTAAGGCACATTTTGACAGGATGTAAGTTGGCTCTTAGCCAAGGACGGTTTACTTGGCGCCATGACCAGGTGCTGCGATGTTTGGCCATAGCATTGGAAGACAAGCGTAACATGACCAATAAGTTGCCACCTGTTCCATCAAAACATTACACACAAAAGACAACATTCCTCCGTCCAGGAGAGCAACCACCAAGAAAAAGGCGTTAAAACCAATCCTCGGCTTATTTTTCCACCTGAGATTGCCACCACTAACCTTCGACCAGATATTGTCTTGTGGTCTGGATCAGCACGCCTTGTTCACCTGGTAGAGTTAACAGTGCCATGGGAGGATGCTGTAGATGAGGCGTACGAGAGGAAGAAACTGTGGTATGCTCAACTAGCCACTGAAGCGGAACAGCGAGGATGGAGAGTCTGGGTTTACCCAGTGGAAGTGGGTTGTCGAGGATTTGTGGCACACTCTACAACCCGGTTTCTCAGAGATGTCGGATTCAATGGCCAAGAGTTGCGTCGCACAGTGAAGAACTTATCTGAAGCAGCAGAGAGGAGCAGCAACTGGCTGTGGTTGAGACGGAAAGATTCTGGCTGGGGATCAAGCATAATAGAAAGAAAGGCTGATGTTCAGGTAAGTAAGCTGGGCTGAGTTGAGTGGGGGACGGAGGGGGGCGATTCTGGGACGCCAGAATCACCGTCGAGCCCTCTTGAGGTGTCATGGGCTAGTCGACGAAACACCGAGGATGGAAGGTGCCCACTTGAAGACCCCAGAGATGTACCCTACTTAGCTCAATCCAGACGGTTGTCATGCTGATGCGCTGGGGAGACCGCACTATGGTTGATCCCCGGAGCCAGCATCGTAGCCGTTGTGTGTGCCGATGCGCTAGGGAGGCAATAAGCTGATCCCTGGAGCCAGCATTACACTTCAGCCATCAACACCAGACAGAAGGATATCTACATCATCTTATGGAAGGAAGCGCAAATGGATGGAGACACATATGGATCACATTAGTTTACAGTGAAGCTACGTCTTAGTTGGTGCTTATCTTGGCGAGAGCCGAGTTCAAATCAGCATGAAGTTTTAACATCTACTCTCATGAAATGGAAATCATGTACAAATGAATAAGCTGCTGTAAATATCACAGTCAGCAATCAGTTTGGGGTCATAATGTACTGTGAATAAATGTGTGTACAGTTTCTGCAAAGGCTTTCAATCTTAGGCACACGATCCGTCACAAAAGTAGGCTACTGTCAGACGACGGGTTTACACGTGAGGCTAGTACAAATATAAGAGGAAGTCTTTGAATCCCGTAGTAAAAAAAAAAAAAAACAAATATTCTGAATAAGGTGTTTACAAGGGCTGATATTCCGAATATGAGGCTGGTATTCCGGTTTACATATTCAGAATACTGCTATTCGAAATACGGCCAGATATCAGAATACATATTCAGAATACCCTGTTTACATGGAGTGGAATTGCTATTCAGAATACGCGGTACTCTGAATATTGCCTGTAGTGAATGAAATGCAGTTCATGTGTATAAGGAAATTTGATAGTCCATATTAATGTATGGTACTTTCAAATGGAGGGATATTGAACACAGAGTTTAGGTGGGGTATTTTGGAATGCAGGGTCTGTCTCAATAAATTGCAGTTTGACTAGAGAGATAGCACATATGACCATGTATGGGCATTTGTGGAAAGGGTCTCTGTTCTGCTCTGTTTTGGTTGCATGGGGGGGATGGGAGAATCTCAGAGATAAGAGATGCAGAGGAATGTTTGTGAGGCTTGGGGACTGGCCATGTACACAGATTTAGGTGAGGAAGGTCTCAAATGATGCCATTATAGGGGAGTGTTCTATGTTATTAAAAAGTGATTGCAGCCATTGTCTGTTGCACAGATTCCATCCGCTGTGACCCAGAGCATTTCTCTCTGCTTTCTTCAAATACCTCTATTCTTGTATTACACCATGCAGCAGGGCGGTAGCGAGCCCTGTACATTGTTTTGTTTATTTATTTTTAGAACAGGGCTTTCCCTCCGCCCGTGTTATTTTGTATATTATTATTATTAATGACAGCGAAGCGCCGCTTATTTTGTTTATGTATTTAGGACGGCATAGCCGATTGGTTTGCTTTTGTTTTATGAAACCTTGTGGTAATGTGTGGCTGTCGTCTAGTGCGTTGTTAATCTAGCCGGCAGTCACACATAATTAATAAACCTGTGCAGATTGTGGCTGAGGGGTAATAGGGTGATTACTAACTAGTTAAACCCCTCGGCCATGATATAAAAAGCCTGCAGCTCTCCAGCTCGTGGTGGAGTGTTTTGGTACGAGAGTGGAGAGAAGGCAAGTGAAACTGAATCAAAAGAATAATAATCCAGGAACAGTGAAGGCAGTTGCTCAGCCTGACCTGGGTTTTATTTGGTATTTTGTGTTCGAGATTTGTTTTGTTTGAATATTTATTTTCGCTCTGTAAGCAAGTTTCTTTTTGTTAAAATATTTAATTTATTTTTTCTTAATAAAACGGCACAGCCGCGTCTTTCTTACTTTAATTGCAGTCCCTGGTGTCAGTATTTTTCCCTTCCTGCTTCTGCCTGACATCACCGACTCAGTCACCCTGTCACACGTGGTGGCAGCGGTGGGCTCACCAGCGCCTCCTGGACGCAGGCAGAAGTAGGGTACTGCAGTTTTTTTTCCCCCATTTTTTTTTTATTATGTGTAGAATGAAAGGAAGGAGGAAGAGCTGCCAGAAGCAGCAGCAGGAGAGAGGTGAGGAGATGGTGGTCACAGGGCCCCACTCAGCTGGGACCCCTTTACTGGGACACGGAACAGGAGCAGTGGAGAGCTGAAGGGGCCCCCCTGTGTGTCAGCTGCAGGGAGTTTGGGCATGACCAGGGGGACTGCCCCTATGAAGACCCCTGCTTCTGGGAAGCCTACACAATGGGGAGGGTGTCCTGTGCATCCGGGTGGTTTTGGCTGCTGGAGCAGCAGACCCCATCACCTCCACAGGCCAAGGGAGAAATGGTGAGGAGAAGGAGGCAGAGAGTTAAAATATTTGATTTATTTTTGCTTAATAAAACGGCACAGCCGCGTCTTTCTTACTTTAACTGCAGTCCCTGGTGTCAGTATTTTTCCCTTCCTGCTTCTGCCTGACGTCACCGACTCAGTCACCCTGTCACACATCAATAAACATTTTTGACTTTCACTAATATTGTTTTCCAGTTGTTTATACAATTTTTCCTTACATGTGTGTTAACGTGGACCGCGCAGACACCAATTGCAAGAAATGCATAGGTAATAATAAATGTAACGAGTATTAATATAAAAAGATCAACATGTAGCCCGACTACACAAGAGTGGGGGGACCCACTCAATAAATACGGGGGCAATTACCCAGCTGCAGAGATTCTTTTATTTGGCACTGGAATTGGGTTTAGGACCACACAAGCTAGGGAGAAACAGGACGACTGAAATCCATCCATTTTCTGTACCCGCTTAATCCTAGAGGGTTGCAGTGAGAGGCCAATCCACCCAGCCAGCCATGTCTGGAGCTGTGAAGCAGCAGCGCTAACCACCACGCCACCGTGCCACCACATGACTGAAATGCTAAATTTAAATGGTTTTAATTTTCAGGCATTATAAATACACAAAGCACTATCATTAAGGTTTGCTTACTCCCCTAATCAGTACTTTCTGTTTTCTACATGTTAACCACTCCCTAATCCATGTGCATGCATTTCCTTGAATCCCTACTGCGTAATCTGGAAATCTAAATAAACCATGTCGTATGCTTTGCAATTATCCATTTTCAATGTTGCATCCTCAAAAAAAATCAAGCAGGTTAGTTAGACACGATCTCCCTTTCCTAAAACCATGCTGACTGTCTCCCAGGATACTGTTATCATATCGGTAATTTTCCATTTTGGATCTTATTATAGTTTCCATCAGTTTACATATAATAGAATTCAGGTTTATTGGTCTGTAGTTACCTGGTTCGGTTTTGTCTCCCTTTTTGTGGCTTGGAATTACATTTGCAATTTTCCAGTCTGTCGGTACAACCCCTGTGTCAAGAGACTGTTGCATGATCTTGGTTAGCAGTTTGTAAATAACTTCTTTCACTATTAATATTGGGAGGATCTCATATGGCCCAGGGGATTTGTTTAGTTTAGAGCTCCTATTCCCTTTAACACTTCTGCCTCTGTTATGCTAAAGTTATTTAAAACTGGATAGGAACAGGTCGACATGTCGGGCATGTTGTCCGTGTCCTCCTTTGTAAAAACCTGTGAAAAGTAATCATTTAATATATTTGCTATTTTTTTTTCTTCATCTATTATTTTGCCATTTGTGTCTCTTAGACATTTAACCTCCTCTTTGAATGTTCTCTTGCTGTTATAATATTGGAAATATATTTTGGAATTGGTTTTAGCCCCCTTAGTAATATTGATTTCTATCTCTCTTGGCCTTTCTAACTTCCTTTTTGACTTGTGTTTGCAGTTCCAAGTACTCTTTCTGTGTACTTTGTTTTTGGTCCCTTTTAAATGCTCTGTAAAGTGCCTTTTTTCGCTGAATATTTTTTTTAATTGATCTATTAAACCATTTTGGCCATTTTGTTTTGGATTTAGATTTGTCTACTTTTGGGATGTAATTGTTTTGCGCCTCTAGTACTACATTTTTAAAAAACAGCCATCCTTTTTCTGTGGAAGTTCTCTATTTTACTCCAATCTACTTTTGTTAGTCTCTGTCATACCTTCATAGTTTGCTTTTCTAAAATTGTAAACCTTAGCTTTAGTCATTAGCTTAGCTTCATGGATTGTGGTAAAATGTATTTCCATCCTCGTGTGTAGGAATTTAGAAATTGATAATGCAGTGGATTCGGGTAAAAAAAAAAAAAAAAAAAGCCAGAATTCAATTGAACTGTTTACTTGGACAACATTGTTCTTTATCAAAGATAAACACAGGTCTGGTGCTGTTCCCACAGAGTGCAGTAAGAGATTAACATGGACAAGTGTTTAAAAGGGGCAAACAGGGTGCTGAGAATTGGCAGTTGTCAGGGAGACCGGATTCCTGTGAAGTGTTACAGCTCAGCAGCACAGTCTCAGGGTGAGAGACAGAGAAGGTGACCAGTCAAAAGATTCAGACAGGTAACTGTTAGTGGATCTCAGTGCAGAGGAAAAACAGCGGTCGAACTGCATTTCATCTCACTGCAGCCCCCTGTGTTTGAAAGGAGAGAAACCACACAAGGTAAGATTTGTGCTGCAATCTTGCAGTAAGCATGCAGGTTCCTGAATGAGTGTTGTCAATGGTTTAAAGGCAAACACTGTTCCAGCTCACACTGTAAATGTATTACTGTCGTCAGTGGGTCTTGCTACCTGTCAGTTTGCAAAGCCAGGGGACGGGGGATATTTTAAACAAATTTTGAAATCCTTCTCAAATGAAAAGCATGTTCATCAGAGGCTGCAGCTCTGTTGTGAACATTGTGCTTTAAAGGGATGGGGAGGACCACATCAGCAACATGTAATTAATACCTTTCCTACTTCATGTCCTTATTAGTATTAAGATCCTGTTATGTTTTTTTGCTTTTAATGAATACTCTGAATCCTTGCTTGCAAAGGAAGGGCAACAGTCTGGCATTTTCTCTGCATTCTGCTTATCAAACCGCAATAAACTTTTGCATTCAAACATTGTTGTCGGTCTTTGGAGTTCACCTATATCTCAATTTATATGCAATGCCATTTTTATAGTCTGTTGACTTTTGACTTTATTTTGCATTATGTTTCAAAACTGTGCAAAATCAGACACACTGTGAGGTCCTGAATGAAACTACATCTAGTGCTCTGCATGCCACTGCCACCAGTGTTCATTTAGTTGATAACAAAAATGTTATCAACTAACATTTTTGATAACAAGCTTTTAATTTTCGTTGATGATAAATATGATTGTATGAAAATAATTAATAATGACAACGACTATGTTGACCCTTCAAATGGTTAGAATGATGGACTAAAAAGAAAATATGACTAAAAAGCAGATGAAAATGAATGAGTGATGGTCTCATAGGGCAGCTCAAAGGCTGATGGTATCAGAAGGCAGCTCCTATGGTTTTGCTGTGGTAACCATGGGTTACTTTATTGTGGTTACTTTATAAATGACCATACTTAGTATAATTTTATTCATATTAACCATAGTGCACCTGCAGTTACTACAATTACCATGCATAAACCATGGTTTGTCAATAGTTACTATGGTTAACATACAGTGCTTCATTTGTGGCGGAGCGCATCGCTCATCTCTGGTACCTCTCAATTTGAGACTGTCCGTGCTCCGGGACCTCCAAGCACAGCTCTGGCTCCTCCTCGTGACATGAAAAATTAAACATGCGCGTTTACAATTTAAAAATCATTTTAAAGACGGTCACTGTTTTGTCTCGATTACGTTTCCGCAAAAAAAACCCTGATTTGCTCACTACAGTTTGTGAATATCTTCATAGCCCCGCCCATGTGTAATAGTCAATGCTGCATCGTGCCTTAATTCAGGGCTCCCGGAGCTCCCCGCATCATCACTGCTCGCCTCACCTTGTCTAATTGTGAAATGATTGCAACCCTAATTGTGAAATTGCAACCCTGTTTGTGTAAAAATGGAACATTTCAGTAAAACTACCAGAACAATTTCTGATGGTAACCCTGAACCGGTGTCGAAACAAATTAGAAACGAAGAAAGCTCTGTGCAGCAGTGTGACAAAGACGACTGAGCGGTGACGTCACGTCAGAAGCAGGAACAAAAACAACAGAGAGGAGTTTGGTGAAGCTGAGCGAATGCTTTCGCTCAGCATTTAATGAATAAACAGAACAGAAAAATAAACGGTTGTAACAACAAACACACAAAAACAGGACACGGCACTTACGCCAAAATAAATAGATAAACAAAAACGGACTAACACTAAACAAACGGTGGACGGACAGACACACAAACACGGTGAGTAAATAATAAAACAAGTACCGTGCTGGTCCTACCAGCACGCGATAGCAATTGTTCTATATATTTCCTATCTCTCTCTCTCTCTCTCACCCGTTCTCCACTCACGAACACCCAACCCCGAGTGAGTGAAAACATGCTGTTTTATGCAGTTGTACCGAGACTCGATTGCTAGTCAATCATTCAATTGGAATCTCGGTACAACTGCACGTGAATTAAGTGCACTCCCGTGACCACACATTACATTTTAACTAGCACGTGAAGTGATTTGTGCCCTCCGTGCCTAAATATAAATCTACATTTTAAATCACAAGTGAAACACAGACCCGTTTATATCCCGTGTACCGATGACTATACACCAACATTTACACACAACACGTAACACAAAATACACACAGGGGGCACTTTGCCACATATACCCCCTTGTGCAAAGCACACATGGCCTCAATGGCCACCTCCCCCTCAGTCCCAAAGTCCCGGAAGAGGGGAAGCAAGTTGTTTCTGGGGGTGGCCATGGTGAAATGTCTGGCACCCCCAATTCTTCGTGGCTGGTAGCTCCCTCTTCCGGGCTTCAGCCACACTATCTCCTGCCGCGAAAGTGCAGCTGGGGAGCTGGTCTCCTGACCTCCCCCCTTCTTCATGGCCGGCAGTTCCCCTCCGTGGGGCTCCGACCACACAATCTCCGGCAGCGAAACTGCTGCGAGGGGAGCGGGTCTCCTGACCTCCCCCTCCTTCGTGGCGCTAGCTCCCCTCCGTGGGGCTCTGGCCACCGTGTTTCCTGCCACGGAAATGCGGCTGGGGAGCTGGTCTCCTGACCTCCCCCTTTCTTCATGGCCGACAGCTCCCCTTCATGGGGTTCTGGCCATAGTGTAGCGACCCAGGCGAAGCAGGACCCTCGACTACCCCAGGCGAGCAGGATCCCTGGCGACCCCAGGCGACGGCAGCGGACCCTCGGGAGGCGACGGCAGCAGCAGCGGACCCTCGGGAGGCGGCGGCAGCAGCAGCGGACCCTCGGGAGGCGGCAGCAGCAGCGGACCCTCGGGAGGCGAACCGGGAGGGGAGCCCCTGGCCATAGAGGCGGCAGCGGGAGCTCCACTTCTCCCTCGCACCCTGTACCCTGTGTGGAGCAAAAGGCAGCCCCAGGCGATGCGGAGCGACAGGCAGCCCCAGGCGTGCGGAGCGGCTGGCAACCCCAGGCGATGCGGAGCGGCTGGCAACCCCAGGCGAGCGCGGAGCGGCTGGCAACCCCAGGCGATGCGGAGCGGCTGGCAACCCCAGGCGATGCGGAGCGGCTGGCAACCCCAGGCGATGCGGTGCGGCTGGCAACCCCAGGCGATGCGGAGCACCAAGTCACCCCAGGCGATGCGGAGCAACAAGCCACCCCAGGCGATGCAAGGCAAGCATCCTTGGGCGAAGCGAGGCAGGCATCCTTGGGCGAAGCGAGGCAGGCATCCTTGGGCGAAGCGAGGCAGGCATCCTTGGGCTAAGAGAGGCAGGCATCCTTGGGCTAAGAGAGGCAGGCATCCTTGGGCGGCGGGCAGGCATCCTTGGGCGGCGGGCAGGCATCCTTGGGCTAAGCGGGCAGGCATCCTTGGGCTTAAGCGAGGCAGGAAGTCAGGACTAGCTGGGGTGCAGGTGTTGGCCCTCTTCTCGGCCTCTGCGGCCGGGCGGTTCTTCCCCGTGCTTCACTCAGCAGCCTATGCAAGGGCTGCTGAGGACTGCCAGCATCTAGTCCTGGTCCTTCTGGTGAAGGGAGAGGCAGCTCCTGCTCCTCTCCTCGTGACGGTGGGGGAAATGATACCAGCAGGCATTCCTCCTCTGCTGGTGGGGGAAGTGATACCAGCAGGCATTTATCCTCTGCTGGTGGGGAAAGTGTTACCAGCAGGCATTCATCCTCTGCTGGTGGGGGAAGTAATACCAGCAGGCATTCCTTCTCTGCTGGTGGGGGAAGTGATACCAGCAGGCATTCATCCTCTGCTGGTGGGGAAGTGTTACCAGCAGGCATTCCTCCTCTGCTGGTGGGGAAGTGATACCAGCAGGGATTCATCCTCTGCTGGTGGGGAAGTGTTACCAGCAGGCATTCATCCTCTGCTGGTGGGGTTGGCGGAGGCAGAGGCAGCTCCTGCTGCTCTGCTCCTGCCGATGGAGGTGGCGGAGGCAGAGGCAGCTCCTGCTGCTCTGCTCCTGCCGATGGAGGTGGCGGAGGCAGAGGCAGCTCCTGCTGCTCTGCCGATGGAAGTGGCGGAGGCAGAGGCAGCTCTTGCTGCTCTGCTCCTGCCGATGGAGGTGGCGGAGGCAGAGGCAGCTCCTGCTGCTCTGCCGATGGAAGTGGCGGAGGCAGAGGCAGCTCCTGCTGCTCTGCTCCTGCCGGAGGAGGTGGCGGAGGCAGAGGCAGCTCCTGCTGCTCTGCCGATGGAAGTGGCGGGACCAGCAGGAATTCACCCTCTGCTGGTGGAGGTGGGAGCTGCAAGCAGTCCTCCCATGGCAATGGAGGTGGACCCAGCAGGAATTCACCCTCTGCTGGTGGAGACTGGGGCTGTGGACGCTCTACCTTCCCCTTCTTGGGCCGTGGACGCACCGACTCCTCCCTCTTGGGCTGTGGCAGCACCGACTCCTCCCTTTTGGGCTGTGGACGCACCGACTCCTCCCTTTTGGGCTGTGGACGCACCGACTCCTCCCATTCAGGCGTAGGACGTTCGGACTCCTCCCACTCAGGCGTAGGACGTTCGGGCTCCTCCCACTCAGGCGTAGGACGTTCGGGCTCCTCCCACTCAGGCGTAGGACGTTCGGGCTCCTCCCACTCAGGCGTAGGACGTTCGGGCTCCTCCCACTCAGGCGTAGGGACGTTCGGGCTCCTCCCACTCAGGCGTGGGACGCTCGGGCTCCTCCTGCTTGGGCTGTGGACACTCAGGCTCCTCCCACTTGGGCTGTGGACACTCAGGCTCCTCCTCATAACTGCGGAAGGGACAGACGGCAAAGTAATGCTGCTGGTTACAGAGGCAGCACAACAGTGGTGACCTACAGCTCCTCGGGTGCCTGGCCCTGATGTACGCCTCCTCCTCCCTGTCCCTCGCTTCCCGGTCCTTTTTCCACCTCATCCTGTCTTCCATTTTTTTTTTTTTTTTTTTTTTTTTTTTTTTTAAACCCCAAATTGCGGTTCCTGCTCTGGCCTGAGTCCCGGAGGCGCTGTAGATCCCACTTCTGACACCACGTGTGACAAAGACGACTGAGCGGTGACGTCACGTCAGAAGCAGGAACAAAAACAACAGAGAGGAGTTTGGTGAAGCTGAGCGAATGCTTTCGCTCAGCATTTAATGAATCAACAGAACAGAAAAATAAACGGTTGTAACAACAAACACACAAAAACAGGACACGGCACTACGCCAAAATAAATAGATAAACAAAACGGACTAACACTAAACAAACGGTGGACGGACAGACACACAAACACGGTGAGTAAATAATAAAACAAGTACCGTGCTGGTCCTACCAGCACGCGATAGCAATTGTTCTATATATTTCCTATCTCTCTCTCTCTCTCTCACCCGTTCTCCACTCACGAACACCCAACCCCGAAAGTGAGTGAAAACATGCTGTTTTTATGCAGTTGTACCGAGACTCGATTGCTAGTCAATCATTCAATTGGAATCTCGGTACAACTGCACGTGAATTAAGTGCACTCCCGTGACCACACATTACATTTTAACTAGCACGTGAAGTGATTTGTGCCCTCCGTGCCTAAATATAAATCTACATTTTTAAATCACAAGTGAAACACAGACCCGTTTATATCCCGTGTACCGATGACTATACACCAACATTTACACACAACACGTAACACAAAATACACACAGGGGGGGCACTTTGCCACAAGCAGGCAGGTGTGAGTTGTGCTACTGATGTGGTTGCGACTAATGACGGTGCTCTGGCTAACAGCATGGCTATGGAAAATGAGGAGCGGGATGCACCAGACGATTCATCAAGTTAGAAGATATGAATCTGGGTAACGAAACTCAGGTGCCGCCGACCGTTTGGACTACTGAACAATTTAAATTTCATCATAACAGCCACCCATGGCTAATTATGGAGAAATCGAATCTCGGCTGCACGACTTGTGGAAAGGTTGTAACAAACCCAATCCTTAAGCAATGTCCAATAACTAGTATTTTGTGACGGAAATACAAATAAAACTACCCTGAACAATATAAACTCTCCAAAGCAGTAGGATTGTGTGACAGAACCAAGGAAAATTGCGGGGTAAGGCAGGATTGTTTACAACACATAGAAAATAGGAAGAAAATTAAAACAGAAGGCAACAACAGAATTCAAATAGCGGATGTTATTGAATATGCGTGGAATATGCGTGGAATATTATACTTGTAGACAGCTGTATCAAACATTTGGTGTACATAGGTTTTAATCAGACAGCATTTGGACTAGTCAAAATGTTTACCAAAACACACATTAATACCAGTCATATAGGACAGATCAAGCTTTCAGTAATGTACAGCCTAACATGCCCACGTTGATACCAATGAGTCCATCAGGCAGTCCTTATAGAAAAAAATGTCCATGAAACAGCAACCACCAATACTTTAAAAGTCCCAAGCCGTTATATCAGGTCCGTATTGAAAATGCAGTTGAGCCAGAACAGTTTAAAACACCAAACAAAAAAACAAAAACAAAATGAGACTTCTGAGCGGGGTGCTTGTTAAACCCCGATAAATAAACAACAAATAATAATCCCAAACAGTCAGAACAAACCAGATAATCCAACAGCAAAAAATAAGATTCCTCCCCATCAGGGGATCTCACCGTTCCTCCTTGGTCCTGTAGAGCTTGGAGTTTCCAACCAGGTAAGGAGACAAAAAGTGATGATTTGGATAATAAATGGATTAGTCACCACTGTTGCTCTTAGGATAAAAATAATCCATTTGGATGATGTGGACAGTTTCAATTGGGCAGGAGATTAGATAACTGGTTACTTTCAAACTAGAAAATGGCAGATTAGAAAAAATACACTGTTTCTAACAATCAAAAGATTATTGCTTCCCGGTCTCTCCTTTACAGACCAGCAACCTTCTTCTTCAAAATCCCCTGCTCCTTCCTCCAAACACTCTGCATTCACAAAAAACCACACCCGAAAAAGAACCACATCCTTCCCAGGAAGTAATAGCCATATTTAAAGAGCTCCCAATTAAGATACTTAGGCATAATGATAAATCAAGCTCAATAAGCCCTTTGCCAAGGCAATTAGCAAAACACCTGAATCTAATTAGAACTTCCATGTGGAAATTAAGGAAAAGATCACACAGTTAAAACAACAAGAGAGAGACCAGTGCAGAGATAAACCCCTTACCAAAACTGACAGTAAATTAATATAGCTTCACCTAAGTTTATCTTATAAATCTGAAAGGCCCACTTTAGAAACGAGGACTAAATTACTTATTTAGCAATTGAATAGAGAATTAACTTAACCTGGCCAGGTATTCTGATACTCAATTAAGAGCAGCAGGCAGCAAATTACTTATGCTGTATTCATGTAGCTAGTGCTACAAGGTAGGCACACGGGGTCCAGAGAAAACGCCGGGCATGAAACTGGCTAAAGAGTGGGTAACATGCACTGTGACCTCCTCTGCCCCAGATGTAAAAAAACAGCAAAGGGCACTCAGGAATTTGCATCTCAACCCATGCTGCCCTGCATGTCTCCACCATACACAGCAACACTGCTCTTTCTGAACCTTGTCAGCCCACCTCTGACAAAATCCAACCCCGTCCCCTATGTGAGGTCCTGGATTGCTAAAGGACACAGAAGTGCTACAGACTCACAGAGCTGATCCAGAAAGAGGGAGGAGAGGCAAGAGGACATGACTGTGTTATGGACTTTTCTGGAGGAATAGACCCTGTAAGCCCACTACATTTTCCCTTGATTTGCACACCTGATCATACCTTTTTTTAAACCAAAAATGTGTTTAAATCATGGTTTTATGAAAATAATGATGGAAATAATGAATAAGACAAGAATTTTATCTTTAAAATGATATATTTTTTATCAATATTGGTTACCCATGGGCTATATACAGTATAGTGGGAGATCACACAGTAAGATTCTGAAACCCCACAGACCCAACAACGGGTCCATCACAGTGGAAATGTTTCAAAAATACAGTAAGCATATGATTATGGAATTTGAAATTACTAATTAAATGTTTTTTTACCTTGTTAGCATGTTATCTACAGTGGTGGCTTGAAAATGTGTTGAAAGTGCGTCAGATTCATGTTAGATTCACATTGAGCTCCGGCACCTCCGCTCCCCCTCGTACATCCGCTCTCTCCTGTTCACATTGAGCTCCGGCACCTCCGCTCCCCCTCGTACATCCGCTCTCTCCTGTTCACATTGAGCTCCGGCACCTCCGCTCCCCTCGTACATCCGCTCTCTCCTGTTCACATTGAGCTCCGCACCTCCGCTCCCCTCGTACATCCGCTCTCTCCTGTTCACATTGAGCTCCGCACCTCCGCTCCCCTCGTACATCCGCTCTCTCCTGTTCACATTGAGCTCCGACACCTCCGCTCCTCCTCGTACATCCGCTCTCTCCTGTTCACATTGAGCTCCGGCACCTCCGCTCCCCCTCGTACATCCGCTCTCTCCTGTTCACATTGAGCTCCGGCACCTCCGCTCCCCCTCATTCATCCGCTCTCTCCTGTTCACATTGAGCTCCGGCACCTCGTGATTTACAAATTAAGCACTGTTAACATACATAAGCCTTGGTTTAGTAACTAATTTATTCAGCAACTCTCTCTATGGTGGTCTTCCGTCATGCGCCATAAACCAATTGCAGCCGGTTCAAAATGCTGCTGCTAGTATCCTTACCAGATGTAAAAAACATGATCACATTACCCCCAGCTGCACTGGCTACCTGTAAAGTTCAGGATTATTTTCAAAATTCTCCTGCTCACCTACAAGGCCCTTCATCACACAGGTCCCGAGTACCTCCTCAACCTGCTGACCCGCTGTGTCCCTGCCCGCAAGCTGAGGTCCTCTGACTCTGGCTTGCTTGTCATACCTATGCAAAAGTGCACCACACTCAGGGAGCGCTCGTTTAGCTTCATGGCCCCGACTCTGTGGAACTCTCTCCCAGCTCTAGTGCGTGTAGCTCCCACCGTCGCTCGCTTCAAATCAACTCTCAAGATCCACTTGTTCTCTCTTGCTTTCAATGCTCTTTAGCCTATATCTGTTACAAGCCGCTGTCTAAACTGCTATTTCAGGGTTTTCATCTTACTAGTAGGATTCTGTAGACACACGCATCCACAATGTTTAGAATTCACATCCTAGCCTTGTATCTAATTATGCCTGCATTTAATGTATTTGCATTGATTTTTACTGTTTGTATTTAATGTATGTGGCAGGATGGCTGATGTGGTGATGTGTGTGACGTCAGGTTCCAGGAAAGCAGTACACCAAGGGCAGAAAGTGTTTTGCCCCACAGTGTGGCTGCACAGTTTTTTATTAAACAAAATAAAGACTTTTCAAAACACAAAATATAAGGGCACAAGGGCCAAACAAAACAAAGCTACAATACAGGAAATAAACAGAATGAATACCTTAACAAAACAAAGGTAGCAGTCGTTTCCTCACAATGCTGTCTATCTCCTTCAAACTCTGTCTCTGTTCCTTCTCCTAACTCCAACTAAACTAATGAGCCTGGAGCTGGGCTTACATAACAGGTGGTTAAGAGTTAATTGCACAATTAACAATCAATAAACTCCTGACCACCTGCACAATCATCCCTGGATGGGAATTAACCCCATCCTAGCCAAACACTAATACTAAATGAAATTTATAATTAAAGTTTGGGAGGAGGGGCATGCACAAATCTCCACGCCACCAAATTGAATCATTCAATCTACACATCAGCAATTAACTCCTGCTAGCATTATAAATACCCTTTCCACTTACCCCTTGTATGCGTTTTGATTAATTTGTAACCCACCACCTTCCCCATCTCCACCTCTTAAAATTAGTTTAATTTTCCTATTGGGGGTGTGTGATAGAGAGAGAAAGGATCGATGCTGTAAATCTCCCTCCCGATTAGAAAGGGCGCTGTGTAAGGGGAAAGGTAAGCTGCCTCCTAGATCTGCCACCTCGGTGGTTTGTGGAAACCGGAAGGTGAACATATTAGGAGGGGCGTGTAGCTGCAAGTACTCAGGACGATTCCATTGCAGTCAGCTGCGGGGCAGCCCTCTATTGGAGAAACCATGGCGACGCGTTGACTGCAGGGAGGAGTTTGCTGGGTACAAAGGGGAAGCAGCTACGTCAGTTCCTCCTCTTGTGCTGAGAAACTGAGCCACCAGCCGGAGCGTTGTGTTTTTTGGATTACGTGTTGTTTGTTGTGTGTTTTCAGAGGCGGAGTAGGAGCGCGGGACTGCAGCCACGGAGCCAGTTCCAGATCACAGAGCACTACCTTCCCTTCACCAACATCAGCACACCCCGTGTGGATTACAAAGCACTTTCATGCACAGGACACTCAGGATTTCATTGTGGACACTTTCTGTTTGTTTTTGTATTTTTGTTTGTCAGCCAGCTGTGTTCCCCCCAATACCCTTGCGGGTAAAGGGGAGGTTTATTTTAATAAACACAGTTGTTTTTGTGGGAGAAATACTGTTTCAGGACTGTTATTTATTCACACACCACTCGCATCCGTCACGGGGGTCTCTGCCTCGTCCTCACGGCTAAGCGTGAGTCCTCAAACCAAGTTAGGTTTGATACCAAATTAATGTTTTCTACGGAAATAATGTATTATTATTTCTTCCACAGCTATCGCATACCTCACATTTCTTTCAAATAAATAGTTTAAATCAAATAAATTTGTGTGATTGGTGTTTTGTCCCAAACTACTGAAACTGCATTTGAACTAATACACAGCCGGTTCTCAAACAGCGGAATATACAGAATACAAACAATAACAATAAATCATAATACAAATATATAGGGGAGGGGGCACCCGTCACAATGTACTATGCCTTGTATCTAATGTATTATGCCTGCATTTCATGTATTTGTATTGATTTCTACTGTTTGTATTTAATGTACTATGTCCTGTATTTCACTGTATTTAATGTATCATGCATTGTTCCTCACTATCTTGTAAAGCGCTTTATGATGGTGGTCCACTATGAAAGGCGCTGTATAAAATAAATATTGATTGATTGATATTGATGATCATGTTTCAAGTCAAAATGGAAGACACATGGCTCTTTCTTCTTTCACAGCATTTTCTCTGTGTATTATCTCAAATGTCAAGGTTCTTAATATTAGCTCTATTATTAAAGACTTTTTTATTTTAAATAGTTTCCCTAAAATTGTACTAAACAAATAACAAAAGCAACAACACCACATTTCTTTTCATTTCCAGTAACCGTCTTGCATCTCAGGGCGGCACAGAGGCGTGGTGTTTAGTGCTGCTGCCTCATTCGATTCTGGCCTCGGGGGTCTGTGTGGAGTTTGCATGTTCTCCCCTTGTTCGCATGGGTTTTCAGCGGGTACTCCTATTTCCTCCCACAGTCCAGACATGCTAGCTGGGTGCATTGGCCTCTTTAAATTGCCCCTTAGTTGCCCTGTGATGGACGTGTCCTGTCCAGGGTGTAATCCCGCCTTGTGCCCTGTGTCTGCCAGGTTAGGCTCTGGCTCACCACAACCCGAGGATTAAGAGGTTACAGATAATGCATGGGTGGTTTTCTGTTGACAGGACGTATGTTACTTCCTTTTCCTGTTTTTCTGTTCTGGGAGAGATAAGTAAGATGGCGATGTAAATAAATCTGAACTGCTGCAAGGGACGGTACAAGAATAAAATACTATTTCTGGTTTATTGAAGTTGAACACACATGCTGGCATTCGACAGCAATGATACAAGCTCAGTATAAATCAGAGATCTTACTGTGCTACATAATCGATGAAAAATATATACACAAGTAATAAGAAAAGGCAAAAACCTAATTGCACACTGGGGGGAAAACAAAACAAAAACAATGCTACGTGGCATAAGGGTTTTCCTGAATATATCTATTATCTATCTATCATTGATTTGTTGTGAATACTTTAAACCCACCCCAACTACTGAGAGACCAACTACATTGCTATTGGAGACTCCACTTGCGAGATTTAAAAAGAGATGACAATCAGGATGGAGGCTTGTTAGCGGGATTTAAAGCTGTATTACAGTTAAGATACGGAGGATTTAAAACAGAATTGTGGCGAAATGTACAAAAAAACCTTCACACAGAATGTGCCCGTGACCATTGAGATTTTGTTGTGGAAGACAGCAAAGGAAAGAAGGTACAACTTAAGTGTGCAAGTACTGTCGAGTTAATATAAATATTTTGACACACAAAACAAACAAAACGCTCAAGCATTTTGGAAAGTAACCGAAAACACTAATTTCATGCATTATATCAAAATTGAAAGCCCCAAAAAAACAGATTTACATAAAACTCAAAAATAGCTAAAAATAAGCACCGAAAAATGCAATTAATAAAACCCGAAAAACAGAAGCGGAGTCTCCAACAGAAATGTAGGAATGTGCTGTCACTCAGTAGCTGGGGCGGGTTTAAAGTATTCAGAACAAATCAATGATAGATGCAAGTCAGGAAGGTGGGACATTGCCCAGCACTGGGAAATGTTTTTATCATTATTTTTGTATTAGGTTTTATTTTTTTAATGGGAAAATGGGAAAAGTCAACATGAATTGATTAACCATTTCCACAGTTTTTCTGGCATTTTCCGGTGTTTATTGGTTATCCACCGATTTAAATTTTTTGTATCGGGGTTGTTTTCTCGGGTTTTATCGGTTAAAACCGAAAATCAGAAGCCCTAAAATAATATATAACCACTAGGTTATATAACCACTAGGTGGAGCACTATAGTTAACTGGAAATTCAATTACTATATTGGCCCGAATTTAAGGCAACCTTACTTTTTAAAGAAGAGAAATGATAAAAAAAATTTTAAAAAACACAGAAAATGTACAATAGCCTGAATGATTGACAAGATGGCAATGTATCAAGCAGATCCAATTTCAGCAATGAATAAGGAGAAAGTAATGATTCCATACATGTACTTGCTAGAACCGAAGTGATTGTATTTTATCTTGCTCTTAATTGTATTAATACTTGTACTGTGATTTTTGAGATGTATTTTTGTTTACGACTGTAAGTCGCCCTGGATAAGGGAGTCTGCTAAGAAATAAATAATAATAATAATACTCATCAATAGATAACCTGTATGACCTTAAAATGTGCATCATAGCTGCTGCTTCTTGATCCGTTTGATACTTGCTCCTTTTTCCCCACATGATCACTGCAGCTCGGTTTATCCATTTTCAGAAGTAGGCCTAATGTGAGAAATCCGTTCGGTAGTTTTCAAGTTACAGAATGGCGAAAAAAAGAGTTCTTACCAAAAATTAAGAGGTTTTTTTGCACTCAAATAACTAAAAAACGGCTGCGATTTTAGACACCTCCTTTGGTAGGCTGATAGAACTTGTTAACGAAGAGTGCCTTTTTGTGGAACCAATAAAATCAATCAAGTAATTATCAAGTTATTTGGACTTTTCTTCGCACATGTGTGTTTACTTTTTTCATAACTCAATCGCCCACTGATTCGCTTGTATTATTCTGAATGAGCCGAGCCGAGGAGTGATCACACATAGTCTTGTGTAGCTACACAGTACCTCTCTTTTACAAAGCAAGGGCTGCTTTAAAAAAACAATAATAGTAAACTACTATCCTGTAATAAAAAATAATAGACTTATCAATTGTTTATCCTAGTGTAGACAGACATTTAAAGCTGAACAACGATAGCAGCAACGTCAGGTATTGAACCGCATTTACTTTGTGTAGCTAGCTCTATTTTATATATAAGAGAATCTGTAGCTAACTTTTATTAGATAGATACAGAGCAAATCTTACTGTTTATATATACTGTATATATTCCATTTGTCCTGCCAGTTTTGATCAGGGAGAGATTGGGTTGGCTGGTCAGGACGGAGGGGGCGGGAGCAGCAAGCAGGGAGGAGGCGTGTGAGGTAAGCACTGATCTATAAACACTGGATAGCACGTAGCTGGTGCTGCATTGAAGCCATTCGACGGCCATCTTACCACACCCAAGTTCTGCAGCCACACACATTGGTTAGATAGTGTTGTACAGTGTTTTTTATTGTTGTTTTTTTTTTAAATTTACTGCTTAGACATACTTGACAAGTCTCCCGTTCTGACCAGGACATTTTCAGAGTCTCCTGCATACAACATTTCCTAGGTTTACCGTTTTTATTTTAAAATAAAATGCATTTTCATAAGTTTGCTGTGTATAGACTCTCTATACTTTTTAAATGAAGATGGGAAAAAGTTAATTACTGAGTTGGGAGCGTTTTGTTGAAACCAATATAACTTGAGTTTTTTTTTAAATAAAAACTACAACAGTACCGGTAATACATTTTTAAGTTAATTTCACTGGGGAAACGTCAATTGAGATTAATGGAAATTATAAAGTCATTTATTTATCTTCTCAGAAATAACTGCTAATTTATATATACAGATAATTATTTAGAAGGGTTAGCTAGCTTGGTGTTAGCATAGATTCTATGCCATAGATATATGAAGTGTCATGCATGATCCAGTGTTTATAGATCAGTGAAGGTCGCTCAGGGCTGTGCAAGTAGAGGTTGTTCTTGTGTAGGCCTACATACCGTGCAATCGTTTTTGCATTCTGAATTGGAAATTAGTAAATGATTTGTTTTTCTTTTTCGGTTTTTCACAATATTGAAAAACAAGAAGCAGGCCATTTTCCAATTCAAAACTGAAAGAACATAAGAACATAAGAACATAAGAAAGTTTACAAACGAGAGGAGGCCATTCAGCCCATCTTGCTTGTTTGGTTGTTAAGTAGTTTATTGATCCCAGAATCTCATCAAGCAGCTTCTTGAAGGATCCCAGGGTGTCAGCTTCAACAACATTAAAAAAAAGATCAGTAATACACAAATATGACTTTATTACTTAATATTATTATTACTAACAACATGACTGTCAGCGGGTTTGTTAATTTAATTTTATTATTTTTGTGCCATGGTCCTGGCCCGAACATAGAGGACCCCGTTTTATCATTTAAATGACAGAAATGCGTTAGAGAAATATCCATGTTTCTATTGTTACATTACATCCAATTGCTTTCTTGACCAATCACTGACATTCGGAGTAACCAATCAGGTTTTGAGTTTAGTTCACGATCCAACCTCCGTTTAATTTGATTGACAGAAATTCCTAATACTCAGTTTCTTTGTATAATCACTGTCATTCCTCTGCAACAGGCTATGGTACCTTTGTTTTTTAATTAATGCATTAGCTATGTATTTATTTTTGTCTGAAAAAAAAAGTGCTCGGTTTAGGCTAAGTGCATCACCTGAAAAGAAATGAGGATTATACGAGAATGGCGGGGGAGTACAAACCTTTATTATATAGTACAATATTTAAGCTTAATATCCTGTTTTTGGCTTGTTGTCCCGTTTCATAAATGCCTGTGTTATGAGCATTATACGTGTTCTTGTATGCTGGTGCGTATGTAATTTAAATGTGTTAAACAGTGTTGAAGAAAACCCTTCCTCAAAATACAGTACAAAGAAAAAAATGACATGAAAACGCATAACAGCATACTGGGTCATTCCGTGTCAATTCCACCAGTCAATGTCACCCATATGTCTCAGATTTGGATGAAAATAGGCAGAGTTAGTAAAAGCGATTTTATTGACAAGGCTAAAGTTAGCTTCTTATTCGCTTTTTTCTTATTCGCCGTTTCTTATTCATAGCTGCTCCAAGCTGAATGATTGGCTTTGTATGTAAGGGGTTAAATCACTTTGGGCTGCTAATTTCTCTGTGGATATTTATAGAGGGGCAGCTCCTAAACAATAGTCATTTCTTTTTTGCTCAGCCCAACACTGATTTCAGGGTCAAAGCAGCTGAGAAATATGACACAGATTGTGAGTTGGCATGTTATCCAATTAATGCAAATTGAATAAGTAACTGGGGTACTTCAGGGGTTAAATCTCTTTGGGCCACAAAAACACGATTTTGGCTGGGATAACTACCTATGGGTGACAAAGAGGGGTTCCCCCTCTGTGAGAATCTACTTTGAAATAAGTGGCCCAAAAACAATTTAACGACTGAAACACCCCAGTTCCCTTTCAAGTCGAAGATGACCACCAACATTATGTATGGGATATTCCTGCCCTTGAGGTAGGTAATGCTGAACTCTCTATAGCAGAGCTGTATGTGAGCGACTGTCTGTGCAGTCATCCGCGAATGAGTTGTCTTTTCTTCTTGAGAGTAACACAGTATCCTCCTTGGGGCCAGGCCTGGCCGTATCCCCGCTGCGAGTGACCCAGCCGCGCTCTCCTCCTTGGGGCTAGGTGCTGCCGTATCCCCGTTGTCGAGTGGAGCCGCCAGCCGAACCTGACCGCTGCAGTGAGTCAGTTCGTGTGCATTCGGTGTACTCTCTCTCTCCTTCGCTTCTTTCTCATTAGAAATTGTGATATTTTTTGTGTGAATAAAACATCACCCACCGCGGCTTCGGCCTCTGTCCCCCCCTGCTACACGCTCCGCGCTGACCAGGTGTGTGTGTTGACCACGCGGTTAGGGTACGCACTTTGCGTAGCGGCCTCTCCGGTGCTGCGGTACCGCGGCGCACGCATAGCCCGTGATTCTATCTCGGTGCGCAATGCAAGCTGCGTATTTTCCAATGCCCCAGCGTAGGACACGGTAGCGTAACACGGAACGTGGTGTACGTAGTGCCCCAGTACGCAGTGTACGCAGTGCTCGGTATTCACAGCGCACGTAGTGCACAGGTGCTAGTCCCCCTGCCTTTACGCACATTGTGCACGGTACGCACATTGTGCATGGTACGCAGATCACGCAATGTACTGTATTACGCATTGCGCAAGGCGTTTGGAACGCTCGAGGCAAGCAGTGCGGTGCACGTTGCACTCGTTGTGTAAGTACTGCTCTACTAGCGCATAGCTCGTGGTGCTGCACGGTAATACCAGTGTGCACTGAGCTCAGCTCAAGCGCTGCACATATTACACGGTGCAGGCGTAGTTGGTTGCACACTAGTGCCCATACGCTGCGTAGTACTCGGCGCAGGGTAAGCGGTGTTAATAGCCTTAGCTGAAGCGCTAGCGAATTTTACACTGTGTTAGTACCTGTGGGTCAAACGCAGTGAAAGCAGTGCTTAGTGCTATGCACAAGCCAGACGTCCTGTCTCCGTTGAATACTTATGCAAGCAAGATATTTCAGTTTTTTATTTTTCTTAAAAATATTTCCCAACATAAAACCAATGTCACCTTACAATAATTGATTTTGAGTTTCAGTGTTTTAAAATAAAATATCAAACAGAATGAAATTTGAATGTACCATTTGTAATTCAGTAATATGAGAGAATTGGTCAGGGATCTGAATACTTTTGCAAAGCACTGTACATTAATGATTTAGATTGTGGTATAGTAAGCAAACTTGTTAAATTTGCAGACAACACAAATAGGAGGAGTGGCAAACACTGTTGCAGCAGCAAAGGTCATTCAAAATGATCTCGACAGCAATCAGAACTGGGCAGACACGTGGCAAATGACATTTAATAGAGAAAAGTGTAAAGTATTGCATGCAGGCAATAAAAATGTGCATTATAAATATCATATGGGAGATACTGAAATTGAAGAAGGGAACTATGAAAAAGACCTAGGAGTTTATGTTGACTCAGAAATGTCTTCATCTAGACAATGTGGGGAAGCTATAAAAAAGGCCAACAAGATGCTCGGATATATTGTGAGAAGTGTTGAATTAAAATCAAGGGAAGTAATGTTAAAACTTTACAATGCATTAGTAAGACCTCACCTAGAATATTGTGTTCAGTTCTGGTCACCTCGTTACAAAAAAGGATATTGCTGCTCTAGAAAGAGTGCAAAGAAGAGCAACCAGAATTATACCAGGTTTAAAAGGCATGTCGTATGCAGACAGGCTAAAAGAATTGAATCTATTCAGTCTTGAACAAAGAAGACTACGCGGTGATCTGATTCAAGCATTCAAAATCCTAAAAGGTATAGACAATGGGGCATTCAGAACAGACAATAGGAGGTTCTTTTTTACACAGAGAATTGTGAGGGTCTGGAACCAACTCCCCAGTAATGTTGTTGAAGCTGACACCCTGGGATCCTTCAAGAAGCTGCTTGATGAGATTCTGGGATCAATAAGCTACTAACAACCAAACGAGCAAGATGGGCTGAATGGCCTCCTCTCGTTTGTAAACTTTCTTATGTTCTTAAGTGGTCCATTTAAGCGCACCACTTTTAGCCTGGCCAGGTATTCAAAATTTGTTGTTTAAAGTCAGAATATATGATACTTCAATGTATGCTTACTTTTACCCTTTTAAGAGTGAGTTTTAGGAAACGTTGCCCCTTTAAATATGTTGGAGGACCTTGACCTTTATAAACTCTGCACTAATGCACAATTGGATGGCACTTTTCCTGTTGGGAGTTTGTACTCTTTTTAGTTTGCTGCTGAAGGTTTGCCGTCAGGTATTTATATGTGTACAGGTTTGCTATACTTTGATGTGCTAATGCAAAACTGCATAAAGTTAGATGTATACTACATTTATCTAGCTTTAGTTTTTCATAGTTTTAGACAATATTCTTCATTTAGCAAACGATGCTGGCACTTATTTTTTCATTGCTATTTCCTGGAGGAAAACGAGACATCCCATTGGATTTTGGATTACAGCTGTGTTTTTGGACTTTGTGTTGTCTTTCTGGAGCGCTCATGGACAACCACACAAACCGGTGAGACCGAACTGATTTATTATTATTTACGGTGGATGTTTGTTTCATATCTTTTCACTTTATTTTTGTACAGTGGATTACAAACTTATTTAGACTTTTTGGGTTTTCTATTTTTGTTTCTTATGCTATTTGGATTTTTTTTTTGGGGACATCTATACTGGACTATTTTATTATGGGACATTGTTTTCTATTTACTTATTGCCTATGTAGGCTTACCGGTGGATTTACCACTGTCCTATTCTGTTTCCACTTGGTTTTATGTGCATGGGTCAGCAGCTACCCGAGGTACTGTGGGTCATTGTTTAGGTAATATGTGTGTGTTGGATAGATGTTTTTGAAATTAAATGTTTTTCACTCAAACGAACAGGCAAATCCTATTTTTTGCTGTGTATCTGCCTTTCTGCCATCTACTTTTTATGTTATTTTCAAGAGGTTTTTGGTAGTAACTGATTATTATTCTGGGAATGTTGTGTTGGCCTTTTGGGTCAAAGGTAGATTGTTACACTGTTATCTCTGAGATTCTTACACAAATGCCCATAAATGGCCATATATGCTCTCACTCTAGTCAAATTGCAATGTATTGAGACAGACCCTGCATTCCAAAATACCCCACCTAAACTCTGTGCTCAATATCTCTCCATTGAAAGTACCACACATTCCAAATATTAATATGGACTATCAAATTTCCTTACAAGTGGCGTAGCGGCTACAATTAAACATATATTTTTAATTTAGTAATCGGGTACCAGAATAGTAACTGTTGCAATACAATGACATTAGAAATGCGTGTAGCAAAGGAGACAACTTCCCCCATATAAAATGGGAAAACCCAGTGGGGAGCACGACGGACGAAATTGAAATGGTGGAAATGACAAATGACTGCTTCCTAACACAATTTGTCAAGGCACCGACTAGAGGGGAGGCATGCCTTGACTTAGGCTTTTCAAGTAACAAAGACAGAATAACTAAAACAGAGGTCAGAGAGCCATTGGTAAACTCAGACCACAACATGGTCTCATTTGAAGTGATTTTTAAAACCCCAAAATTAATAACTAAAGCTAAGGTTTACAATTTTAGAAAGGCAAACTGTGAAGGTATGAAACAGAGACTAACAGAAGTAGATTGGAGTAAAATAGAGAAAACATCCACAGAAAAAGAATGGCTGTTTTTTAAAAATGTAGTACTAGAGGCGCAAAACAATTACATCCCAAAAGTAGACAAATCTACAGTAAATCTAAAACAAAATGGTTCAATAGATCAATTAAAAAATATTCTGAGACTTTACAGAGCATTTAAAAAGGGACCAAGAACCAAGTACACAGAAAGAGTACCTTGAAATGCAAACACAAGTCAAAAAGGAAGTTAGAAAGGCCAAGAGAGATAGAAATGAGCATTGCTAAGGGGGCTAAAACCAATTCCAAAAGGTTTTTCCAATATTCTAACAGCAAGAGAACATTCAAAGAGGAGGTTAAATGTCTAAGAGATACAAATGGCAAAATCATATACGAAGAAAAAAAAAATAGCAAATGTATTAAATGATTACTTTTCACACGTTTTTACAGGAGGATACGGACATCATGCTTCGACCATCCAGTTTTAAATAAGTGTTAAAGGGACTAGGAGCTTTTAAAATAAACAATTCCCCTGGGCCGGATGAGATCCTCCCAATAGTACTCAAAGAAATGAAAGTTATTTACAAACCACTAACCAAGATCATGCAGCAGTCTCTTGACACAGGGGTTGTACCGACATAATACCGATCCACAAAAAGGGAGACAAAACCAAACCAGGTTGTAACAGATAACTTGATCTTCATAAAGCAACCAGGTACAGCAATAAAGAAAACATTTAAATTCAGTAAATGCCAGTGACACTTTATTTGCTTCCTACTACAATAATCACCCAACAAGAATATACAATAATTAAATACCTTCTATTTAATTTAATTGTTTCAACAGTACTCATTAGATAAATAAATACAACTAAACAAAACGTCACTGTGTAATATAGCAGAAGAGGTTAATTCCCCAAAGTAACCGGTCAATTTTAACTATAGTATATAAAAGACACACTATAGTAATATACCATACTGAGAAAGAAGTCAGTCATTTTAAGCAATCTTTAACTACTCAAATAGTATTTCAATTGACCCAATGAAATAACTACTTATATCTTGAAATTGTACTATTAAAGCTAGCAACAGAATTAACATCCTTAACGTACAGCATCACACAGCGGTGAAATAAACAAACATAAAAATAAACAATGCAGTTCTGTAAAAGACGTTGAAAAATAACGCAACCCCCCCCCCCACAACCCCTGCCCACAAGTTCAAAATGAATGTTTAAGTCCCGAGTATTCCCACAACAAAACCAAAAATACCTCCTGAAACAACCAAAACTGAATGTCCATTCAACACAAAAAATGTGTAATCCAGCAGCAGATTGGAAAAGAAACAACTGGATAGATCTCACCCCGGTCTGTAAACTGGCAGCTATGTGGTTGATCCTTTGATGGAGAAAACTGCTGTAATCCGCAGTTGAAGGGAAAAAAAACATTCCAAAAATCGCAACAAGAAACACAAAATATCAAAAGAAAAAAAAAAACTTTGCCAAAACTGGTAAGAAAGTAGCAAAATAAACGGTAAACTTATTAACCAAAAAACCAAAACTTAAGTTAGTAAAAGCTGCGTTGGTGTCTAAAGTCAAACCAAATTGAATTTAAAAAAAAAGGAAATACATTTGACTGCTAAATTTGACCTGACAACTAACCACAGACTAACGAAAATAAAGCTGTAAAATAAATAGGTAAACTAAACCATAGTTCTAAAAGATAGAATGCAAAGCCCCAATTATCACGAGTACAAAAGACAGTCGGCTCTCCTTACTGAATCTTCCCTGTCCTTTTAAACTACCCGGCACTAAGCGAAGACCAAATCACTGCAAACTAAGGAAAGCCGGAAAGGACTTGCACAAAACGCGTTTGAAAAAGGATAGAGAGAATTAAAACAGCACTGAAATTTAGCAAGGCAAAAAAACACAGACCGAAGCCAAATGGATTTATTTTATCTATATATAAAAGATATACAAATATATACACAATGTTAACACACAAGCAAAGGTATTATTTTCACAGAGTTTCATTATTATTTTTTTGTATTATTATTAGAACAGAATCGAATATAATAACATATGAATATAAAAAAATTTGCAGAAAAATGAGCCAAGGCGTCAGAGAGGGGATGAGCTCGTACCCAGACCAAATCTCCCACCTGGAACTGTGCACTTGTCTGGTGGGCATTATAGTACTTGGCTTGTCTGGCTCGGGCGACACTTCCTCTCTGCCTAACCAGTTGAAAAAACTGCTGTTGCTGTTCTAGTAAAGTATACTGCGGGTTTGCTGGTGGAGGAGCAGTATAACTGAGCCGCTCAAGGGGACCTTTGAGCTTACGTCCTATTGCTAATTCTTCAGGACAACACCCTGTGGTTTCATGTTGGGCACTGTTCATGGCAAAATGAAACTCAGGCAACCAGCAATCCCAAAGCTTATGATTCTCCCCTACAAAAGAAGCGATCATGGTTTTAACGGTTCTATTCACCCTCTCCGTGAGGTTCGTCTGAGGATGATAACTTGTTGTCAATTTTTGTACCACCCCCCATGTTTTGCACACATCTTTCATTTCTTGGCTGGTAATTTGAGGACCCCTATCAGATACAAGAAACTTGGGGGTACCCCAACGAGTAAAAATGTCTTCAGTTAATATTTTTGCTATTTTGGGAGTCTTACTGTTGAGAAGAGGAAACATTTCTACCCATTTGGTGAAATAATCTATCACTACCATCAGATATACATTAGATTTTTTGTTCCTAGGAAATGGCGCCATTAAATCGACCCCTAGCATTTCTCCAGGTTCAGTCACCTCAATGGATTGGTGGAACCCTGCAGGTTTTTGATTACTGGGTTTATATTGCTGACAAGTGGTGCAGTTCTTTACATGAGACCAAACATCTTTCTGAACAGAAGGCCACCAAGCACTGTTCAAAATCCGCAGCAATGTCTTCATGAGTCCCAAATGTCCCCCTAAAGGGTTGTCATGGTAATAAAGAAGGAAAGCGTCAATCAAGCTAGCTGGCACCACTACTTGGTAATGGACACCCTCTCCTTTGATGGGAACTCTCCTGTATATGTGACGGGGTAAAGCAATCCTGGGCTGCAATTCAACCTCCCAGCCACCAGGGGACTGTGAATCAACCCCGGTGTTCCCAACAGAGATCACGTGACGCAGGTGTTGTGAAACCAAAACGGAAGTTTTGGTCGAACGGTCGCCATCTTTGTTGGGGGCAACAACTCAGGAATATTCCAGAACACACTCTGATTGACAGGTCGTTTTAACACTAGTTTCTGATTGGTGTATGGAAAATAGGGTATGTTCAAGAGTTGAGAGAACATGCGTGGGAGAGAGTTAACACTTTATAAAGATTACCAGAAGATTACTCATCTATATAGAAATTTTGTTGTAGATCGGGAGAAAGACTCGGAAGCCCCAGGACAAGCCGGAGAGGACCCACGAGGGGGCGCTGTTTCCCGGAAGCCTACTATTTAAGGAAGCATAAAAGAAAGAAAACCTGTTTGTTTTGGTTTGCTGATTTATTTTCGTAAAGTAATCTTCTGTGCTTTATTTTGGGACTACCACCCCGGTTTGGTTCCCTTGTTTTTGCCCACTCAATACCATTGGTGGAAGAGAGTGAGGTCAGTTTGAATTTTTGTTGCTTTTTGATATTTTTGTTAAAAGGAAAATAAAATATATTCTTTGCAACACTACCCTGCCTCTAGCGACCAATTACTGCCCACCATCAACCTGTGACACACCCCTTGTTGGTTTTCATAGCCAATACGATCCATGTTGATCGGGGAAGAAAACAGAAGATCTTTTTTAATTCCCTCTATCACTGGATCCTTGGCCTGGGCATCCATGGTCTCCGTCAATGATGTTGGCTACTCAGCACGAGTGGTTTTGTTTGACCAAAAGGCATGACATTAAACTGGAATAATTCAAGCAGGGTTGTAAAAGCATCTTTCTCCTTTGTGCTTTCTTCCATGGCCACCTGCCAATTGCCAGACTTCAAATCCAATGTGCTGAATACTGTAGCCCCATGGAGGGATTCTAAAATGTCATGTACGTTAGGCATTGGATATGCGTCCAGTTGAGTCTTTAAGTTGATTCCTCGGTAAGCAATACAAAAGTGATAGGTGCCGTCGGTTTTCTTTGTGAGTTCCACCGGAGCCGACCAGGACGAATAGGATGGTTCAGTGACTCCATCCTTGATCATTTGCTTCACATGTTGTTCAATCAAGGATTTTCGAAGTGGAGGCACGCTGTAAGCCTTGCACTGGACTGGAATAGCATCAGTAGTTTGGATACAATGCTTAGTTACCTTAGTTTTCCCCAAAAGGGAACCTGAGACTGTGGGCCAAGAATTCAGAAGAGTGATCAGTTCTGGATTTTCTTTAAAACCCTCCATATTGGTCATCTCTGGATTTGCAAAAGTTCTGATCACTGGGGTTTTTAGGTACAGCAGCACCTGTGAATGGGATTTTTTAATGGTATGCTGCAATGGCCATGTGAACTCCTTTGGACCCCGGTCAAGAAAAGGAAAAAATGTATAACCTTCTTGCTGCCTCACTAGATAATTATAATCCTCCAGATTAATATGGGTCTTTGTCTTGGTTAAAAAATCCAAACCTAAAGTTAGGGGGAAATCGAGATTGTCAACTTATCTATTAAAGAACTGCTTCATTGACACTTCAATACAAAAAGCGGGCATTCCAGGTTTCCCAGGATGCTTAGAACACATCAATGTGATCTGGCAACAAATTCAATCAGCTAAAAAGGAGAGGAAGGAGCTCCATGTGACATTCCTGGATTTGGCTAATGCATATGGTTCCGTGCCACATGAACTTCTTTGGGCAGCATTTGATTTTTTCAGCGTACCGATGACAATAACAAATTTAGTGAAAGCCTACTTTGGAGATTTGCAATTTAGTTTTTCAACTTCAGAATTCAGCACTACATGGCAATGGCTAGAAGTTGGAATAATGGCAGGATGCACCATTTCTCCACTGGCTTTTACCATGGCAATGGAAGTAATCATTAGGGCATCAAAATGGGCAGTGGGAGGAGAGCGCTTGGCTTCTGCAATGCGACTACCACCAATTCGAGCATACATGGATGACATGACAACCATGACTATAACAGTAGCCTGCACTAATCGGTTATTGGGCAAATTAACCAATAACATTGAATGGGCACGAATACAATTCAAGCCCACTAAATCAAGGAGCATTTCTATAATTAAAGGTAAAGTAGTAGATAAAACGTTCTTCATTAATGGTGAGGCAATACCAAAAGTGTCTGAGAAGCCAGTGAAGAGTCTTGGGAGATGGTACGACGGGGATCTAAAGGACACAGTTCGTGTGGGAGAAGTTAGACAACAAGCAGTGGAAGGGTTGAAGAGCATAGACAGCAGCGCTTTACCAGGCAAACTAAAACTCTGGTGCTTTCAGTTTGGTCTACTGCCGAGGTTGCTGTGGCCACTGACTGTGTACGAGGTTTCCTTGACAACAGTAGAGAAGCTGGAAGCTTTAATCAGTTCATACATCAGGAAATGGTTGGGAGTTCCACGCTGCCTCAGCAGAGTGGGACTTTATGGTAAAGGAATATTGCAGCTACCAGTCTACGCTCTAACCGAGGATTATAAGTGCGCCAAGGTCAGACTGGAAATGACATTAGTAGAGTCACGCGACAAATGTGTAAGGGAGGCAGCACCTGTGTTGAAAACTGGAAGAAAGTGGGTGGCAAAGAAAGCTGTGGAGGATGCAAAGGCTGCCCTTCGAATTGGTGATATCATAGGGCAAGTTCAATGGAGGAAGCTGGTAGTCAACGAGGTGCAAAAGCAGGAGGAGAGGATGAGGTGCATAAAGGCCATTTCCCAGGCCAAGCAGGGAGAATGGATGAGATGGGAGAGTGTGGAACAACGCAAGATTGGCTGGCAAGACCTATGGTCAATGGAACAGAGCAGGATCAGTTTCCTTATAAGGTCAACATATGATGTTCTCCCATCACCACAGAACCTAAACCTCTGGGTAGGAGAGGATCCCTCATGTCCTTTGTATTCATCATCTGCAACATTAAGGCACATTTTGACAGGATGTAAGGTGGCTCTTAGCCAAGGACGGTTTACTTGGCGCCATGACCAGGTGCTGCGATGTTTGGCCTTAGCATTGGAAGACAAGCGTAACATGACCAATAAGTTGCCACCCGTTCCATCAAAACATTACACACAAAAGACAACATTCCTCCTCCCAGGAGAGCAACCACCAAGAAAAGTTGTTAAAACCAATCCTCGCCCAGGACAACTGGAAGCTGCTAGAGATTGGAAAATGCTGGCAGATGTTGGTCAACGGCTTATTTTTCCACCTGAGATTGCCACCACTAACCTTCGACCAGATATTGTTTTGTGGTCTGGATCAGCGCGCCTTGTTCACCTGGTAGAGTTTACAGTGCCATGGGAGGATGCTGTAGATGAGGCATATGAGAGGAAGAAACTGCGGTATGCTCAACTAGCCACTGAAGCGGAACAGCGAGGATGGAGAGTCCGGGTTTACCCAGTGGAGGTGGGTTGCCGAGGATTTGTGGCACACTCTACAACCCGGTTTCTCAGAGACGTCGGATTCAGTGGCCAAGAGTTGCGTCGCACAGTGAAGAACTTATCTGAAGCAGCAGAGAGGAGCAGCAACTGGCTGTGGTTGAGACGGAAAGATTCTGGCTGGGGATCTCAAGCACAATAGAAAGAAAGAAATTAACGCTGATGTACGGGTAAGTAAGCTGGACTGAGTTGAGTGTGGGGACAGAGGGGGGTGATGCTGGGACGCCAGAATCACCGTCGAGCCCTCTTGAGGTGTCGTGGGCTAGTCGATGAAACACCGAGGATGGAAGGTGCCCACTTGAAGACCCCAGAGATGTACCCTACTTAGCTCAATCCAGACGGTTGTCATGCTGATGCGCTGGGGAGACCGCACTGTGGTTGATCCCCGGAGCCAGCATCTCAGCCGTTGTGTGTGCTGATGCGCTAGGGAGGCAATAAGCTGATCCCTGGAGCCAGCATTACAGTTCAGCCATCAACACCAGACAGAAGGACATCTACATCATCATATGGAAGTAAGCGCAAATGGATGGAGACACAGATGGATCACATTAGTTTACTGTAAACTTACGTCATAGTTGGTGCTTATCTTGGCGAGAGCCGAGTTCAAATCAGCATGAAGTTTTAACATCTACTCTCGTGTAATGGAAATCATGTATCTATGGACCAGTAATCATCATGCCATAGGTAGGACAATCGAGTCTTCCCAATGGCCCCGTGTGTCTTTCCGTCAGCCAACACAAAGGTCTGGTCTGGGCATGGCAACAGCTTTACGTGTGGAAGGTTACTCTTCTGCCAAAGCTGTATGAGAGTAAAGGTGCACCTAGTATCCAACAATGCTTCTCCTTTAATTCCTCTGACTTCAACTGGAACCATCAATAAAGACCTAGAGCCACTGAAGCATTTTTGGGGTTTAGAACGAAAATGCTGTACAACACTAATCTCAGCTGTTGACTTTAATGAACCCTCTTTTGTGGTCACCTTTTTTGCCCCCTTCTCAGAACTTGCTTGATTAACCTTGGTCCAGTACTCCTCCTGCGCAGCCCAATCTCTTTCAACCATGGTGCCAATTCTTACAATTTCCTCAACAGTTTTTACAGATCCTCTCGCACAGCTAGCCAGTTTAGGATTAGTTTAGTCAGTTTTACAATTGCTCAGAATCCTACGTACCACTTCAGGTTCAGCAATGTCAGGCTTCCATTTTAAACATAAAGCTCTAAAATCATATGCAAAATCTCTTATGCCTTGGCCTGGAATCTGCACCATATTTCTGAGATGATCCTCCACCTCAGACAAATAATCAGTGGGCAGGAAGGCAGAAAAATCTCCCGGAAATGCTTCAAGCTATGGATATTTCTCTTTTCAGCCAACCACCAACTCCTAGCTGAGCCTTTCACTACTGCTGATAAAGTAGCCATGACCTCTTGATCCTCCATAGGACGGAGAGCTAAAAAAAAGTTTTTACACTGATCTAAAAAATCTAATACATCACTTATTTTCTGAACTTCCAAATTCAGGAAAGACTAATCGTATGGGTGGCTTAACAGCAACACCAGATTGTAAAGAAATCCCTACCGTGGAATCATTGGTGGGTAGGTTACCGTGATAAGACACAGAGGCTGGATTAGTTGCCATTCTAGGAGTGCTAGTGGGTCTTGCATTTTGCCTGAGTTTCTCTTTCCATTGCTCATCTCTTCGCAAAAAACTTAACTACTTTCTGTTCTAGCTGTTCTACAGCTGCTTCCATATCCTTTTGCATCCTTTCCAAACGGTCAATATAGCGTCTAAATGACTCCTCTCTGTTTATACCACTTTCCTGAGCCATTTGACCTTCACTTTCCATCACATCTATGCGAGTATTTATCTGATGAATTAAGTGTCCCCGGATTTGGTTTACAAAATATGGTCACCTTACCTGCTTTACACAACATGGCATATCTAGATTACATGGATAAAGGTAGTGTTTTTTAACTTTTGCAGATAATACACGGGCATAAGCACTCAAATCTTTAATTGAGAAAAAAACAAAAAACAAAAAAAAACAGCCTTTACTGATATTTAACTTTTTGAGGCACTGTATCCATACAGCAGTTTAAAACGCATGGTTTCAGTAGAACATTTTAACATGTTAGAAAATCACATGATTTATATCACATAAGGAGTTGTGGCTCGTGGGTGCTGGAGTCACAGTAAAGTTCAAATTTGATTCTGAAAGTGGTCCAAAATGGCTCCGAATGCACCTGAGATCATGCAGAACCCCACAACTTTTGGGGGCCTAGGCAGCCCCCAAACCCCCGGCCTACGGTTGGTTTCAGTCAAAATGGTCATTGGACACTTTCACCCATGTTAAAACTACCAAACGGATTTTCACGGTCTATACCAAAAAAAAGATCTGTGACATGGACACCAAGTGTGCCAAATGCCGTCCCAAAAACATACCCCTCAAAATGTGGTTTAAACAAGAAACTGTCAGCCAGTCTAACGTCGCTCTATAATATACATCATGAACCCCTAATAACGGGGTTCATTCATTCCAATAGGATTCACAAGTGCTCTCCACCTCCAACTCTCTCACACACACTGAGACACGCACACCTTTGAGATGTATGCACACTGAGAGACACACAGTACACTGTCACTCGCACTGAGACAGACACACACACTGAGAGACACACACTGAGACTAGCACACACCGAGAGACACACACTGAGACAGGCACACACACTGAGACTAGCACACACCGAGAGATACACAGTACACTGTCACTCACACTGAGACATGCACACATTTGAGATGTGTGCACACTGAGACATGCACACACACCAAGAGACACACTGTTACTCACACTGAGACACACAAACACTGAGGCACTGGGAGACACAGTACACTGAGACACACATACATACTGAGAGACAAACACATACTGAGAGACACATACAGTACACTGACACACAAACACACACACTGAGACACACATACAGTACACTGAGACACATACAGTACACTGAGAAACACTCAGACATACTGAGAGACACACACAAGCTAGTATCAACTCCACAGATTGAAATGTGAAAGGCTGTTCTGGTCCATTAACTTTGACACTAACTCTCTAGCGTCCCCTAGCCTGTCACCAAACACAGGAGCACAGAAAATCTAACGTAGAATACTGAACACTGGAGACATAGAATACAACATATACAGAATATAGAACACAGGACACAGAACACAAAATATAGAGAACTTAGAACACAGAACATAGAATATGTAGCGTAGAACACAAAACACTGGAGACACAGAATACAATATATATAGAACACAGTGTGACAAGGCCTCTGATGTGCAGGACTCGTTGGTTGGGGTGGAAAAGATGGATACTGACACAGATATCAGGAATCTCATTTGCTTTATTTGCTAGGTCACACATGACCCGTTACTCTCCTCCTGTGTGCATGTCTCAGTGTGTGTCTCTCCTCTAACCCAGGGATTCTCAATTTTTTTTTTGTGACTGAACCTTTTTCAAATGCAGTATTAATCACGGACCCCCAACTGAGAAACTGTTTGACAAAATCTGTCAGGAGCGTAAACATATCTGAGATTCCACTGCTCAGTCTAGTTTTCCAAATCTCTGCTTTCTTCTGAAATGCTGCAATCTTGTCACCCACCTCAAGTATGGTTGTATTACCCCCTTGTGTGGACAGGTTCAGCGCATTCAACAAGTTAAAAATGTCTGCGAGGTATCCAAGCATTGTGATCCATATCGTGTCAGAAAAGTTTGTGGCAAGAATGGGATTGTGCACAGAAAGAAAACCCAGCAGCTCATTGCGAAGCTCAAAAACTCTTTCCAAGAGTGCCGCGAGATAACCAACACACTTCCGTATGAAACAATAATTTGTCATGTTCTGCACCCATTTCTGAACACAGCTATGCAAACAGGCATGAATTCAGCAGTCTGGACTTTCAACAACCTTCACAGCTGTCACAGTGCATTTAGTACAGCATGTAATTCGGGTTCCATTCTCTTTGATGAAGGGCCTGGTGATGCAACATGCAGTGTGTTACTTGTGGGTTTATGGCTCGTATTCATGCTACAGCACCACTCCTATTGCCTGTCATACCGGCAGCACCGTCTGTGCAAACAGCAACACACTTCTGCCAATACAGTGATTCAGCTTTCATGAAATCATCCAATAATTTGAAGATTTCCTCACCGGTTGTTCATTCTGGTAACTCCTGACCAAAATTTCCCCCAGCCAAACATAACGAACATAAACTAATAATTGTGCTGCATTACCCACATCAGCTGTCTCATCAAGCTGAATTGCAAACTGCTCACATGTACGTAGCCTTTCAGTTAGTTGGCATTTTATATTATTTGAAAGCTCTTTAATTCTCCTACTAACTGTGTCGTTAGAAAGTGGTATGGCCTTCAGGTTCTTCACTGCATCTTCGCTTACCATCACTTCACACATTTCTACAGCAGCTCGAAGAATCAGTTCTTCTCCAATAGTATGGGATTTTTTACTTTTTGCAATCCGAAGAGCTGTTAAGAAGTATGCTTTCAGAGCCTTTTCCGGAACCGACGTTATGTTTATCATTTGAGTTTTCCGTTTATTGTATTCTTCTTTCTTTCGTTTAAAAGACGTTTAGGAGGACATAAAGATATTTCGGACTCCTGTAAGTGGATCGTTCATGCACTGGGCTTGCAATGTATCCAGATGACTTTTAATAATCAAGAAATTCACACAGACTCATTCGATTTGAAGTCTTAACGAATCAGAGTAGTATTAGTACTCCTTCGGTTTATTAACTGCTAGAAAAATGGATTGAGTAGTTACAGACTACGTCAAATCCCATCTGACAGGCAATCTGGGCGGTCCAGTGCCTTAACAGGTGTAATAGCATTAATACTTCAATACATTTATGGGTACAACATGTTTTGCCCTAAGGCTACGCATGCATACAACTAAAGACGCCCACCGCTAAGTCCTAAAACATCTAATATATCATTCTCATAGACTAAAACATAAGTCATATACCTTATAGCAATGCATCAATATAAGAGAGATATAGATTCCAAATAGTTCTTACTTCCCAAAAATATATATGGAAGTGTAGAATATACTGTAAGGACAGGAACACGACACCAACAGCAATCAGCTCGATCAGAGATCTTCAGAGCATGGATCACACAACTTGTAGTTCGCAAGTTGGTGACACTTGACTAAGATTTTATCTCGGTTTTTATAGAGTTTTTGCTTCGCTTTTTACGTCAGAAGTCTCAATTAAGTCTTAAACATTAATCTGCCTTAACAGCTCATGTCCTTCAAGTGAATAACATTTTTAAAACACCCTTCATAAGATTAATTAGCCATCATCCCCTAGTCCACCTCTCCTACATCTCCAAAATATGTAAGGTGAACTTTTTAACTGATGTTATTCTTTCTTGGTACCAGGGAGTTCCTGAACACAACATGCATGTGAATACAGTACATGTATATGAAGATGTGTTTAATATGTAACACCTACTTTGGTGTAATTATCCCAATCCTAAGTCAAAAAATATATAGATGTCCTTTTTAACAACAAAAGACATTCTCCTTATTTGGTTGGCTTCATTACATGCATAGATGTGGTTTAACAATTAACTAAAATATATTGGATAGGGGCTGGTAGAAGGCTCATAGCAAACTTCTTAAGCAGTCAACTATATATCCAAGCATTCTCACTTAAATTCAGTCTATCAGGAACATAATCAAAATATAACAGTCTCATTTTAGCCATTCAGTGCTTTAAACTAAAAGTGACCGCTCTCTGTTTTTTTTACAAAAATCCTGTTCAGGCAAGTTCTGAACCACCTGCTTCTCTATCAAGGTCATCCATCATTGATAGAAGCCTCTTTTGTAAGCATCTTCTCAGATGTATGGCATACAATGGTCCTACGCTATGGCCCCCCCTCATTTGTTCCAAGAGATATTTCTTATATGTAATAGATAACTCATTATATAAACCTTGGATTCCAAACCCCCAAACGTCACTCTCCGCCTGGTAATATAAACAAGCAAGGGTTACCAAGATTAATTACCTTCTCTTTAGCAGATCCTACTATATGCCTTACACAGACTGGTATTATTATGGTTTGACTGAGGTTTTCACTTTAAGTTAATTTCTGCACTATACTCTCTTAGTTTCAAAGTTCTTAGTTCTTCTGTTAAAATAAAACATTTACACTCAGTCTGTTTGAATTATTCTAGAATACTTGTGTTTAGCTTAAACACTACTTTCAGATCTAGCTTACTTCTCTAAATAAAAAACTTGATGCTCGCATCTGCGTGTAGAAAAGGAGAAGCCATACTAATGGGGGATTTCAACTTCCCCCGTATAAAATGGGAGAACCCGGTGGGGAGCAAGGCGGACGAAATTGAAATGGTGGAAATGACAAATGACTGCTTCCTAACGCAATTTGTCAAGGAACCGAGTAGAGGGGAGGCATGCCTTGATTTAGTCTTTTCAAACAACGAAGACAGAATAACTAAAACAGAGGTCAGAGAGCCATTGGCAAACTCAGACCACAACATGGTCTCATTTGAAGTATTTTTAAAAACCCCAAAAGTAATGACTAAAGATAAGGTTTACAATTTTAGAAAAGCAAACTATGAAGGTATGAAACAGAGACTAACAGAAGTAGATTGGAGTAAAATAGAGAAAACATCCACAGAAAAAGAATGGCTGTTTTTTAAAAATGTAGTACTAGAGGCGCAAAACAATTACATCCCAAAAGTAGACAAATCTACAGTAAATCTAAAACAAAATGGTTCAATAGATCAATTAAAAAATATTCTGAGACTTTACAGAGCATTTAAAGAGGGACCAAGAACCAAGTGCACAGAAAGAGTACTTCGAACTGCAAACACAAGTCAAAAAGGAAGTTAGAAAGGCCAAGAGAGAGATAGAAATCAATATTGCTAAAGGGGCTAAAACCAATTAAAAAATGTTTTTCCAATATTATAACAGCAAGAGAACATTCAAAGAGGAGGTTAAATGTCTAAGAGACACAAATGGCAAAATCATAGATGAAGAAAAAAAAGCAAATATATTAAATGATTACTTTTCACAGGTTTTTACAAAGGAGGACACGGACAACATGCCCCACATGTCGACCTGTTCCTATCCAATTTTAAATAACTTTAGCATAACAGAGGCAGAAGTGTTAAAGGGACTAGGAGCTCATAAAACAAACAAATCCCCTGGGCCGGATGAGATTCTCCCAATAGTACTCAAAGAAATGAAAGAAGTTATTTACAAACCGCTAACCAAGATCATGCAACAGTCTCTTGACACAGGGATTGTACCGACAGACTGGAAAATTGCAAATGTAATACCGATCCACAAAAAGGGAGACAAAACCGAACCAGGTAACTACAGACCAATGTAAACTTATGGAAACTATAATAAGATCTAAAATGGAAAATTACCTATATGGTAACAATATCCTGGGAGACAGTCAGCATGGTTTTAGGAAAGGGAGATCGTGTCTAACTAACCTGCTTGATTTTTTTTGAAGATGCAACATCGACAATGGATAATTGCAAAGCATACAACATGGTTTATTTAGATTTCCAGAAAGCTTTTGACAAAGTCCCGCATAAAAGATTAATTCTCAAACTGAACACAGTAGGGATTCAAGGAAATGCAAGCACATGGATTAGGGAGTGGTTAACATGTAGAAAACAAAAAGTACTGATTAGAGGAGTGTGGCAGAGCAGGGCTCTCCCCTTGGAAATACTGGCAGGGATGGAGTTAAATTCTCCTCCCTGCCCAGGTTGATTGTGTCAGGTGGGAGCAATCAATCAATTATCCAATTAAACACTCAGCCACCTGGCATAAAAGGAGACCTCTGCCTCCCATGGGGGAGAGTTCTAGAAGGAGAGGAAGGAAGAGTGGTTTTGTGTGTGCTGTTTTTGTTTTTGCACTCCAGTGAAGGCAACGCCCAGCCTGGAAGCTTTATTGTGTAAGTTTCATTTTGTGCTTATTTTGTGTCTTAGAAACCCTTTTTGTTTGGCCCTCCTGCCTGTTTATTTTGTATTTTTTTGTCTATTAAAAAGATCTGTTTTGAAATTTTTACACTGTCTCTGAGTCTCAACCTCTGTCATCCTGTCACATTTGGTGTCAGAAATGGGATAGCGCCACCTGGAGGCTCAGGGCAGTATTTTTTTTTCTTCTTTTGTTTATTTGAGTTTTGTGAAGAAAAAAAAATGGGCAGAAGAAGCAGGCAGCGGCAGCAGCGACAGCAGCATCAGAAGCTGCTGCTACCCCAGCTGGAGGACCCAGCCAGCCTCTTCCCCTGGTGTTCCTGGTGTGGGAAGGAGGACCACTGCTGGAGATCCTGCCCAGAGGTGCCACCAGAGGACTTGTGTGGGCGCTGCGAGGTCTACGGCCACAACTGGGAAGGATGCTCCTACGCCCTGGCCCAGGAGGAGGCAGATGATGACTGGAGTTGTTTTCAAAAAGGCTCACGGCAGAGTTGTGCCCCGGCTGTGGGGCATATGGGCACACAGTGGCCATCTGCCCCACCCAAACAGGGGGGAGGAGAAGGAGGCAGAGAGGAAGGAAGACATGGGAGGAAGAGGAGTGGTGCACCCAATGCATGCAGTATGGGCATGAGGAGCACCACTGCCCGGAGGTGTTACAGGACACAGACCTGGAGTGGGAGGAGCCCGAACGTCCTCCGCCTGAGTGGGAGGAGCCCGAACGTCCTGCGCCTAAGTGGGAGGAGCCCGAATGTCCAGAGCCCAAGAGGGGGGAGTCGGTGCGTCCAGAGCCCAAGAGGGGGGAGTCGGTGCGTCCAGAGCCCAAGAGAGGGGAGTCGGTGCGTCCAGAGCCCAAGAGGGGGAAGTCGGTGCGTCCAGAGCCCAAGAGGGGGAAGGCCGAACATCCACAGTCCAGGTATCCGCCAGCAGACGGAGAGTTCCTGCTGGTTCCGCCTCCATCGCCGTGGCAGGACTGTGTGTCGCTCCCACCTCCACCAGCAGAGGGAGAGTACCTGCTGGTTTTGCCTCCATCGCCACCACCAGCAGAGGGAGCATGCCTGCTGGTTCCCCTGCTGCTGTCCCAAGAACCAGAGGGGGTGGAGCTGAAGTCCCGAGAGTCAGAGGGGGTGGAGCAATCAATCAATCAATTATCCAATTAAACACTAAGTCACCTGGCATAAAAGGAGGCCTCAGCCTCCCATGGGGGAGAGTTCTAGAAGGAGAGGAAGCAAGAGTGGTTTTGTGTGTGCTATTCTTTTTGTTTTTGCACTCCAGTGAAGGCAACACCCAGCCTGGAAGCCTTATTGTGTAAGTTTCATTTTGTGTTTATTTTGTTTCTTAGAAACCCTTTTTGTTTGGCCCTCGTGCCTGTTTATTTTGTATTTTTTTGTATATTAAAAAGCTTTATTTTGAACTTTTTACACTGTCTCTGAGTCTCAACCTCTGTCATCCTGTCACAAGGAGAAACCTCAAAATGGAGCGAGGTAACCAGTGGTGTGCCACAGGGATCAGTATTGGGTCCTCTGCTATTCCTCATCTACATTAATGATTTAGATTCTGGTATAGTAAGCAAACTTGTTAAATTTGCAGATGACACAAAAATAGGAGGAGTGGCAAACACCGTTGCAGCAGGAAAGGTCATTCAAAATGATCTAGACAGCATTCAGAACTGGGCAGACACATGGCAAATGACATTTAATAGAGAAAAGTGTAAAATATTGCATGCAGGCAATAAAAAGGTGCATTATAAATATCATACGGGAGATAATGAAATTGAAGAAGGGAACAATGAAAAAGACCTAGGAGTTTATGTTGACTCAGAAATGTCTTCATCTAGACAATGTGGAGAAGCTATAAAAAAAAGCCAACAAGATGCTCGGATATATTGTGAGAAGTGTTGAATTTAAATCAAGGGAAGTCATGTTAAAACTTTAGAATGCATTAGTAATACCTCATCTAGAATATTGTGTTCAGTTCTGGTCACCTCGTTACAAAAAGGATATTGTTGCTCTAGAAAGAGTGCAAAGAAGAGCAACCAGAATTATCCCGGGTTTAAAAGGCATGCCATATGCAGACAGGCTAAAAGAATTGAATTTATTCAGTCTTGAACAAAGAAGACTACGCGGTGATCTGATTCAAACATTCAAAATCCTAAAAAGGTATAGACAATGTCGACCCAGGGGACTTTTTTGACCTGAAAAAAGAAACAAGGACCAGGGGTCACAAATGGAGATTAGATAAAGGAGCATTCAGAACAGAAAATAGGAGGCACTTTTTTACACAGAGAATTGTGAGGGTCTGGAACCAACTCCCCAGTAATGTTGTTGAAGCTGACACCCTGGGATCCTTCAAGAAGCTGCTTGATGAGATTCTGGGATCAATAAGCTACTTCTTATGTTCTTATGTTCTATGTTCTTTCTGCTCAAGGTTATAATAGACTAAACAAGAATGTAGAATGCTCTATCATAACTATAGGTTAATACAGAGCATATTGTAACTTTTTGAATGAACAGTGTGTTTTAACAATGTGTTTAGTATTTCTGCTGGCTTTATATTCTTTAAAACACAGTACAGTCATTGCAACATTTTAACACACATGCAGTTTCACAAATGTTCAATTTGCATCCCAAAGATCAGACTGCCTCCAGGATCTGTCACAGTCTTGGATCAGTTTCTGCTCTCAGTGAGTTTGTCAAAGCCACCACAGGTGTGCCTTTAAAAGCTTGATACCTGCAAAAACTTAAATCTTGTTAGCAGAGCTTCCATCTCTACATTCTCATTCCCATCATCAGTGGGAAGACTTCAAATAAATTAAACTGTTTCTATCAAAGAGACATCTATCTCTGCCGCATACACCTTTCACTCAAAAAAGGTGATCGCACCTTGAACAAGGGAAGACAGGTTTTAGATTAATTTGTGACAACACACACAAAAAAGGATTTTTTTAAAAAGATAGAAGGAGTTTCACAAACACTAGTGTAGCAGTGATAAGTAGGGTCCTGTGTTTTATACGACCTGCTTTCTTAGGCTGCACTTCATTCCTCCCACCACAAGGTGGTCATGTAGTCTGCTTAATTAAACCACTTATTGATTAATAATCTCAATTAGTCATTGTGGCAATGTGCCCCGCCCCTGTGTGCATGTTTGTGTTATATGTTGTATGTTGTGTGTGTAAATGTTGGTGTATAGTCATTGGTACACGGGATATAAACGGGTCTGTGTTTCACGTGTGATTTAAAAATGTAGATTTGTATTTAGGCACGAGGAGGGCACAAATCACTTCACGTGCTGGTTAAAATGTAATGTGTGGTCACGGGAGTACACTTTATTAATTCACGTGCAGTTGTACCGAGACTCCAATTGAATGATTGATTAGCAATCGAGTCTTGGTACAACTGCATAAAAGCTGCATGTTTTCACTCACTCGGGGTTGGGTGTTCGGTGAGTGGAGAACGGGAGAGAGAGAAGGAGAAAAGTACATTTATAGTTGTTTATACTCACCGTGTTTGTTCGTCCCTGTGTGTCAGTGTCTGTATAGTCCGTTTTGTTTGTCTGTTTATTTTGGCCGCAAGTGCCGTGTCCTGTTTTTGTGTTTTATTTTGTTTATTAAATGCTGAGCACAACCAAGTGCTCAGCTTCACCAACCTCACTGTCTGTTGTGTGTTACTTCCTGTTTCTGGTCTGACGTCACCCACTGTCAGCCGTCTTTGTGACAGTCATTCAAATCAACGCGCCAATGCGTGTTAATAGGCAGCAGCAGCAGCTACGGACATTTACTTATTCATGCATCCCTTTATTACTAATACGTTTTATTCAATATTATTTCTTAGAATGTGTAAATAAGTCATTTAAATGTTTCAATTTACTGGTAGGAACACATAATTTGTCAACAAAATATTTAAAAAAACAGCACTGATTCCCAGAACAATTAATATAAAATACTGCAATCATAACATCAATGATGTAACATATATATTACAAATATAACATAATAATAATAATAATAATAATAATAATAATAATAATAATAATAATAAATATAGCTGCAAGCAGAAATGTAGGGGGCCAAGTATGGATGTATGGATATTATTATTTTATTATTATTTATTTTTTAGCCGACGCCCTTATCCATGGCGACTTACAGTCGTAAACAAAAATACATTTCAAGAATCACAGTACAAGTAATAATACAATTAAGAGCGAGATAAATACAATGACTTCAGTTAAAGCAAGTACAAGTAATGACAAAATACGATTCAATAACGGAGCAGATAACAGTGTCAGTGATAGTTATATCAGGATATAATTAAATACAAAATACTACAGATTAAATAACACTTGTGACAGATTACAGTACTCTAAAGTACAGGATTAAATGCAGTAAAATCGGGAGCAGATAAGAGCAAGTAAAGCACATTAAGGAAAAGTGGTAAAGTGTCCAGAGGGAAAAGAGGAGTTCTACAGGTGCTGTCTGAAGAGGTGAGTCTTGAGGAGGCACCGGAAGGTGGTCAGGGACTGGGCAGTCCTGGCATCTGTAGGAAGGTCATTCCACCACTGCGGGCGAGGGTGGAGAAGGAGCGGGCTCTGGAGGCAGGGGAGCGTAGAGGAGGTACAGCCAGTCTTCTAGTGCAGGAGGAGCGGAGAGGTCGAGTGGGGGTGTAGGGAGAGATGAGGGTCTGGAGGTAGCTGGGTGCAGTCTGGTCAAGGCATCTGTAGGCGAGTACAAGAGTCTTGAACTGGATGTGAGCAGTGATCGGGAGCCGGTGGAGTGAGCGGAGCAGTGGAGTTGCGTGGGAGAAGCGAGGCAGAGAGAACACCAGGCGAGCAGCGGAGTTCTGGATGAGCCAGAGAGGACGGGTGGCGGACGCAGGGAGGCCAGCCAGGAGGGAGTTGCAGTAGTCTAGGTGGGAGAGTACCAGGGCCTGGACCAGGAACTGGGTGGCGTAGTTGGTGAGGAAGGGTCGGATTCTTCGTATGTTGCTCAGGAAGAATCTGCAAGTGCATGCCAGAGTGGAGATGTGCTGGGAATAAGAGAGGCAGGGGTCCAGGGTGACTCAGAGGTTCTTAGCGGAGGAAGAGGGAGAGAGTGTGGTAGATTCCAGAGGAACAGAGATAGAGAGATCAGAGGAGGGGGAGGAGGAGGGAAAGAAAAGGAGGTCAGATTTAGAGAGGTTAAGTTTGAGGTGATGCGAATGCATCCAGGAGGAGATAGCAGACAGACAGGTAGAGATACGGGAGGGGATGGTGGAGTCAGAGGGGGGGAAGGAGAGGAAAATCTGAGCATCATCAGCATAGAAATGGTATAAGAAACCATAGGATGCGATGAGGGGGCCCAGGGAGCGGGTGTAGAGAGAGAACAGGAGAGGACCCAAGACTGACCCTTGGGGGACTCCTGTTGAGAGAGGGCGAGGTGTGGAGGTTGCTCCACGCCAGGTTACCTGGTAAGTGCGGTTGGAGAGGTAGGAGGAGAACGAGGCCAGTGCAGTGCCAGAGATTCCCAGGTCAGCGAGAGAGGATAGTAGAATTGAGTGATCGACAGTGTCAAAGGCAGCAGAGAGGTCGAGGAGAATTAGGACAGAGGAGAGAGAGGCAGCACGGGCAGAGTTTAGTGAGTTAGTGACAAACAGGAGGGCGGTTTCAGTGGAGTGAGCAGAGCGGAAGCCAGATTGGAGAGGGTCGAGCAGAGAGTGGTTGGACAGGATAGCAGAGTGCTGGCGGTGTACAGCCCACTTGAGGGTTTTGGAGAGGAAGGGTAGGAGAGAGATAGGACGGTACCTCTGGAGGGAGGTGGGGTCGAAGGTAGGTTTTTTGAGGAGGGGAGTGATAGAGGCTTGTTTGAAGGCAGAGGGAAAGAGACCAGAAAGGAGAGAGGTGTTGAGAAGGGAGAAGATGAAGGGAAGTAGAGCAGGAGCAGCAGCTTGAAAGAGGTAAGTGGGGAGGGGGTCCAGGGCACACATGGTGGGTTTGTTACCCTGGAGCAGGTAGAGGTCAGAGTCTGAGAGGGGAGAGAAGGTGGAGAAGGAGGGTGAGTTAGTAGGGGATGCAGTGGGTGTAGGGGTTGGAGCGGGAGGGGTGGGGGAGGGAGAGGTGTTAAAGAGTTTGCGGATATCTGAGATTTTAGAAGAGAAGAAAGAGGCAAAGTCCTCAGAGGGGATAGAGGAGGAGAGGGAGGGTTTAGGAGGGAGGAGAAGGTAGAGAATAGTTTACGTGGTTTGTTAGTGGAGGCTTGGATTATAGATTGGAAATAAGAACATTTAGCAGAGGAGAGAGGAGAGAGTAGAGGAGCAGCAGGAGAGGAGAGAGCGGTAGAGGTCTAGGGCAGCAGGGAGTTTGGTTCTCTTCCATTTCTTTTCAGCAGATCGCAGTGTGGTTCTTGCTGAGCGGAGCACAGAGGAGAGCCAGGGTTGGGGAGGGGAGGGGACAGAGGGAGTTGAGGGAGGAGGTGAGGGAGTAGAAGAGGGTGGAGGTAGCAGAGTCTACAGAGAGTTGAGAGAAGTCGATAGGAGGGAGGTGAGAGAGAGCGGTGGAGGCAATGACAGGGGAGAGAGCGAAGTTACGAGAGGTGACAGTGGGGGTAGGAGGAGCAGGGGGAGATGGGAGAGACAGAGAAAAAAATATCTCCACGTATGTGAATATCTCGTGCATGTCCTTTCTTAAGTATTACTAAATATTTGAATTAAATACCCATACAGTGTTTCACCTGCAGAATTGTAAAAATGAATAAGTTAGAAGCACTTGCTTCTTTAACCATCAGACCTGCAGTTTATGCGGCATATTGAAATCAATACAATATAGCCGACAATTTAGTCTGGGCTTTGTAATACAATCAAAGTCATTGTGAAAGAACGTATTATATACACCTGTTGAATGCTGAAACACTATTGAAAGTCATTCTACACATCATTTATTATTATTATTATTATTATTATTATTATTATTATTATTATTATTATTTATTTTATTAGCAGTTGTCACAAAATATACACATTGAAGCACAATATAGTGTGATATAGCTATGCTACTCTTTTGTCATCTGCCTGTCCTCTGAATCAGTTCAACAAGTTTGTAACTGTCCTTTGTAATTCAGTCTTGAGAGCGTTACAAATCCAGGTGTTGTGATCAATGCCTTGATCAGTCACCTCTTGATCACGTATGTTAATTATTTTGTATTAGGTGTATGACTGGCGACAGGCTGGCTGGTGTTAGCGTTTACTAGACTCTGTTGTGGGCACTCCAATTCATTATTATCTGTATACTGACTGAGAAGATGGCTCAAAGACGAGTATTGAATATGGAAGAAGTGCTTGAACTGTTACAATATTTGTCTGAAGGAGATTCTGATGGCGGGGTGAGTGATAACGACAGCGACGCATCCCGGGCTGTCGAAACCAGCAGTTCCAACAGTGAAAGTGAGGACACCGAGCCGGATTTACCTGCAGGTCAAACACAACAAGTGCCGACCAGGAGGAGAGGGAGAGGTCGTGGCCGTGGCAGATCCAGATCCAGTACTGGAGAAACAGCTGCTGTCCCTGCGGCTCCTCCTGCATCTGCTGCTTCAGCACCAAGGACAACTACACCTGCTGCATCAGCTTCTCCAAGCGTAATTCAGGACGGGCAAAGATGGGACAGTTTGGAAAATTATAAATTCCGGTGATGAGGCTTTGAGAAAACGCACATTAGAAAATGTTTTGTCTGAAGCTTCAGGTCCAGCGCCACACACAAAACGAAACATAGATACCTCACTCAGTGCATTTCTGTTGTTGATCTCTATGCAACTGCTGCTTCACATTCAGCGCTGTACCGTGGCAGAGGCACAGCAGGCACTGAATGTTGACCCCTGGGAACTGTCTTTGGAGGAATTACAAGCTTTCATTGCAATCCTGTATGTGTGTGGCACATATGCGGGCAAAAGCATTTATGTGGAGAGTTACTGGTCACAAGAGTGGGGTCTTCCCTTCTTCAAGGAATCATGGAATCGCTTTTGGGAAATCCTGAGATACATACGTTTTGATTTTGAGAACAACAAGAGCAGTCCCACTTATTACAAACAAATTTGCCATGGCATCAGAGGTTTGGGGCAGCTTCATCACAAATAGCATTGCCCTATAAGCCTGGACCTAACATCACCGTGGATGAGCAGCTATTTCCCCACAAAGGCACACTGTCGCTGGACACAGTACGTGGCTAACAAACCAGACAAGTTTGGCATTAAATTCTGGCTTGCAGCTGATGTAGATTCCAAATAACTTGTAAATTGTTTCCCCTACCTGGGAAAGGACGAAACGCGCCCTGCTGGTGAGACACTGGGAGACAGTGTTGTGCTGATGCTGATGGAGCCGTACTTGGGCAAAGGACGAAATGTCACAAGTGACCATTTTTTTACTTCTCTCCATTTGGCCAGGGAGTTGAAGAAAAATAAAAACCTTGGTAGGGACTGTGAACAAGGCAAGACGAGAGTTACCTCCAACACATCAAGCCGTGCAAGCCCCCCCTGCTCTCCACTACACTCCTCAAGCCGTGCAAGCCCCTGCTCTCCACTCCACTCCTCAAACCATGCGAGCCCCTCTGCACTCCACTCCACTCCTCAAGCCGTGCGAGCCCCTCTGCACTCCACTCCTCAAGCCGTGCGAGCCCCCTGCACTCCACTCCACTCCTCAAGCCGTGCGAGCCCCCTGCACTCCACTCCACTCCTCAAGCCGTGCGAGCCCCCTGCACTCCACTCCACTCCTCAAGCCGTGCGAGCCCCCTGCACTCCACTCCCTCTCCTCAAGCCGTGTGAGCCCCCTGCACTCCACTCCACTCCACTCCTCAAGCCGTGTGAGCCCCCTGCACTCCACTCCACTCCACTCCTCAAGCCGTGTGAGCCCCCCTGCACTCCACTCCTCAAGCCGTGTGAGCCCCCCTGCACTCCACTCCTCAAGCCGTGTGAGCCCCCCTGCACTCCACTCCACTCCACTCCTCAAGCCGTGTGAGCCCCCCTGCACTCCACTCCTCAAGCCGTGTGAGCCCCCCTGCACTCCACTCCTCAAGCCGTGTGAGCCCCCTGCACTCCACTCCTCAAGCCGTGTGAGCCCCCCTGCACTCCACTCCTCAAGCCGTATGAGCCCCCCTGCACCCCACTCCACTCCACTCCTCAAGCCGTGCGAGTCCCCCTGCACTCCACTACACTCCTCAAGCCGTGCGAGCCCCCCTGCTCTCCACTCCACTCCTCAAGCCGTGTGAGCCCCCCTGCACTCCACTCCTCAAGCCGTGCTGAGCCCCCTGCACTCCACTCCACTCCTCAAGCCGTGTGAGCCCCCGTGCACTCCACTCCACTCCTCAAGCCGTGTGAGCCCCCCTGCACCCCACTCCACTCCTCAAGCCGTGCGAGCCCCCCTGCACTCCACTCTTCAGGCAGAATGACTGTGCCACCCTGAGTGTGTACAGGTGTAAAAAAAAAAATGCTTATTTTAAACTCTCTGCACAAATCAGTGACCATCGGCACTGATGCTAAACGAAAGCTAGACTGTTGCATTTTACAATGCAACGAAGTACGGTGTGGATATACTGGATCAAATGGCACGGCTGTATTTTGTCAAAGGTGGTACTCGCAGATGGCCAACGCTTTGGTTTTGTACAAGGAGTGCACCGGCAACACTCGGAGAGTTTCATTTTGCAGCTAGCTCATGCAGAAACATTTTGATAAGAGACACTAAAGCCGGCTGGCAAATGCCTCTCAACCTTCAGCCAAGCTTTGCCCACTGGCACACGAAATAAAAGACAATGCCAGGTTGCTAAATGCAATAAAAGCAGAATGTCTGTGCCTGTTTGAAAAGGCAATCTGTGGCAAATGCACTGGTACAGTTGAAAAGCGTGTTTTCTGCGTAGATTGTACTTAGAAAGCTGTTTCACTCAGTGTTTTCACGTTGCATAATTTATGTTATATTTTTGTTTTATGCTATTTTATAACTAGTTATTTATGTTTTATAATTGTATATGTGCATACTGCTTTATACACCTGTTTACACAGAAGTTTATTGCGTAAAGTTTATTTTATTAGTTTTTCGTGTTTATGTATATGTGCTCTTTTTGAACAAAAATAAGAAAAAAGTTTAATTTTCAATTTAAATACAGTGTTTCGGCTCTGAAAATGTTACGTATGATGTTCATATTAAGTTGTATCCAATTGTTTGTTTTTCATTTTCATATCGAAGCTGTTTTAAAATGGAGCCGCACATTTTGCGGGTGCGGCGGTTGTATGTAGTCCGAAATCTCGGCGGTTCTAGTGGTAAGAATGATATCCAAAAACAATACACAGGGACTCACAGTACAATGGAAAAAATGACATCCAAAAACAATACACAGGGACTCACAGAACAATGGTAAAGAGTGATATCCCAAAACAATACACAGGGACTCACAATACAATGGTTAAACTTGTTTTTTCAGATGAGTGATTTAAAGAAAGTGTTTTACTAGTTCTGTGAAGCTGTACCCCTTCAATGTAACTGTGAAAGCTCCGACGATTCTCAGCTTGTTGATAAAAAACCCTGAATGCTGCTCGGAGTCGGGACACCACTTGCACATTTACATGAGTTTTACTTTTCTTTTTTGTTAACAGCCGATTCAGAATTGAGCTCCTGGATTCTGAATACCCCGATAATTACATGCCTGGAATTGAGCTCCTGGATTGTGAATACCCCGATATTTACATGCTTTTTATTGCATAATGTAAACTTAGTCAATGTAATCTAGAAGCTTTTTATTGCATAAAAAGGCAAGTTAGTCAAGATGTTTTTTTTTTTTTTTTAACATTTCTAAAGGCACAAGTAGTTTACATTCTTAACATTTTTTCATTTAAAATTGCATTGTATATTGTTTATAGAACCACATGTATATAGTTTACATAACCACTACAGCAGTATATTTGAATGGAGAATAAAAAGGACAAATAACTGAAATCAATGCAGTGACTTACAATATACAATTACAAGACAAACAAAAGGCTGCCCATGGACAAGTACTCTTAAAAACAAACAAATCTCAACCTGCTACAATGTTGAATTTAAAATAGCACTGAGAAATTCAATTCTGTACTTTGAAGATCTCCTTCTTGTTGGCCAAAGTTGTATTCTTAATTTCTTGGCAGGTTCTTGCTCACTCTGGTTATTGCACCTTTAATTCTGAAAAACATTGAATATCATGATAGTATTTACATCTTTTTAAGCAATTTAATTGTGTTCACTGAATCCTCTAATTTGAGTTTTATTTTGTTAATTTGAAATCACAGTGTTTATGTTTACAATGACTTTTAGGAAGCCCTAGCAGTATGCACTCTTCCCATGATGCACTATTTTGTTACACAGCTTATTTATTTAAGTCCATGATCAAAAGTGGTACTGTACAACCAAAAAACCTTGTAAACTTGGTTGTATTTCCGGAAGGAGAATCCACCCACTAATCAACGCATCATTTCCAAGTGCTGGCATAAAAACTCAGCTCAGCTTTCATTCATGTCGCTTCTTTTTGTTTTGGCCTCTCAATCATTAGGGACACATAGGCACGCGGAGAGGCCAAAGCGGGGAGACGACCATTTTAGAGCCTGGAGGAAGGGCTACCCTCAGCCATGGATTCTCTAAGGTTTCCTCCTACCATCAAAATTTTTAAAATAAAGTAGGGTTTTTTTCCTTACCTGAGCACAGAGTGGTTCGTTTTAGTCTGCGGGGTGTGTGGTCAGGCTGGAGAGGCTGGGCTCGTCCCTATGTGCAGTCATGCTCCGGGGGGGCGGGACCTGTGTTCATTCGCTTACTTTCATTATCATTTCATATTGGCAATGTGCTGCACGGCTGTTGTTTATTCATTCATTTAAATCATTGTACCACTCATGGCTCGGCGGCTTTGTCTTTAGGGATTGCATGATATCGTTTGTGTATTCGCCTGGTCGGCCAAAATTGCGGGTAGCTGTCGAGCTCCCAGAGACAGTCCCCCGGTCAAAATCTATTCACCATGGCTGTTGTGTAGCTATTCAAATCTGGGTCATTGTAGCCACTCATGGTTTGGCGGCTTTGTCTTTTGGGCGAAGGTGGCCCATAGCCACTTTTCTATCCGCGGCACCATGATTGCATGATGACGTTCGTGTATTCACCTGGTCGGCCAGCAATGCGGGTAGCAGTCGTGCACCCTGGACAAGGCCTCCGGTCAAATTTATTATCGTTATTAAATCATATTTTATATTTTAGTGTTCCACATTTTCGTTTTTCATCTTTAAAAAAAAAATCCAGGAATTTTCTGAGTTTATTTTACATATATTAAAATAGGGATAAATAAAATAGGGATGAACTTTATTTTATTTTATTTTTTGCGGTAAAAAATTGTTTTTAATTGAAACATTGGTAAAAATCGGGGGGGGGGGGGGTGCGACAGTACTGATGGACAGACAGGACTGTCGCACGAAGTCACCGATAAATACCAATAAACAGTGGCTGTCCAGCAAAGCACAGGGCTCTGACAAACTCATTAACACAGTCATTCTGCGCTCTCATTTTATTAAAGCGTGTGTAAAAGCCAGATAAACATTAAATTATCAATTATTGAATTGTTCCTACATCCTGACAATTACTTATCAGGTATCTTTAGGGTTGCCACCTGTCCCTGTTTTTCCTATATCGTCCCGGTTTTGAGAAAGCTGTTCCAGTAATTCAGTATGTCTTAAAGGTCACAGTTTTTAAACATTTCCCGGTTTTTAATCTAACGCTTCCACATCCAGGTACATTACTACAGCAACACTGCAATACCATGAACCATAAACTGAGCACAAGTTAGATGAATCAGGATACAGTGTTACTACAATAGATGCATAGTATTAATTGGTTGTCAACGATGGCTTTGTCTGCACTCAGAAAATACATTTAGTAAACAAAGACAGGGCTATAGCCTTAAGGTGAAGAATCAGGAATTTGCTTTATTTTGAACTAAAGGTAAGTAAATAAAAATACAGATAAAATGTGAGTGATTTTATATAATAGGATAGGTGACGGTCTACTAGTTATTATTTTAATGTATCTTGACATTTGCTGTCATCGATTTACATTTTTACTTAAATAGACGTGAATGACAGATATTGCATCCTATACAAAAGCAATAAAATCCCATTGTACAATTAACAGTGCATTTTAAAATCCCAGTCAGCATAAAAGTAATGGATACATTTTTAACCCTCAGCACTAAAGGGCTTATTTGTGTGTTTATTAAGGAATTCTTTTTAATTGTGTTTTTCTTTTTTTTTCACCTCTCCATCTGTCCCTAATCAAAAACAGCACTGGACTGTGTTCGTACAGCATTACAAAGTGCATAGACCTAACCTGAATCTGACACACATAGGCTTTATGAATATAGTCATTGGTAAGTTATCAGTATTTGTCTTGATATATAAAATTAACATCAACAGGAAAAAAACGGCACACTACTCAAGCATTTAATCTTGTGAAAATTGTGAAAAACAAACCTTTCAACTGGAACTCCTAATTCACATAAATTAACAAAGACGTGAAAGTGTTCAAGAACATGCTCATACTGTGGAGAGAAAACAAGAGAAAATAAAGCTGTAATTAAAATTATCACTATATATATATATATATATATATATATATATATATATATATATATATATATATACTGTATATATATATATATGAATTTTCACAGTACATCTACACAATTGACATTCTACATAGGCATTGCAGCTTAGGCAGGGAACTGTGGTGTCTGCCCAGGAACCCAAATGCGAAATAGCTAGCCTGCCTTTACTACTGTGGATTGTAAAAAATAAGTACAAAAATAAATTAAACAAAATATCAAAATAAATCTGACTTAACATATTATATGATGCTACCAAAGTACACACTGTAAAAGCAGGATGACATCATGTTTGTGGTCATTACTCTAAATGACCTGTTAGGTTTGGCAAGTTTGTAACACAGAGACCATAGAACTGGAAGAGCAGTCATTATGGCTACATAACAAAAGGCTTCACTCAGATGTCCCTATCAAGACTTGTCAAATAAAGGTATTGTGTGCTTTTTCACTATAGTGAGTTTAATTAGCCAATCATTAACATTTGGTATGGAGATCTTTAAAAACAGTTGTGCATCCTGATGGAGTTGAGAGGGAATGTTTTTTTTTCATATTTCAAAGTGAATTACAGGACAGGTGTATCACTGCTGTATCAAGATGCCTGTTTGCTGGATATTCTATTCAGCCTCTCACAACATCCTAACCAAATAAATTAAATCCAAAAGCCTTAAGAACACAAGAACTGCATCTATACAAATCAAACTGTTAACTGAACACACACACATATGTAGGGTATAAATCATGACGGGCCATGCGGTTCCCATTATATATACCATGCCTGGGGTGGTGCATTTTATCCAACTTCACAAAAAAAGTCTCTTATATATGGGCGTGGTCATAAGCTCTGTTTGCCCAATGTGCGCTCAGGGTGCACAATTCTGGAATTGACAGCCCATTAAAGTACACACAATGCTAAGTTTTTTCAAGTATGCTTTTATCATCAAGTTTATAATGTACCTTTGCATCATGCCAGTCATAACAGCAGGTTCTGAAGTGCTCTGAGACAACCTTCAGTTCACACACTCGGGTTGGGCTGTACCTCTCATTCAAAGATCTTTCAACAAGACTCTCCGATATAGACCTAACAATGTGAGCCACTGTTTTTTTGACATGTTCCCTTCTCTGAAAATAAAATAAAACAATCAGAAACTTTTAGATTTCTTCACTATCAAGGCAGTGAATGGAATTTTTGGAGGTGGACCCAGACCTAGCTTTAATATTAAACGCCATTCTCATCTTAGTCCAAATATATCAAAAAGGAGCTGTAAGGAACAGCATGCTATGTATGTGTAAGTCAAACTACATGGTGAAGTGTACAAAATGCAATATCAAGTGTGCTTATAGTAGACAGGCACAGACTGTAAACATTATTTTTGGCAAGCGACTATGTTTGTGAGTATAAAAATAAATGTCAATCAGTGTAAAAACTTCAACAGCAATTCACAATGTCAACTAAATACAACAAATAAAACAAGATGGCAGCATTTTTATCAATGTTTAAAAACTGACGTGTAGAGTCCCTATGAAAGTAAAACACAGTACTATGAGCTGTACTATGAGCTGTACTAATCTGTACTATGATCTGTACTATGAACTGTACTAAACTGTACTATGATCTGTACTATGAGCTGTACTATGATCTGTACTATGAGCTGTACTAATCTGTACTATGAGCTGTACTATGAGCTGTACTATGATCTGTACTATGATCTATACTATGATCTGTACTAATCTGTACTATGATTTGTACTACGAGCTGTACTAATCTGTACTACGATCTGTACTAATCTGTACTACGATCTGTACTAATCTGTACTAATCTGTATTATTATTATTATTATTATTATTATTTATTTCTTACCAGACGCCCTTATCCAGAGCGACTTACAGTCTTAAACAAAATACATTTCAAGAATCACAGTACAAGTATTAATACAATTAAAAGCAAGATAAAATACAATGACTTCGGTTCTAGCAAGTACAAGTATATGACAAAATACGATTCAATAACGGAGCAGATAACAGTGTCAGTGATAGTTACATCAGGATATAATTAAATACAAAATACTACAGATTAAATAACACTTGTGATCTATATTAGTATAGATCATAGTATAGTGTAGCTCATAGTATAGACATATGATCTGTACTATGATCTATACTATGAGCTGTACTATGATCTGTACTATGATTTGTTTACCTCAAGTAGTTCCTCATATTGTTTTTGAAGATGTGCTTTTTTCTTTTGGTCTTTTGTTGCATGAATCCTGTTTTCTTGGAGTATCAGTGATACATTAAAACTTGGAGTAATATGCGTCAGTGCTGAATTTTTTCCTGAAAGAGACTCAGCACTGCTGCGTGAAACTGATTTTCCCAAAAACTCACTGATTGTCATCGATGAAAGGTCCTGCAAGACAAATGGTTTAAATATTGTATACAGTCCTACATCACAGACATGTCACATGAAAGGTCCTGCAAGACAAATGGTTTAATTCATGTTTAAATATTGTATACAGCCCTAAATCACACACAAGTCACATGAAAGGTCCTGCAAGACAAACGGTTTAATACATGTTTAAATATTGTATACAACCCTAAATCACACACAAGTCACATGAACGTCAAGTACTAATCGGAGTACCAGGGCAGCAATCCAAAGGTATCTCATATTTGTTTAATGGAAATTGATGTCTGAAGTTACACTGTGTTTAGACTACTGCCCTATTATTTAAAAGTAACCATAGAGAGTAGATGTTGTGTAAAAGTGTAAAGGTCCATTCACACCAAGCACATTGTGTCAAAGCGTTTGCATTTTAGAATACTTTACATCTTAAGGAGGCTTTCACACCTGCTGCATAGCGTAAAACAGACAGCGCCTAACATAGACTGTGTTCTTATTTATCTGTGGCTGTAAATGTACTTATTTAACCAATACGTCACTGTGACAGAAATATAATGAGTTCTGGTTGTAAATCTCCCTCTCGACCTATGAGGACGCCAAGTAGCGAAAGGGAAAGGCTTTGGACTGGTTGGCCTGACAGTTCATTTCCTGGGTCGGGAAGTCGGTCAGCCTGGAAGAAGGCGAGACTCCGTTGCAGGAACGTATTGACCCGGAAGGTAAATGAGGTAGCAGCTGCTGGCAATAGTCAGCTGCAATCGTTTACCAAGGGGTCACGCATGATCGCATAAAGGGGCCGGCGAACTGTAAATCTTTTCCTTCGCTTTTGGTTTCGAAATAGACCCAGAAGGACCCGTGCATTGTGCATTAAGAGTATCATGAGTATTTGTTTTGTTTGTCTTGTCTATAATTGTTACTTGTGTGTTTATAGACGGCTAACACGTTCCGGAGCTGTCGCTAAGAGCCAGTACTGAACCCGGAACAGCACTGCACTCTTTGTCAGTCTTTAAACTGTATCACCCACTATGAGCACTACAGCACACACCCAGGACTGGTGACCGTGGTTGTATATTGTGGGAGAGATACTGTGTTTATTGTTTAGGGCTGCAATTCCTGTTACTGTTCTCCGTGTTTTACACATCGCTGTGTATAACTGGAGTTTATTATTTGGTCACCAGTCCTGGATTATAACAAAAATAAAACAACTGTTTTTCCATACCGGATTACAAATCTCTGTCTGTTTATTCCTGCACTGCATCACCTCTGCACCTGTTCATAATCAGCAACCACTTTGCCACAGTCACCCACCAGCCATCCGTGACACGACTCTACAGTGCGGCAAAGATAACACCACTAGAAACAACTAATGAAACTTATGATGTATGGTATATTAATATTTATAACATATTCCCTTTTTTTTATTTCTGAAAAAGACATAGAACTTTATAAATTAGTTCAAATAGCTAGTGAAAGATATAAAAATATCCTTTTACTTTGTTAAGGAAACATTCAAAAACGTCCCTACAGGGAAGTACATTTTTAGGACAAGGTTTGCATATATGTGTGTATACAAAAAATGCAATTAAATAAAAAATAAAAACATGAATAGCAATCTGTGTACTGCAGGATAAAAAAAAACACCAACAGCAATCTGTGTTCTGCAGGATAAAAACATGAACAGCAATCAGTGTACTGCAGGACAAAAACATGAACAGCAATCTGTGTACTGCAGGATATATCCACAAACAGCAATCTGAAAAAATAACACAAACAGCAATCTATGTACTGGAGGATAAAAACACAAACAGCAATCTGTGTACTGCAGGATAAAAAAAAAACACGAACAGCAATCTGTGTACTGCAGGATATATCCACAAACAGCAATCTGTGAAAAAATAAAACAAACAGCAATCTATGTACTGGAGGATAAAAACACAAACAGCAATCTGTGTACTGCAGGATAAAAAAAAACACGAACAGCAACCTGTGTACTGCAGGATAAAAACATGAACAGCAATCTGTGTACTGCAGGATAAAAACACAAACAGCATTTAAGCCCAGTATGACATGGCACAGTGGTAAGTGTGCAGCCCACAGATCCTGGGGATCTTGGTTCAAGAACTTTAGAACTATCATTGCATGTTAAGCACAAGAAGGCTGCAAGCTGGAATTATATCTTACCAAATTAATCAACAAGCATGTGTAAGGAAGAACAGATCCTGGACATTCTGTGGCACTTTATATGCAAGATATCTGCCAATTGCATGTAATCTACATAACATCTTGATGCATCTGTGATAGGATTAATAATTCCCTGCTCTACACAAATGCAATTTGTAAACAAAGGATGGCACTCCTATATTGTATGAATAATATTTAAAAAGAGTCCATCTGTATTTCTGAAAGCTTCTTGCCCTTTTACCAACTGTTTTCAGTGTCTTTTTGGATCATGCAATTCACAGTGACTTAGCATCACACTTAATTGGTTATTATTAGGGGACATAGTTTGTGTCCGGCGTATCCGAATGTATGGCATAACGGTTCCTCTTCCTGGATGCACTTGCATCACCTCAGACTCAACCTCTCTAAATCTGACCTCCTTTTCTTCCCCTCCTCATCTTCCCCCTCCTCTGATCTCTCTATCTCCATTCCTCTGGAATCTACCATGCTCTCTCCCTCCTCCTCAGCCAAAAAGAGTAACCCTGGACCCCTGCCTCTCCTACTCCCAGCACATCTCCACTCTAGCACACACCTGCTGATTCTTCCTGAGCAACATATGAAGAATCCGACCCTAATTTTTTTATTTTAACAGAAGAACTGTTAAGTTTGAAAATAAAAAAATATAGTGCAGAAATTAGCTTCAAGTAAAAACTTCAGCCAAAGCATAATGGTACCAGTCTTTGTCAGGCATATAGTAGGATCTGCCAAAGAGAATGTAATTAATTTGTTAACCTTGTCTTTGCTTGAAACGGAATGGTACTAGGCGTGTGGGTAACTGGAGAAAATAATTATTGGCAATTGAAGCTTGACTTACTGGTCAGCAGTTTTGCATCAAAGGTTTCTATGATGATTGATCTTTTTAAAAAATACCTTCTGGTACATTATTATTATTTATTTCTTAGCAGACGCCCTTATCCAGGGCAACTTATAGTTGTTACAAGATATCACATTATTTTTACATACAATTACATTATTTTTTACACATTATTTTTACATACAATTACCCATTTATACAGTTGGGTTTTTACTGGAGCAAGCAAAGTAAAGTACCTTGCTCAAGGGAACAGCATCAGTGTCCCCCACCTGGGATTTAACCCACAACCCTCGGTTCAAGAGTCCAGAGCCCTAACCACTACTCCACACTGCTGCCCTATAGGAAAGGGAGTATATGGTGAACTGTCTATGGCTTCATTAAATCATAGAAATTAATGAAGACCTGGTAAAACAAGTGAGGGGGAGCAATAGCATAGGACCATGTTTAGAATGCCACATGTATGGGAAATGTTTACAGTTAACGATGAATGACCTTGGCCGGAAAGCAGGTGATCTAAAAACTTGTCTGAACAGGATTTTTCTAAAAAGAAAGAGGGAGGTCAAGTTTAGTTTAAAGCATTGAATAGAATGGGACTGTTATATTTTGACTATGTTCTTGATAGACTGGATTTAAGTGAGAATAATTGGATATATCATTTGCTATGGACCTTCTACCAGCCCCTATCCAATGTTTTAGTCAATTGTTAAACCACATCTATACATGTAATAAAGCCAACCTACTAAGAAGGATGTCTTTTGAGGAAATATATATTTTAACCCAGGATTGGAATAATTAAACCAAAGTAGGTGTTATATATTAAACACACCTTTCTATGAATTCTTCATATACTTGCACTGTATTCACTTGCATGCTGTGTTCAGGAACTCCCTGGTACCAAAAAAGAATAACATCAGTTCAAAAGTGGATTATGGGATGATGGCCAATTAGAAAGAGTTACTGGGTGTATTTGAAAATGTTATTCACTTGAAGGACATAAGCTGTCAAGGCATATTAATGTTTAAGATTTAATTATGACTTCTGACATAAAAAGTGAAGCAAAAACTCTATAAAAACCGAGGTAAAATCCTAGTCAAGTGTCACTCAACTTGCTAACTACAAGTTGATGTGATCCATGCTCTGAAGATCTCTGATTGAGCCAATTGCTGTTGGTGTCGTATTTAGAAGTCTTTGCCTATGATGACAGTTCCTGCCCTTACATTATATTCTACACTTCGACGTATTCTGTAACTACTCTTGAGGATCATCCAGGTGCTTTTTGGCAAACTTGAGACGAGCATTCATGTTTTTTTTAGTGAACAATGGTTTCCGCCTTGCTACTCTGCCATGAATCCCATTTTTGCCCAGTGTCTTTCTGATGGTGGAGTCATGAACATTGACCTTAGCCGAGGCAAGAGAGGCCTGCAGATCCCTGGATGTTGTTCTAGGGTCCTTTGTGACTTTCTGGACGATTTTACGCCTAGCTCTTGGAGAGATTATGGCAGGACGGCCACTCCTGGGAAGATTCACTACTGTCCCAAACTTTCTCCATTTGGACAATATGGCTCTGACTGTGGTTCGGTGGAGCGCCAGAGCCTTAGAAATGGCTTTGTAACCCTTTCCAGACTGATAGGCATCAACAACTTTTTTCCGGAGGTCTTCAGGAATTTATTTTGTTCGTGGCATGATGTGCCTCTAGAACCTGTGTGCTGACAACTTCACTCTGATGGTAAGGGCCAAAGTTAGTCAGATTTATATTGGGCAGGGCTGGCCAAAATCAGGCCTGGTTGTTAACCAAAGTACTCAAACAGCTGACCCTAATTATCCCTTTAATGGGTTGAGTTAACTGGGGGGGGGGGGCAATAACTTTTTCACACCTGAAGATTGCATGTTTGATTACCTTGCACACCAAACAAATGAAAGAAGCACCATACTTTGGTGTAATTTTTTCTCTCAGACTCCCTCTATATACTACTACAACCCACAAAAAAATCTGACCAAATACAATGTGAAAAATGTGCAAAAATGCAGAAAATCAGACAGGGGGCAAATACTTTTTCACGGCACTGTATATATGCTCTTGAACTGCCCCGATATCAAATCATACTGTGTTTTGTATTTGCTCTTATTAGAACTGAAGTCATTGTATTTATTTTGTATTGTATCTTGCTCTTAATTATACTGTAATTCTTGATATGTATTTTTTGTATATAACTAACTAGCCCCGGGTAAGGGCGTCTGCTAATAAATAAATAAATAAATAAATAAATAAATGTTTTTAAAATAAATAAATAATAATAATAATAATAATAATAATAATAATAATAATTCTGCCTTTATTTTCTTGCTAAAGCTGCTATATGTGGATGTCTGCCTTTATTTTCTTGCTAAAGCAGCTAGACGTGGATACCTGTTGTATTTTCTTGCTAAAGCAGTTAGACATGGATACCTCCCTTTATTTTCTTGCTAAAGCAGCTAGACATGGATACCTGTTGTATTTTCCGCTAAACAAGATCATGCATCAGTCTCTTGACACAGGGGTTGTACCGACAGACTGGAAAATTGCAAACGTAATACCAATCCACAAAAGGGAGACAAAACTGAACCAGGTAACTACAGACCAATAAGCCTGACTTCTATTATATGTAAACTTATGGAAACTATAATAAGATCCAAAATGGAAAATTACCTATATGGTAACAATATCCTGGGAGACAGCCAGCATGGTTTTAGGAAAGGGAGATCGTGTCTAACTAACCTACTTGACTTTTTTTAAGGATGCAACATTGAAAATGGATAACTGGAAAGCATACGACATGGTTTATTTAGATTTCCAGAAAGCTTTTGACAAAGTCCCGCATAAAAGATTAATTCTCAAACTGAACACAGTAGGGAGTCAAGGAAATGCATGCACATGGATTAGGGAGTGGTTAACATGTAGAAAACAGAAAGTACTGATTAGAGGAGAAACCTCAAAATGGAGCGAGGTAACCTGTGGTGCACCACAGGGATCAGTATTAGGTCCTCTGCTATTCCTAATCTACATTAATGATTTAGATTCTGGTATAGTAAGCAAACTTATTAAATTTGCAGACGACACAAAAATAGGAGGAGTGGCAAGCACTGTTGCAGCAGCAAAGATCATTCAAAATGATCTAGACAGCATTCAGAACTGGGCAGACAGCAAATGCAGCAAAGCATCCCCAAACCATGACACTACCAGCACCATGCTTGACCGTTGGTATGAGGTTCTTACTGTGGAATGCAGTGTTTGGTTTTCGCCAGACATAACAGGGCCCATGTCGGCCAAAAAGTTCCACTTTTGAATCATCTGTCCATAGAACATTGTTCCAGAACTTGAGGATCATCCAGGTACTTTTTGGCAAACTTGAGACGAGCATTCATGTTCTTCTTAGTGAGCAATGGTTTCCGCCTTGCCAAGTGTCTTTCTGATGGTGGAGTCATGAACACTGACCTTAGCCAAGGCGAGAGAGGTCTGCAGATCCCTGGATGTTGTTCTAGGGTTCTTTGTGACTTCCTGGACAATTTTACTCCTTGCTCTTGGAGAGATTTTGGCAGGACGGCCACTCCTGGGAAGATTAACTACTGTCCCAAACTTTCTCCATTTGGACAATATGGCTCTGACTGTGCGCTTCAATGGAGCCCCAGAGCCTTAGAAATGGCTTTGTAACCCTTTCCAGACTGATAGGCATCCACAACTTTTTTTCCGGAGGTCTTCAGGAATTTCTTTTGTTCGTGGCATGATTTGCCTCTAGAACCTGTGCTGACAACTTCACTCTGATGGTAAGGGCCAAAGTTAGTCAGATTTATATTGGGTAGGGCTGGCCCAAATCAGGCCTGGTTGTTAACCAAAGTACTCAAACAGCTGACCCTAATTATCCCTTTAATTAGGTTGAGTTAACTAAGGGGGGCAATAACTTTTTCACACCTGAAGATTGCATGTTGTTGAAGCTGACACCCTGCTGACACCCTGGGATCCTTCAAGAAGCTGCTTGATGAGATTCTGGGATCAATAAGCTACTAACAACCAAACGAGCAAGATGGGCCGAATAGCCTCATCTCGTTTGCAAACTTTCTTATGTTCTTATGTAAAGCAGCTAGACATGGATACCTCCCTTTATTTTCTTGCTAAAGCAGCTAGACGTGGATACCTGTTGTATTTTCTTGCTAAAGCAGCTAGACGTGGATACCTGTCTTAATTTTCTTGCTAAAGTAGCTAGACGTGGATACCCGTTGTATTTTCTTGCTAAAGCAGCTTGACGTGGATACCTGTTGTATTTTCTTGCTAAAGCAGCTAGACGTGGATACCTGTTGTATTTTCTTGCTAAAGCAGCTAGACGTGGATACCTGTCTTTATTTTCTTGCTAAAGCAGCTAGACGTGGATACCTGCTGTAATGGTAGCGGTCTGCTTGTAGCAGCAGCAGCATGAGTTTCAGACTAGGCTGAAACTCATGCTGCTGAAAGATGCTTTTTTGCATCATCCCTTACATTAGCCTCTAGAAAATGCACATGTTTGAAACGTGGGTCCAGTGATGGGAATTGTTTCTGCAAGTGTTTGCTGGTCTGATTTAAATCTTGTTTTCAGATGCTTGTCAAGCTCACTTTTAAAAGCTCTGAGAGCTCCCATGTCATTGTCTGTTGGGTTTTCATCAAAGTCATAATAATTGGGTAAATGAATGACAGACCAACATGCTTTTCCGCACACATGATAGTGGCCGTAATATGGGGTGGTAGTTGCTCAATGACTCCCACCGAGGGGCATCATTTGCTATAGGGCAGGGGGGGCAGACCTTGGTTTGCCCCCAGATGATATATATTTTGCATTATGTGTTCCACTCTTTGACCCCCCCCCAGACACTGCAGGCTATAATATAATCACATAAAATACGTTTTTCAAAAGTCATTCTTTTCTAAACTAACCCAGAATGAAGTCTGCGATGGTTGCTATGTGATGTAATTGCTCACACTCTAAACAAGGTGTCAGCGGGCAGTCATAGACTTTTGATTGATAGTTCATCGTTGTCCAGTGATTGTATAGACAGCACAAGATTATGTTTATGTGGATTCACCAAAAAATACCTTATTCCCATACTGCTTAGGAGTGCATTGATGACCATGTTTTTGCATTTGCATCTTCATATTCTTCTCTATATAAACAAACTGGTCCTGGAGAGTGACATTTTCAAGGTCATACTAAATTTGAGAAAAGAAAAACAAAGATAGACAATACTTTAATAAACAGGAAAAAGACAGTAAACACCGGTATGAGCAACATACTACAAAACTTTAACGAAGGACAATAAATGTATAAAGAACATTTTTTATAAGTTAATATTTACAATTTACCCTGTCTCATGTTTGTGATATATATAACAAATAGCAAATGTATTTGGCTGAATCTCCAAATTATCCAGTGTTGTAAAAAAAACTAGGAATCGCTTGTTGTTTATAACTGCGTGTTTTGTGTGTAAACTGCGTGTAAACTGAATGTTTACTTATTGTAATATAATTAACTGAACCTTCACATTTTCACGTGGAATTCATAAAAGATATCTTCTAGTTTTCTAGTTTTTAGCTCCTAATCATTTTTTTCCTCTTCTCAAAGGCAGTGGTAATTTAGACATGTTCTATATGAAGGGAATTAATTCAAACACAGTGTCAGCAAGGAAAGAGCTACACGATGTAAAACAGCTCAGAACTGACCAGCTTACAGTAAAATAATGCTGGCATTGTCATTCTTTACCAAACATAGAAAACCAGACATTTTCAGTATTTAAGAAAACCTCCACCTTAATTTATGAAACTAAGGAATGGTGTTTAACATGCAGAGTAGAAAACAGTAAATATTAAACACAATCCTATGCAACGCATTTAAAGTGAACCTTAAAAATGACATGGGTCAGGTGACAGGTGATTAAAGAACAGACAGACAATTGTAATCCAGGTGCAAAGGTTTGTTTTATTTGTTTTTGTCCAGTGACTGCCGGCGAAACAAAGAGTAAACAATAATGAAGGTAAGTAATACAGTGGCGTCTATTACTTAATTTATAATCCCCGGGTTTGCCCCGCAAATAATAGTCCTGTTTTTATTATACACCCACACAAAACACAAAACATACAGGTCAGGAGGGAGATTTACAACCAATAATCATTGTCTTTCTGTCACACACCCTTAAAAACAATGTCTGTGGCACTGTATATAAAGCTAAACAATGACAATATTACAGTCGTTGTTCTTTGTCACATTACAGAGCTTAACCCTTTCCGGTCCATTTATTCAGCGCGTCTCAGGCGCGTCAGGTCCAATTTATTTTCACACCCGCAGTTTATTTTAGAAGCGCTGTTTAAAAGTATTTTTTTCACAATAAAACAGGTTTAAAAGGCACTGCATATCAACAGGACATTCAGTTCTGCATCTTCAGCCCCACCCCACTCCTTGTTCGCTGTATTTTTCACATACCTCTTCATAGTAGTGCATACTGATAAATCATCTCCTGATCACTCGTTTTATCACCAAACTCCTCAATAATGCAATCCAAGTCATTATTTTTTTACTATAACATCTCAAATAAGCTCTGCAAATGTCTGTGATATTCTTTGAGCGCTGGATGCTGTCACGGGTGATCCCGAACCAGTTATTATGTGTAGTAAGACATTGGATCCCTTTGCATGGAGAATTTCAGTGGCTAGAGTTCACAGTTCATCGATTGATTCAGATTCAGTTGTATTAAGTCTGGCCACTGATGATGTAGAGCCCGCTGATATGAAGAACAGTGAGTTTTGGCCTCTTACTGTTTTCTGGATGGATGGCATACCTCGTAAAGTGTCTCTATGTGAACAAAATGAAATGTATGAAAGAAACATGTACAGGTCCAGAATGATTGTGAAGGGTACAGAGCTAACCCTGACTCATGAAATGGGAAAACATCCTCTTGTTATGTGCGCATGTGACAGGTGCAGAGGTGAATCACCCCTGACAGGGCCCAAGCCATGTCCGGCCTGCAGTCACCTAGTCAAACACTGTCGAATCTTGTTTGAGTGTAAAGATTCTGAGGGGATATCTTTCTCTCACTTGAATGTACATCCTAGGGATGTAAAAAGAGTTGAATGCATGGACTGTGAATGCGGTCACCTGGTAAAATGGGCACATCTGGGCAAATTGGAATATGAGGAAGGTGTCCCTATTAAATGTGTACAAGTGTCTTGTAGGTATAAAGTCCGGACCATGGCAGCCCACACCTGTGGCGCGAGACACTGGATTAAAGGGTCTGTGGTGGTCTTTGCAGAACCCACTCGAGCTGAACCTGACACAGACTTTGAAACCTACTGGGAACATGTGGATCTGCTGGACATGGACTGGATGATTTAGAAATGACATGCATTGATAAAATGATATGTAATGTAACTAGAAGTAGCGCTTACTAATCTTTAGTCTGTAAAAGATATTGTGAAAATGCTGTGTATGCTTTATGTGTAACCCCATATAGTAAAAACTAGTGCTGCCTGGTATACTAGCTAGCCTCAGGCAGTCCCTTATCAAAATAGGCACGGCTCCAGAATTGAGTGCCAAGTCTCTGTTGAACACATTTCAGTTTAAATGTAAAATGTTGCTGTACTAAGTAGATGTGTGTTAATATGTTCGCTTTAAATAGTATAAACTGTTGTGATAACAAGGGCTAGGGGTTTCTGTTTGATCAGAACTTAGAATTATCTGCCTTTTGAAGACAGTTCTTTTTTTTTTGTTCAAACCACACTTCCTTGTTACTGGAAGGTAAGGGAATATTTGATTATTATATCTCACATGTATTGAATGCATTGTTATAAGGTATGGAAACTATATTTAGTATTAAGAGGGTGATGTATTGAATGTGCTAAAATATAGCAGTGGGTGCTGTCAGCTTTTTGCTCAGCCAGCCTGAGGGCTGCACATAATACATATAACTGTATTATTGTATTGAAGTATTAATGCTAAGCTTGTAATACCTCTAGACTAGTTGTTATTACCTGATGGGATTTTGGTGATATGCGCAATCTACCAATCCAATATTAAAAGCATTTTAATAAACCGAAGGAGCACTGAAGTCGCTCTGATTCGTAAAACTTCAAAACAAATGAGTCTGTGTGATTTTCTTGATTAAAGAAAGATTGTATGGACACGCTGCTCATCCAGTGCTCGAACAAAAACCACTTGGAGTTTTAACCATCTCTGTCCTCCTAAACGTCTCCCCTGAGTTTATGAGTGTGTGCAAAGCAGATAATAAAATAAAAGACAACATGAAAAGTGAAAACGTGACATTTGGCGCCTGCAACGTGGGGCGAGCGAAATAAATGGTCCGAAACAATAAACCTAATCTAGAAAACACTAATAAAAACAATCGACCAATAATAATTAAAATAGTTTAACATTTTAAAATGAATATTAAAATAGTTTAAAACATTTTAATTCCATAACGTAGTTTTGTAAGGTAAATTACGTATGGGTATTTAAAATCCGGAAACCCAAAGTCATGCCACGCCTAAAGATGCGGTGACCTCAAACTCGTGCACAAATATTCTGGTAAAATAAAGTCTAGCAAATAAAACAAAAGAGGACGTTGAACGGGCTATCATAAATAGTTAAAAATCGGGCTATTCTAATGGAGGGTGACGAGCATACAATAGAGGATCTTATGAACTTAAATAACGATGTGGAAGAGAGGGCTCACGCGGTTGTAAACAGATTATCCCAGAGTATAGCCAACATAACCATGAATCTTAACGAGGAACAATTGCGCCCAGATGTAGAAGCTGCTTTGGGCGAAGGAGAAAGAAATGAGATGGAGTCTCCATCCTCCTCCTCTGAATCAGAAATGGGCGAAGAGACTGCTAACAAAAAACCAGGTGCGTGGAAGAGAACTGTTGCTTTTTTAACAGATCTAGAGAAAGAAAGAAAAAGAAATTGTGTAACCCAAGAAGTAAGTCAGCTGAAACAGCTGCAAGCAGAGAACACTCAGCAAGTCTGCCTAGAGAGGCGGCAACAAGCAGAGAAAGAGGGAGAGCACCGGCTCCACCAACTCATTTATATAACTTGAGATCAGGTCCTAAAGGGAACAAAAAACAGGCACAGAAAGGAGCTAAATCCAAGAAAACTCAGAATGCTGAATACCTTAGACCCCCAAAGTATAATCCATCAGCAACCACAGGTGTTGGAGCCATGGCAGGGGGAGTGGAGGAATTAAACAGGGTTTTAAGTCAGACCATGAATCAAGGAAAAGAAGTGCCGTGTGAAGGTCAGCTTGTAAACCCTCACCTGAGCCCAACATACGCTTAAATGCATGGTCCCCTTGCTGCCCCCTTGTGCCTCATCTCATTGGGAACAGGGGGGCTAAGCTTGGAAATATACAATGGTAATATTATTAACCTGCAAGCAGATGCAATAATAAACCTAGCTAATGAAGACCTTGCACATGGAGAGGCAGTAGCACGAGCATTGTCTAATGCAAGTAATTCAGAAAGACAGTTATGACTGGATTAAAATAAATGGCAAAGTTAAAAGGGGAAGAACTGCTGTAACTCCAGCTGGTCTGTTGCCTGCTATGCATATTATCCATGTAGTCGGTCCTAGAGGAGGAGATCCTGAATTTAGCCAAAAGTTAACTGAAGCAGTGGTAGCCGCCCTGAACAGTCTCCACCCTTCAGGCAAGTTCAGTTAGTATGCCCCTCATCAGTGCAGGAATATTTTCACCAGGAAATCAGAATAATGAACTCTGTATGGAGGAAATAGCAAGAGCTTGCTTCCTATGGGCAGGAAAACATCAGAGCAAAATAGTTAAAACAATCAAACTAATTCATAATGAAAGACGTGTTGTAGTGCAATGGGCAGAAACTTGTTCCCGAGTTCAGAAAGTAACAGTGCTGGAACAAGGAAGAGTGTTAATCACTCATCAACCCAGACAGGTACAGAATAGCACTCCAAATCCTCAACCACCTCCTCTGACTGCCGGTACTTCTCTCGTTTCTCACTGTCGCCAATTAGAAAATCAAATAAGAGAATTGGGACAGTATGTAAATCGGAATCAATTGCCCCCTGTGGAACTGTCTCCCATACCAGAAACAACATCCCAGCCATTTTCCAATAGTTTTGAATACGCTGAAGCTCCAATACTACAGAGAGCTACAGTAACCCCGGATCAGAAACCAGGCAGCTCTATTACAAACAACCCTCCAAAGAAAGCTTGGCTGATGAGGGAACTAAGGGCGACAATAGAAGAAATTAGTGAAAATAGTCATTTGCCGGCTGCAGGTCAAGAAATGATGAAACAGACTCTGATGAGGAAATGCAACAAGAAGTGCAACAAAGAGTTTCACTCCGAGCTCTAACTCAATATGATGAGGAACAAAGAACTCCACTCCGGGTCTTAACTTACCCCTATATTGATTGCATTGTTAGAGCAACCTGCAATGGTATTAGATGGAAGAAGGTATGACGTTACTAGAAGACCTAGTATACTTGTTTAAAGAGGGAGAGAGACATGCAGGTGACCCGGACCTGACCAACCTTAAACAGCAGATTGCTCAACTCAACACCACTGCAAGCCAACTAGCAGGGCGGAATGCAATCTTAATTGAGGAAAGAGAGAGATAGGGTTAAATTAGCTGAAACGCAAACTCAATTGCTGCGCAGTCAGCAAATGCTAGGGGAAGCGAGTGGTATTATCCATATGGTGGCAGAGCAATATGAAGAAGAAGAAATGGCAGACGATGAGGTTGTATCACAAACCTCCTCGCAAGAAGCCAGAGGTGAGCACCCAGGTGTAAGTACCATTGCTCCTAAGCGAAACCCTCTCTTGCGTCCAGAGATCTTAGACCCTGTTCGGGGTACAAACGATTATTTGTCAAGCATGATTGGCAATGCTGCTGCCACTGCAGGATATCAGGCTAGGATCGAGGATGCAGTACATAGAGATCCTAATACAGGTAGGGCTTTGCCTCTTAGATTTAATGATCAAACGCCTGAGGAATCAGAAACGCTCCTGCCCAGAAGTTTTGCTAATCTTACTGTGAGCCCTGAAACACACCCCATACTGGAAAATGCTCCCTCCCCTAGCAAAGGACAAGTAAATGTGGAAATGGTTAAACTACTTAAAAGCACCATGAGCGCTCCAGCGAAAGGGGACCTCTCCGGGTGGCTTACTCAGTTGAAAAACTTGATCGGAACCATGGATTTCATAGACCAGCATACTGGGCGGTTTTATTTGATGGGAATAAAAGGACTGCTTCCAAAAGGCGCCTGCTTACCTAAAAAAGACAGCCTGCAGGAAATGGTGAACGAACTAATAAAAACAACCGGTAGACGTATAACTGTAATGCATAGAATTGATGAAGCCAAGAACCTCTCTCGCAAAGGTCTCGGACATCTGGTACATTATATTTCTAGGTACATCCCAGAACAGCAATGTCTAGACATATTGATGGATTGCATAAATGCCCATCATGAAGCCACTCCTCTTCCATCTTTACTGCTGGCCAAAATGAATACAGAAGACCCAATCAAAGTACAAATGAGCAGGCAAAAACTGCTATAAATCAATACATTAGATCCAAGGGTGTCAAAATCGCTAAACCCACTAAGGCTGTCCATCCCCTTGGTGCTGAAGGAAGAGCCCCCAGAAAACAAACTAACCCACATAGAGTACAAACTGAAACTGGACAGATCTTAATGGCTCTCCTAGACTCGGGAGCCCAAGTCTCCATGATGTGTGATAGCATTGATATAGGGGGGGAGTCAATTGATGAATCTGTTGTATTGACGGGCATAGGTCAAGGAGTAATACGAGCTACAGACTATAGAAAAGTAGTTGTAAAACACAAAGAAAATGAAGCCGTATGTAATTGTAACAGGGCGAGCAGCCCTGTACATTGTTTTGTTTATTTTATTTTAGAGCGGGGTCCCCCTCCGCCCCTGTGTTTATTTTGTATTGTTTATTTATTTTTATTGTATTATATTTATGACGCTAAGCCGGTTGTTTTGTTTATATGACGGCGGCCGTACAGTTGTTATTGTTTAGTAACGTGGATGGGCAGCCCCATCCACGTAGTAATTAATAAACTCGTGCAGATTGTGGCCGAGGGGTAATAGAATAATTACTTGCAAGCTAGTTAAACCCCTCGGCCACGATATAAAAAGCCTGCAGCTGTCTGCGCTCGTGGTGGGTGTTGTGGGAGTTCAGAGCGAGAGAGACTTGATTTAAAAGAACATAGGAACAGTGAAGGCAATCTGCCCAGCCTGACCTTTGTTTATGTTTATTTTGTGTTCGAGATTTGTTTTGTTAAAACCTTTTATTTTGCTCTGTGAGCAGTGTTTTCTTTTTGTTCAAATATTTTATTTCTTTTTGTTATTTAAAAATAAAAACGGCACAAGCGCCTTTTAACTGCAGTACTTGCCCGGGTGTCAGTGTTTGTCCGTCCCTGCTTCTGCCGTGACGTCACCGCTCAGTCGTCTTTGTGACACGTGGTGTCAGAACCGGGAAAACAGCGCCTCCAGGACTCAGGCCAGAGCAGGAACCGCAATTTGTTTAAAAAAAAAAAAAAACCAACAACAACAAGAAAATGGAAGGCTGGAACTGGAGAGATGGCTGCCAGGATCTGGAGGTCCTCCTCGGTGGTCTAGAGGACCAAGGCTGGTGCCTTGCCTGTGGGGAGTTCGGGCACCCGGTGGTGCGCTGCCCCTACCAAGAGGGAGAGGAGGAACTGGCCCAGGAGAGGAAGGTGAGGAGGAGGCAGAGAAGGGAAAGGGAAGAGGAAGGCTGAATGTCCACAGCCCAAGTGGGAGGAGCCCGAACGTCCTACGCCTGAGTGGGAGGAGCCCGAACGTCCCACGCCTGAGTGGGAGGAGCCCGAACGTCCTACGCCTGAGTGGGAGGAGCCCGAACGTCCCACGCCTGAGTGGGAGGAGCCCGAACGTCCCACGCCTGAGTGGGAGGAGCCCGAACGTCCCTACGCCTGAGTGGGAGGAGCCCAACGCCCCACGCCTGAATGGGAGGAGTCGGTGCGTCCACAGCCCAAGAGGGAGGAGTCGGTGCGTCCACAGCCCAAAAGGGAGGAGTCGGTGCGTCCACAGCCCAAGAGGGAGGAGTCGGTGCGTCCACGGCCCAAGAAGGGGAAGGTAGAGCGTCCACAGCCCCAGTCTCCACCAGCAGAGGGTGAATTCCTGCTGGGTCCACCTCCATTGCGATGCCTGGTACATGCCTGCTGGTATCACTTCCCCCACCAGCAGAGGATGAATGCCTGCTGGTATCACTTCCCCCACCAGCAGAGGATGAATGCCTGCTGGTATCATTTCCCCCACCGTCACGAGGAGAGGAGCAGGAGCTGCCTCTCCCTTCACCAGAAGGACCAGGACTAGATGCTGGCGGTCCTCAGCAGCCCTTGCATAGGCTGCTGAGGGAAGCACGGGGAAGAACCGCCCGGCCGCAGTGGCCAAGAAGAGGGCCAAAACCCGCACCCCAGCTTGTCCTGACTGCCTGCCTCGCTGCGCCAAGGATGCCTGCCTCGCCGCCCAAGGATGCCTGCCTCGCCGCCCAAGGATGCCTGCCTCGCCGCCCAAGGATGCCTGCCTCGCTTCGCCCAAGGATGCTTGCCTCGCCGCCCAAGGATGCTTGCCTCGCCGCCAAGGATGCTTGCCTCGCCGCCAAGGATGCTTGCCTCGCATCGCCTGGGGTTGCCAGCCGCTCCGCATCGCCTGGGGCTGCCAGCCGCTCCGCATCGCCTGGGGCTGCCAGCCGCTCCGCATCGCCTGGGGCTGCCAGCCGCTCCGCACGCCTGGGGCTGCCTGTCGCTCCGCGACGCCTGGGGCTGCCTGTCGCTCCGCGACGCCTGGGGCTGCCTGTCGCTCCGCACGCCTGGGGCTGCCTGTCGCTCCGCACGCCTGGGGCTGCCTGTCGCCCGCACGCCTGGGGCTGCCTGTCGCCCGCACGCCTGGGGCTGCCTGTCGCTCCGCATCGCCTGGGGCTGCCTGTCGCTCCACACAGGGTACAGGGTACGAGGGAGAAGTGGAGCTCCCGCTGCCGCCTCTATGGCCAGGGGCTCCCTCCCGAGTTCGCCTCCCGAGTGTCCGCTGCTGCTGCCGCCGCCTCCCGAGGGTCCGCTGCTGCTGCCATCGCCTCCTGAGGGTCCGCTGCTGCTGCCGCCGCCTCCCGAGGGTCCGCTGCCGTCGCCTGGGGTCGCCAGGGATCCTGCTTCGCCTGGGGTAGTCGAGGGTCCTGCTTCGCCTGGGGTCGCTACACTATGGCCAGAACCCCATGAAGGGGAGCTGTCGGCCATGAAGAAAGGGGAGGTCAGGAGACCAGCTCCCCAGCCGCATTTCCGTGGCAGGAAACACGGTGGCCAGAGCCCCACGGAGGGGAGCTAGCGGCCACGAAGGAGGGGGAGGTCAGGAGACCCGCTCCCTCGCAGCAGTTTCGCTGCCGGAATTGGGTGGCCGGAGTCCCACGGAGGGGAGCTGCCGCCATGAGGAAGGGGAGGGAGGTCAGGAGACCAGCTCCCCAGCCGCACTTTCGCGGCAGGATAGTGTGTGGCTGAAGCCCGGAAGAGGGAGCTGCCAGCCACGAAGAATTGGGGTGCCAGACATTGCACCATGGCCACCCCAGGAAAAACTTGCTTCCCCTCTTCCGGGACTTTGGGACTGAGGGGGAGGTGGCCGTTGGGGCCATGTGTGCGTTCACAAGGGGATATGTAACAGGGCGAGCAGCCCTGTACATTGTTTTGTTTATTTTATTTTAGAGCGGGGTCCCCCTCCGCCCCTGTGTTTATTTTGTATTGTTTATTTATTTTTATTGTATTATATTTATGACGGCGAAGCGCCGGTTGTTTTGTTTATATGACGGCGAGCGCCGTACAGTTGTTATTGTTTAGTAACGTGGATGGGCAGCCCCATCCACGTAGTAATTAATAAACTCGTGCAGATTGTGGCCGAGGGGTAATAGAATAATTACTTGCAAGCTAGTTAAACCCCTCGGCCACGATATAAAAAGCCTGCAGCTGTCTGCGTTCGTGGTGGGTGTTGTGGGAGTTCAGAGCGAGAGAGACTTGATTTAAAAGAACATAGGAACAGTGAAGGCAATCTGCCCAGCCTGACCTTTGTTTATGTTTATTTTGTGTTCGAGATTTGTTTTGTTAAAACCTTTTATTTTGCTCTGTGAGCAGTGTTTTCTTTTTGTTCAAATATTTTATTTCTTTTTGTTATTTAAAAATAAAAACGGCACAAGCGCCTTTTAACTGCAGTACTTGCCCGGGTGTCAGTGTTTGTCCGTCCCTGCTTCTGCCGTGACGTCACCGCTCAGTCGTCTTTGTGACAGTAATATAGTGCTAGTTGAAAAGGAAGCAATGAATGCGCAAAAAATGATAATAGGATTTTCTGACTTTGACAAATTAGGAATAAAATTAGTAACTGTAAATAATACAAAAATCGATGTGTCAGAAAAATTGAGGGAACCACTTGACAAAACTAGAGCAGAAAATAAAACTGAGTTAAGTTAGATACTTAATGATTTTAAAGCTCATTTTGCAAAAGACAAAAATGCAGCCGGACGGTATTTGGGAGAGCCAAATTACAATAGATGAATTGTTGAAACAAGGTGTTTTGGAACCATGCCATTCTCTCACTAACATACCTATACTTGCTGTAAAGAAGCCGGACGGCTCCTGGAGGCTGGTATTGGATTATAGAGCACTCAATCGAGTAACTAAACCTTGGAAAGCTCAGTCTTTTCATGTGTCTGGTATGCTAGAAAATGTGAAGCGGAAAAATTACATTGAGGTAATTAATTACATTGACGACATTTACTTTTCGCATGATGATGAAGCGGAGCATTTAGAATGCCTGAGAGAAGTCTTAGGAGCCTTAACAGAGAAAGGGTTTCTAATTAATATCAAAAAATCTCAAATTTGCAGAGGACAAGTAGAATTCCTTGGAATGGAAATCAAGGATCAGGGTATGAATCTGAGTACAGCTTACAAAGAGAAAGTTAGCAGTATCCCTTCCCCAAAAACAGTAAAGCAACTCGAGGCCGTGATGGGGTTGTTTAATTATGTGAGAAATACTGTACCAGGATACTCGATCCTGGCAGCCCCATTATATCAAAAGATTTCCCAGGGTAACGCTGAGGGAAAATGGGTCTCGTGGACAGAGGAAGACGAACTTAAGCTAACACAGCTTAAAACGCCAATACAAGAGGCGCAGGATATTACCACTCGAGTGAGTGGTAAGCCCTTGGAAGCCAACTTCCACATCGGTGAACAAGCTGCAGTAGTGGTAGTGAGAAATAAAGGGGATGAAATGCCAATAAAATATTTGGGTTTCAATTTCACATGCACAGAAAAGCAGTTTTATTATGAAGAAAAAATGCTGACTGCCCTCACTAGAGAAGCACCGTCTCAACCTAGCTCAGGATGATCTTATTGAAGTTTTCAGTGACATCCCAGGGCTCGCGACCCTAACAAGGGGATCACTGGTAGACATGAAAGCGCTTAAATTAAGGTGGGATAGATGGGTTACTTTGCTAGCTGACCCTAGAATAGTCTTTACCACCGTCTCTGGGCTAGCTTCTAACCTCAGAAGTAAATTCCATCATCTTCCCCCGTTTGAAGAATGGGAGGAACAAACTACCCTAGTAGGACAGCCGTTTGTGCCTGACTGGTTAATCTTCTCAGACGGATCCTGCCAAAAAGTTGAAGGCAATCCAGTTTGCGGTATAGGCGTATCCGTCGGGAAAGACAAAAATGGAATTTATGAAGAAACGCAACACCACTCTGAAGTGGTATCAGGTTGATCTGCTCAAATAGCAGAAGTAAAAGCCCTCTTAAAGGGACTTCAAATGGCTCAAAATCTGGGGACACCCAGCGAGACCATATTATTGATTACAGACTCTCGCTACTGCACCCAAGCATTCAATATTCACGCTCTAGCATGTAAAGAGAATGGTTACTCTGACCATAGGGGTAAGCCTATAGCACATGCCAATATATGGAAGGAGATTGAAGCATTGAGGAGTAATAGAGTCAGTGTTCAGCATACAGCAGGTCACCAGAGGGGGAAGGACATAACCATAGTAGGGAACAATCGTGCCGATGAATTGGTGCAAGGAACAGTACAAGGCCATCAAAATTTGACCTTCCGAGCATCAGCAGCGAAGCTGATTAAACTGTTTGCTGACAGCCAGCTGTTGTCTGAATTTCTGCCGGACGGGTACAGATACCAGCTGGAACAGGGGATCCTATACCGACTGTTTAAAACAAGTAAAAAGATAGTACCACCTAAAGCAAGCCGACAGGCCATATTAATGGCAGCTCACCAAGGAGTAGGTGCACTACATAGTGCACTTAAGGGAACTCTACATCAGTTACGAGATTACTGGTGGCTTGAACTGTATGCTGACACTGTGGAGATCTGCAAAGAATGTTTGCCCTGCCTACAAAACAATCAGAAAACTAAAGGGACAGGGGGACCCATGCTTAGTCTAAAAGGGGACAGCCCCTGGCAAAAAGTAATGATGGATTTTGTGGGATCACTCCCTAAGAGTGCAAAAGGAAACAAATACCTGTTTATGCTGGTTTGTGCCTTTACAGGTTATACCATAGTAAAAGCCACCAAAAATTGCCGAGCCAGTACAGTAGCCAAGATTTTGATGGAAGATATACTTCCAATCTGGGGACTCCCGGAGACTTTGATATTTCCTTATCATCGTGAGTCTAACGGGATTGTTGAACGAAAAAATGGGGTAATAAAGAAAGCCCTCAAAAAGTGGGGCTCCCGAGTGGCGCATCCAGTAAAAGCACTCGCTAGAGTGCAGGATGCGCTCTATAGCCTGGACGTCGCCGTTTCGAGTCCAGGCTATTTCACAGCCGACCGTGGACGGGAGCTCCCAGGGGGCGGTGCTCAATTGGCCGGGGGGAGGGAGGGTTAGGTCGGCCAGGTTGTCCTCGGCTCACCGCGCATAAGCGACCCCTGTAGTCTGGCCGGGCGCCTGCGGGCTTGCCTGTAAGCTGCCCAGAGCTGCGTTGTCCTCCGACTCTGTAGCTCTGAGGCGGCTGCACGGTGAGTCTGCAGAGTGTAAAGAAGCGGGCGGCTGACGGCACACGCTTCGGAGGACAGCATGTGTTCATTTTCGCCCCTCTCGAGTCAGCGCAGGGGTGGTAGCGGTGAGCTGAGCCTAAAAATAATTGGGCATTTCAAATTGGGGAGAAAATAATAAAAACTAATTGGCTACGACTAAATTTAAAAAAAAAAAAAAAGTGTTTGACCTCCCCTACAGATACAAAATGGGACACTTACCTACCGTGGGTACAAATGGGTATTAATAACTATTTAAGGCATGAAGGGTATATCACTTTCTTTCTGATGTTTGGGAGAGAAATTTCCACTCCCTTGAACCCCTAGGTGAGTTACCCTGACCCAAACTTAGTTGAGATATCCGAGCTACAGCCTTCTGATTCCAACCCCACAGAAGGAGGCTGCTTGCACGAGGGGGATTGGGTATGCTGGAAAAAATACCCAAGTCCCTGGCAGTGTATTGGCATCCTCCTACTCAAATATTTAGAATGCTAAATAGAAATACTGCGGTAATTCTACACAAGGGCAATGAGAAATCCGTTTCTGTCTTTCAGCTAAAAAAGGTACCAAAGCCATGGGCAAGATAGGAGCTCTCCTAGCAAAAGCTGAAAGAAGAACCATCAGAGTGAATTGCCTAGTAATACTATTAATTTTCTTACTTTGCACTCTCACAGCCCTTATAGCGACAGTCATTTGCTTATCATTAACCCTAGACAGGCATACAGTAAAAAGCTACCAAGAATTAGGAAAGAATAGACACAAGCGATCACTTAATGAATCTGAGGGACTAAGAGCTGAAGTCTTAATTAGGAATAGGAAGGTGTTAGTAATAACCTCTGGGTCACAGACCAAGACCATTAAATATGAGTTTACAAGTCAGGACTTTGCACAAAGATGGGCACAAATGCCCTTGTCGAAAGAAGAGTCAGAAATAGTAATGAGGGCCATTGAAGATGTGATGAAGGGAGTGGAAATTGATGTGACAGACAAGGGAATAAAACTACCCAGGGAACCATTGCATGAGTATATTAGGTGTGCGGATGCAAGAAACTGTTGAATAGGTGTACGAAAAAACCAGACTGTTTTATGGTGTCAAAAGTCAAAAGGGGTACGCAGGAGCTATTGTATTGAGATCATGGAACAACTGCATGAATATGAGTGAACTTGAGGAATGCCCGTATTTGAATCCTACGGATGGCTTAGTACGAGTCATTACATGAAATGGACAATGTTTGAGAGGAAAAAGGAGCGTGGAAAATACTGATAGGCCGGAGAGCACACAGAGAGATATCACTCTGGGGGGCTTCCTAGCTACGAAGTATGCCACAGCTAACAATTCTTTCTCACCTGGAAAAACTACAACTACCAGCGCTGACTCTACAACTGAATCAAGTACAGTTCCCTCTAGCCCACCTGGCTTTCCTACCGGCACTTTCTCGAATCCAGCACCTACAGTTAGTACCATTTCAAACATATTGTACACTATTCCCACTCCTTTGACCACTGAACAGATGGTTTGCTCTGACATACTGACTGATAATGTCCTTGATGCTACATATGTATGGATTGGTCACTCAGCTAGTTGGAGCAGTAAATCATGGCATTATTTGAAATTAATAACATGGGCCTATCCCGAATGTAGAGAAAATAATTTAGGTGGAGTGCAGGTAGTCAACCCTGCTACCATACAATAATTGGGCCAGAATCATACAATAAAGGCTGGTGCTTATGAAGATTATAGGAGAATCAAAGGATATATGGACATTCCACTGGATGAGCTTGGATATCAGGCCTACAGTGTGGTTTTTGCGCAATATCTGTGGGGGGTATCGAACATTTTGGCTGGTAAATATCCCAAACAATATTTTGCTGAAAACATTGAGGAATACTTGTTCATAGCAAAGAATATGTACCAAGAACAAAAACAGAAGCAGCTGGCAACTACCAAAGTGATAGGAGGACAGCGAATTGAGCATGGGTATGAAATAATAATTTGAGTCATGATTCCTCAGATAGAAAAATACTATGTAGAATCATTTGATGTAATAAATTATGGAATATTGGAACCGGTAGATGGGGGTTACAAAAAGACAATACGAGAATTCAATTTTGATCTTTCAATCAAACCCTGTCACCTACCATCATCCCAGTGATGGAGAAAAAGACATGTGAGGGAATAACCTTGCAACCTAACTTTGATGTGGAACGAACAAGCACTGAAGTTCACACCCTCGGAAGAGGGGTTGAACATACTTATGGTATGATAATTGATCAGTTAATTAAGTCCTCTAAAGATGTAACTATTAGAGGAAGAAGATATCCTACTATTGCTGAAGAGATGGAACAAATAGTGCAACAAGGGGATTATTGGTATTGGGGATTTATGCAAAAACAATTTGAAATGATGGCTAACCAAAGTTACAATTTTAAGGATCAATGGGATAAGATAATAAATCACCCCTCTAGTGTTAATCTTTACACACACCAAATCTTTTATGAAGCAGAAGTTTATTGCATGAGCAAAATGATGGCGATGGCATTTAAGAAAAATCAGACAGGGAAATGGACACGACCCTGAAGCCTTTCATGGGCCTAAAATGCCCAGTGACCCTGCGAGACCACTTGGGATCTTAACCTGCCACCCTTCTACTATAATGTATCTTAGTTATGTTAGTGAAGTAGGAGAAGAACAGGCCGTACGAAATATCCTTACGTATCCTCAATGGATGAGAATATGCAGCCAAGTGCTGTTTGAACATTGGAATGAAATATGGAAGGACAATTTCTAGCAGTTTCTGGAAACATGGGTTAAGGTCATAATGAATAAAAAAAATGTAGCAATGGGACATTGGAAACGATTACTAGAGATGGCAATAAATGAATCTGATTTTACTGTGGATGGAAGGCTAGGTCCTTCTTGGTATTGTTTGAATGGTTCAATCGCTTCCATAATCCGTGAGCAAATTGAAGAAATAAGGGATCAGACAAATTGGAACGTACAAGTCTGGAATCAGTCCAATTATGCAGGGGAAAGAAATGCATTTACTGATTTTTTAGGGGACTATATAGTAACTCCAATAATGAGTCGACTTAGTAGTCCAAGACTAAAAGACATTGCAAATTTGGAGGAATATTAGGTGAAGGAACGGCCCAAATAGCTAAAGCTACATTTACGGGAATATTAACTCCCTTTTCAGGCATAATAGGCACTTTTGGGAAGATAGGTTTTTGGATCATGATAGTATTCGGGGTAATCATTGGATTAGTATTATTAACTGGACTGATACGTGTACTCATTCTTGTAGCCAAAATAACTCGAGTAAACCGGAAAAGAAGGTATCGCCTCCTAGACACGCCCAGAGAATTACAGACCAAACACGTCACTGAACTACCGGAGATAAAAAGGGGCGGTGAGAAGCACAAAGCACACAAAGATTTGAACATGGCCACCAACAGCAGCTTCTCCTTCGGCAACAGTAGCAATTCTTCTGACTCCTTATCTGCCTCGGGGGCTCCCGAGACTGTGTCCCGATCGTCTTTCGAAAGGCACTTATTGCAGAGTGCTGAAAGTTGGTATAGTTGTTGAGGGATAGTCCAAGATTAACTGGTGTTCGTAAGAAGCTGATAGGTTGTGTGGTATGGCGGCCATGCTGCATGACGTCAAAATCGCATGGTACAGATGTCATAATCACAAACTACAAAGATCTTCTTCTCCCAAACCATTAGTCCAATTGAACCAGAAATTGGCGCACACGATCCTAGTAAGGTTGTCTTTAAGATTTGGTCAAGGGAAGTTGCTACAATAAAAAACATGGCGGCCACGTTGGATGTCATCATCAACATACAAAACTGGCTTACAAAAACCTTTGTCTCTGAAACCACTAGTCCGATTGAACCAAAAATTGGCACACATGATCCTAGTGTGGTTGTCTCTAAATATTGTTCATGGGAAGTTGCTACAATAAAAAAACAAAACATGGCGGCCACGTTGGATGACATCATCAACTTACAAAACTGGCTAATAACTCCTTGTAGAGTGCAGATAGGGCCATGGTTACTAAGGAACACCTATAGTAACCTATGTATGCGCTATCTGCCCATTACTTGCCCGTTACCTTTGACCTCTCCTAAAGGTCACATGTAAATCTGGCTTATAAATCCTGAGAGACTGCAGATAAGGTCATGGTTACTATGGAACACATATAGTAACTCACGCATGCATTCTGCATTATTTGCTAAAGTGTTTGGTACTGGAACTGTTACTGGTACTGGTACTGGAAGCCATAAAGTTGCTGGCAACTCTAGTTATAATTATTACTATTATTATGATTACCGTTATTATTAATTAGACACAATGTAAATTAGTCACTGTGTGATTATCTGTTGTAAAACCTTTTTTATTCAGTACATTTCTTACTTTATTGTATTTTAAAACCCTTATTTTACTGAATTGTTGCTGTAGGTAGGATATTTAAACAAAAGGTTCTGAATAAAAACAATGCCCAGTAAAAATAAATCTTAGTTGAAAATAAATACACTCGGACCTGAAATACAGTTTCTCCCTTACCTGAAGAAGTGTGTGGCTGGGTGCATGACTAAGTCTATTCTCCCTTGTAACCATTGATCTTTGTTAATGAAGTCTTGAATACAGAGCTCCCCCTTTATAATGCTACGGTAGGGAGACATATTTACCAGACTGCGCTATTTGTGTTGCACTTTAATGCTAGTGGAATGGCATTATGGGGCATATGGGAGCCATGACCATTCCACCTTGTAATTGGTTCTGCTGTATAAAGGGGCAGCACTGTATCTGACCACGATGCTTCAATTAATAAACTGAAAGTCAAAACTACATGTTTTCTGCTCTGTTGTTGCCATGCTCCTAATACTGGTGTCTGAGCAGTTCCAGACCCTTCTTTTATTGCAATAAAAGTGTGCCTGATTCATGGAAATTGTAATAGTTCCATAACAATACATACACACAGTTTTTCTTCCCTCCCATTTTGCAGTTTGATTTGATGCTGCATAAAAGCAAACTGTAAAGTTGCACAATTTTCGCAGCATCTCAGAATGCACATGCCGCCATACTTTCAGATTGAATCTACCCGAGTTATAAAACATGGTATATACACTTTGTGTACCTATTTCGTCTTTACAAAAACCTTAGGCAATCTTAAGTTATATGATTTCATGGAAATGTAGAAATATCATAATTTGGGGAATTTAAAGAGGTTTTATGAATAGAGTCCACAATGTTAAAACACTTTTTTTGCTTAGCACAACTGTTCTTATTTAATTCTTTTTAAATCACAGTTCAAATCAATAAATACAGTAGAACCTCAGAGTTACAAACACCAAACTTACGAAATGACCGGTCAACCGAACCCCCACTTTCAACTGGGAGTGTGCAATCACTCAGCCAGGTGTGCAAGGCAACCAAACAGGCTGTTTTTCTCTTTTCAAGCCAAAAGAGTCTGAATGACTAGCACTACGTTAACCCAGGTTTTCCTGGATGTTTAAATCTGTGTTTCTGCTACAGTTACGATTTCAATGGTAAGTTAAATTTAGCCTTTTTCCTTGTACAGAACCGTTTTAAATCCTTTCAGACCATAAAAATAGGAGTATTGCATTACTATGGTGTATCCTTATATTACTCACCAGATTAAGGGTGTAGATAGCAAGTGTACACATTTATTAAAACCATGTGAAAACAAATTTTCAGAGTCAGACACTTCAGACTTTCCAACAACCTCCATTCCCAAGGTGTTCGTAATTCTGAGGTTCTGCTGCAATGATTTCTTGCTACTTTCCACCCTGTAACTGTCTATCCTTATGCATGTTTATATATTCTACATCTTTATCCTTTGTAGTGTTTATTTAATATTAGTTTGGGTTAGTAAAACAAACCTTTTCAGTGTGCGCCATCCACAATGTGCTAAACACATCTGAAAGAAAAGTGTTTCTTTTTTCATCATAGAAACATGCATAGGACAACTGGCTTGGGAGGCTTGCACAAACACCATACACTATAAAAAAAGAGATATCGGAGATGCATTATAATTCTTATACTGCAGAAACAGTTTAGCACTTAAACACATTTATTTAAATTTCCAAATGTAGGGATGGAAATACAACTCCCATTGCATAGCAGTTTGATCCATTCCTGGTTTTACTACCCATTTCATAAGACACACCTGAGCTTATTACCTATACACTGTGGCTAATCAAGCTTGTAGTAAAACCTGGAATGGGTGAAGCTGCTGTGCAATATGGCTCTTATTTCCATCCCTGAAATGATTATTTAAAGGCAACATACTACTGCTGTTATTTATTTTTCTTCCAAAATCCTCAAAACTCGGTAAAGAATTAGTTAAGGAGGAGTTAAGTTATTTTGTGAATGGAAGTAACAAACAACAAGCTCTTTGCATTAGGTTCAATACTGTCCATTTAAAAGGAAACCTTAGTAAGTGTTACAGTAGATTAATTTGAAGTACGCATCAATTAAGGATACGCTCAATACTTGTGGATATTGGTTATTATACATGATTAATCCATGTTAGCATTAGGGTTAAGTAAGTATTATTGTTTGCTTCATTATAATGTAATATAATGTAGGAGGCTGTGTGGTCCAGTGGTTAAAGAAAAGGGCTTGTAACCAGAAGGTCCCCGGTTCAAATCTCACCTCAGCCACTGACTCATTGTGTGACCCTGAGCAAGTCACTTAACCTCCTTGTGCTCCGTCTTTCGGGTGAGACGTATTTGTAAGTGACTCTGCAGCTGATGCATAGTTCACACACCCTAGTCTCTGTAAGTCGCCTTGGATAAAGGCGTCTGCAAAATAATAATGTAATAATAATAATGTAATAGTAAGTCTGTGGCAGGGCTCAGACCCTGCACATATAAATTGTGTGTTTGTGTGGTGTTCTTTGAGTTGAATTTGTTTGGCAGGGATGAGGTTAAAATCCCATCCCTGCAAAACACATGCGTTCAATTGATTAATTGATCAGTTCCTTTGATTCTCCAACTAGGATGAGCAGACTGTGTTAAGTCAAGAAGCTGCAGGATCTGGTAAAGAGTGCAGTGCAGTGCAGTGCAGTGAGTGGAGTGGAGTGGAGTGTAGAACTGCAAACTGGAACCTACGATTAGCTGTGTTAGTGAAGAGAGGTTCCTGGAGCAGGACCTGCCTGTGTAGGGGGAGTAGCACATGGCCCAACTACATTTAGTTTGTTAGCTGTATTTTTGTTCAGTGTTTTATTTTGAATGTTTTGTTTAAGCAACACCACCCTAACTATGAGTAACACCATTGCTGGTAGCTTGGTGGTAGCGCATGCTATTGGTATCATGTGGACCCTTTAGTCATGACAGTGCTCATACAAACACCATGATATCATGTGGACCCTTTAGGCATGACAGTGCTCATACAAACACCATGATATTATGTGGAACCTTTAGGCATGACAGTGCTCACACAAACGCCATGATATCATGTGGACCCTTTAGGCATGACAGTGCTCATACAAACACCATGCTGCCACACACCGGACGCATCGGTGGCAGTTGGCTGGTTTGACGAGCATGTATCAGACACCCTCCATCTCCCCCAATCTGAACATTATTAAACCTCTAAGGCCATTCTGAAGAACAAATGTCAGTACTAATTTCCAGCTTCTCCACCATCCCTGAATGAAATAGTAAAGACATGAAAACTAACCATTGATGCTTTCTGGCAGACTGTTGAGCATTGAACCAGAGTGGCAGCTTTCAACAAAAATCGCCATCTAAAATATTTCAAAGTTGATTCATTAGATTATTAAACTAAAATAACAAAATAAAATATACAAATTTAGTGTTATTTTATTGTATACCTACCTTTGAAAATCTCTTATTTCTTGACATTTCTCCAATGGTATTAATTAAGTCTGGGCTGTATAACTAGAATGAAAATAATTTAATTAAAATAATAGTAATACAAATACTCAATAAATTGAAACGAAAAGTTACTTACATGTGTTTTAGGAAATGAAAATATCCCTTGGCTGCCATGGTCTGATAAGTAGATAAAAATGGTATCATTACATCCACTGTGGTGATAAAGAAAAATATAATAATAATAATAATAATAATAATAATAATAATAATAATAATAATAATAATAATAATAATAATTGCATTATTACAAAATAATTAAAGGAATAAACAAAAAGGCTGATTTTCAAAAACAAAACCAATCACACCAGCTTATCCTTCAAGACAAAAATCTGTATATATGATGAATTATCAAAGCCAGGTCCTTACTGGAGAGATTAAGCCAATATATATACAATATATCCGAGCATTTTGTTGGCCTTCCTTATAGCTTCCCCACATTGTCTAGATGAAGACATTTCTGAGTCAACATAAACTCCTAGGTCTTTTTCATAGATTCCATCTACAATTTCATTATCTCCCATATGGTATTTATAATGGACATTTATATTGTCTGAATGCAGTACCTTACACTTTTCTATATTAAATGTAATTTGCCATGTGTCTGTTGTTTATTTAGCTGACGCCTTTATCCAAAGCAACTTACAAGGGTGTGTGAACTATGCATCAGCTACAGAGTCACTTACAACAATGTCTCACTCAAAAGACGGCGCACAAGGAGGTTAAGTCACTTGCTCAGGGTCACACAGTGAGTGAGTCAGTGAGTGAGCCGGGAACCTCAGTTACAAGCCCTTTTCTTTAACCACTGGACCACACAGCCTCCTTACCTCCACATACCTCCTTAGGTATACCCTATAATTCAAGGATTGTATTGATTTTAATTTTACTTATGTAAACACGTATTTTACTGCAAGTGTGCTATACCCACCAGACATGTACAGTATTTACACAATATGCATGATTATAAATTCAGTCAGATTTCCATTGGCTTCAGATATACATGACTTACAAAGCATGCTGGGTTCCAGAATACACAAGTTCCGGATTCATTTCAATAGGGATTGGTCAGGACCACAAAATGATGCCACTACAGAATGCCAGTATGTAGAGGGACTGGATTAGACAAGTCTTAATGTCCAGGTCCTACAATGCTTGAATGAATGTATTTTATACCATGTTAAATTGATACACCCCCTACAGTTGAATTTTTGTTTAATACCATGTAATTGGGCAACATTGTGAATTTTTATTTTAATACCAACATTTATCCCTGAATTTAGATTTCATCTACCTCATAGTTAACTCTGACCAATACTTTAAGAGCAGTACAGATACCAGGACCAGAGGAAGCACAGCTGGGAATTAAGTGGAAATAGACTTTGATAGGGAAGGAGACAATTCTTCACACAGAGGGGTGAGGGTATGGAATGGGTTACCTAGTCATGTTGTTGAAGCAGAATAGATGGGCTAAATAAGAACATAAGAACATAAGAAAGTTTACAAACGAGAGGAGGCCATTCAGCCCATCTTGCTCGTTTGGTTGTTAGTAGCTTATTGATCCCAGAATCTCATCAAGCAGCTTCTTGAAGGATCCCAGGGTGTCAGCTTCAACAACATTACTGGGGAGTTGGCTCCAGACCCTCACAATTCTCTGTGTAAAAAAGTGCCTCCTATTTTCTGTTCTGAATGCCCCTTTATCTAATTTCCATTTGTGACCCCTGGTCCTTGTTTCTTTTTTCAGGTCAAAGAAGTCCCCTGGGTAGACATTGTCTATACCTTTTAGGATTTTGAATGTTTGAATCAGATCGCCATGTAGTCTTCTTTGTTCAAGACTGAACAGATTCAATTCTTTTAGCCTGTCTGCATACGACATGCCTTTTAAACCCGGGATAATTCTGGTTGCTCTTCTTTGCACTCTTTCTAGAGCAGCAATATCCTTTTTGTAACGAGGTGACCAGAACTGAACACAATATTCTAGGTGAGGTCTTACTAATGCATTGTAGAGTTTTAACATTACTTCCCTTGATTTAAATTCAACACTTCTCACAATATATCCGAGCATCTTGTTGGCCTTTTTTATAGCTTCCCCACATTGCCTAGATGAAGACATTTCTGAGTCAACAGAAAAACTCCTAGGTCTTTTTCATAGTTCCCTTCTTCAATTTCAGCACTTCCCATATGATATTAATAATGCACATTTTTATTGCCTGCATGCAATATTTTACACTTTTCTCTATTAAATTTCATTTGCCATGTGTCTGCCCAATTCTGAATGCTGTCTAGATCATTTTGAATGACCTTTGCTGCTTCAACAGTGTTTGCCACTCCTCCTATTTTTGTGTCGTCTGCAAATTTGACAAGTTTGCTTACTATACCAGAATCTAAATCATTTATGTAGATTAGGAATAGCAGAGGACCCAATACTGATCCCTGTGGTACACCGCTGGTTATCTCATTCCATTTTGAGGTTTCTCCTCTAATCAGTACTTTCTGTTTTCTACCTGTTAACCACTCCCTAATCCATGTGCATGCATTTCCTTGAATCCCGACTGCGTTCAGTTTGAGAATTAATCTTTTATGCGGGACTTTGTCAAAAGCTTTCTGGAAATCTAAATAAACCATGTCGTATGCTTTGCAGTTATCCATTTTCAATGTTGCATCCTCAAAAAAGTCAAGTAGGTTAGTGAGACACGATCTTCCTTTCCTAAAACCATGCTGGCTGTCTCCCAGGACATTGTTACCATATAGGTAATTTTCCATTTTGGATCTTATTATAGTTTCCATAAGTTTACATATAATAGAAGTCAGGCTTATTGGTCTGTAGTTACCTGGTTCGGTTTTGTCTCCCTTTTTGTGGATCGGTATTACGTTTGCTATTTTCCAGTCTGTCGGTACAACCACTGTGTCAAGAGACTGTTGCATGATCTTGGTTAGCGGTTTGTAAATAACTTCTTTCATTTCTTTGAGTACTATTGGGAGGATCTCATCTGGCCCGGGGGATTTGTTTATTTTAAGAGCTCCTAGTCCCTTTAACACTTCTGCCTCTGTTATGCTAAAGTTATTTAAAACTGGATAGGAACAGGTCGACATGTCGGGCATGTTGTCCGTGTCCTCCTTTGTAAAAACCTGTGAAAAGTAATCATTTAATATATTTGCTATTTTTTTCTTCATCTATTATTTTGCCATTTGTGTCTCTTAGACATTTAACCTCCTCTTTGAATGTTCTCTTGCTGTTATAATATTGGAAATATATTTTGGAATTGGTTTTAGCCCCTTAGTAATATTGATTTCTATCTCTCTCTTGGCCTTTCTAACTTCCTTTTGACTTGTGTTTGCAGTTCCAAGTACTCTTTCTGTGTACTTTGTTTTTGGTCCCTTTTAAATGCTCTGTAAAGTGCCTTTTTCGCTGAATATTTTTTTAATTGATCTATTAAACCATTTTGGCCATTTTGTTTTGGATTTAGATTTGTCTACTTTTGGGATGTAATTGTTTTGCGCCTCTAGTACTACATTTTTAAAAACAGCCATCCTTTTTCTGTGGATGTTTTCTCTATTTTACTCCAATCTACTTCTGTTAGTCTCTGTTTCATACCTTAAGTAGTTTGCTTTTCTAAAATTGTAAACCTTAGCTTTAGTCATTACTTTTGGGGTTTTAAAAAATATTTCAAATGAGACCATGTTGTGGTCTGAGTTTGCCAATGGCTCTCTGACCTCTGTTTTAGTCATTCTGTCTTCGTTATTTGAAAAGACTAAATCAAGGCATGCCTCCCCTCTAGTCGGTGCCTTGACAAATTGCGTTAGGAAGCAGTCATTTGTCATTTCCACCATTTCAATTTCGTCCGTCGTGCCCCCCATCGGGTTTTCCCATTTTATACGGGGAAGTTGAAATCCCCATTAGTATGGCTTCTCCTTTTCTACACGCATTTCGAATGTCATTGTATAACATATTATTTTGCTCAGCGTCTGAATTTGGCGGTCTATAGCATGCTCCTATTATTATGCCCTTTGAATTTGTGTCCATTATTCTGACCCATATTGATTCTGCATTGTTTTCTTTGTCCTGATTTAACACCTGGGCTTGAAGACTATTTCTTATGTATAGCGCTACCCCTCTGCCTATTCTGTCCTGCCTGTCCTTCCTATACAGTGTGTACCCACTAATATTATATTCGTCTCCATCACTCTCAGACAACCAAGTTTCTGTAACACCTATCACATCGTACTTGCTTGTTAGTGCAGTAGCTTCAAGTTCAAACATTTTGTTCCTGAGACTTCTAGCATTAAGATAAATACATTTAATAGTTGTCTTACCTGAGTTGTTGCCCTTGTTTTGATGTGGTCTCCCTTCTGTTTTTTTGTTTTCTCCCCCCTTCCTTTCTAGTTTAAATGCTTCTGGACCTCCTGAAGGATCCTTTCTCCGAGTAGATTGGTTCCTTTTCTGTTTAAGTGCAGTCCGTCCCACCTGTATAGATAGTCCTTGTTGTAGAATGTGCTCCAATGTTCAAGAAAGGTGAAGCCTTCCTGTGTGCACCACGATTTCAGCCATGCATTTTGATTTTGTATTTCCAGCTGTCCATATGGTCCTTTGCAAGGTGCGGCAATATCCCAGAAAATACCACAGTTTTGGTCTTGTCTTTTAATTTCCTTCCTAGCTCTCTGAATTTATTTTGCAGGGATCTTGGCCTGTCTCTTCCAATGTTGTTTGTACCAATGTGGACGACTACTACCGGGTCGTCTCCTGTTCGTTCTAGGAGCCTGTCCACATTCACAGTGATGTGCTTGACAGAGGCTCCTGGAAGGCAGCACACTGTTGTAGTGAGAGGGTCCAAACTGCGAACTGAACCTGCTGTGTTTCTCAATATGGAGTCCCCAACAATCATGACCTCCCTTCTTTTTGCTGCCTGGCCAGCACTGTTTATAGAGTCCTGGATGTTGTTTCTTTCATTCTCTTGATGTTGGTTTTGGTCATCTAAATGTTGAAGTGGTTCAAATTTGTTGGATGCCTGGATTTCTGGTGGTTGTGTTTGACGAAGTTTCTTTTTTTCTCTGCTTCTGCCTATCTGAACCCAGCTGTTTCGGCTCTCCTCCATCTCCCTGGTGGCTTTCAGTCTGCTATGGGTGCAGACTTCCATGAATTGTGGGTGTGTCAGCTCCTCAAGCTCCTGTTGCTGTCTTGTTTCCTCCAGCTCCTTTTCTAGCAGGCTTAATCGCTGAAGCAAGTCCTGGATTGTGTGGCACTTTACACAAACTTGATTGAGCTCTGTTGGGTTGTCTCGGATTTCCCACATCATGCAGTTGTCACAGATTACTGGCTTGAAGACCATTTTTTTTAAGTTTAGCTTCTGCAGCTGTCCACCTGCTTTCTAACTGCTTCTAACTGCGTAGTACTTGTCCACTCGTACTTCTCCCACACTGTCGCTTCCACCCGCTGTCGCTGGGAAGCCTGCTTGCCTTTTGTTTGTTTGTTTGTGCTGCGGGCTCCGCCCCTCCCCCGTATCTCAGAACGCCGCGGAATTTGAATCAGCTGCTCCGAGTTTCAGCTTGTTATCAGAAAAATACACGCAACTGCAAGGCTTTAAGCTGCAATGTTTTCTGATTAAAGCAACTCCAGATTTAAAGATGTAATTCCTCCTTTCTGCTTCTAACTTCCTCCTTTCTGCTTCTAACGGCCTCTCGTTCGTAAGTGCATAATTAGTATGGTGCTAACTACAGGCACTTCACGCAGCACTCCACTGAACTGAAATCATTATAATAGCTACTTTTTAACATGTACTGTACGATTTTGCTTTGCTATATGGTAACAGTAGTTTGTATATTTATTTTACTAGGTCATATGTTCCAAATGTTTTTAATGTTAACATTCAATACCTTTAGTGCATACTTTAATGCAATGCCTGACTTCAGAATTTTTAGCATAGCTCCTAAAATGAATAAAACACAACTTTAGAGTCCTGTGACAAAGACGATTGATTCTTGGTGATAAATCTCCCTCCCGACCTGTGAGGGCGCTGTGTAAAGGGAACAGAGTGCCCTGGACTGGATGGCCAGATAATTCATTCCCAGGGTTAGATGGAAGTCGGCAATCTAGAAAGGGGCGGAGCTACGGTACACTAAATCATCGACCCGGAAGGGAAACAGCCGCGAATAGGAGGAGCGGTTGCACTCGTTAACCAAGGGGTAATGATGAACGGTACAAAAGGAGATGAAGCAAAGTGATCTGTTCCTTTATATGGTTAAAACCTGAACTGGAAGGAGAACCCATATTGTTATCATGAGTGTTTTGTTTGTTTTTGTCATGTCTAAAGAAGCACTTTGTTTGTTGTTATAGATGACTAAACACGATCTGGAGCTGTCGCTAAAGGCCAGTAGTTACCTGGACAACACTGCACTATTGTTCACGATTCACTGTATTTGCACCATGAGCACTATAGCACTCACTGTGGACTTGTGATTGTGTTTGTGTTACGTGTGGGTGTTAAAGATCAGGATTAAAATGGAGCAATACCCGCCGCTGTATTGCCTGTTGTCATTATTATTATTTACTGTCTTTTGTCATCAGACTTTGGATTGTACAAATAAAACAAATTATTGTACAAATTATTGATCACCACAGCACTCCTGCACCTGCACACTGTTAACCACATTGCCACAAGCACCTCATTTAAATATCTGAGTAATTTGTTTCTGGTATGGTAACTTTATTTCCAAAAAATGTTCATTATGATTTGGAGAAAATAGCCCTATTCCTTTGACTTCCTTTTTACTTAGAAAGAACCAGGAAATTCTGTAAAACTCACAATCTCTTTCCTTTAAAGCAGGTGATAATGGGCAGCTCCACAATTCTGGAGGTACATTTCAAACACTTTAAGATGTTGGTAATCATTAGTATAATCATGAAGTGGCTTTTTACTTGGGCATAGTATGTCAGTCAGTTAGGACTGTAATTCGGATAGAAGCAATTTGTCCACCTTTCTTGTTAAGGGAGAAATGCTCATAAAATACCATGGTGTTGGACGTATTCAGACTAACTGACTTTTTCATTCACGCTAGGATGGTATCAAAGCATCTGTGATGTTTGAGGGCTGTTTTCCCTCCTGTACATTACTACTATTGTAGGCTATATTTACAACGATAAAAAAGGTACTGGTACGCTGCTGTAGTATCTTTGTCATCCTCCATCTTTATCATTTTTTTTGGCACAGGGCCAAAAATGTATAGCAAAAGCATTAAAAAAACATGATGTAAGTTATTGGATTTATGTCTACAGTGACATTGTTTAAGGACATTGCAAAAGTAAACTTCCAATATTGTTACAGGCGATTATTACACATTCAAATAAAGAAAACATTTCTTTACTTACCAAAAACATTTTAAAAATTATAAATAAACCAAAGGACTTTGAGAAAAAGTAGTCTATCCTGCTGCAGTCACATTGAGAAAGTTGTATTCTTTGTCACTGACTGTTTCATAAGAATATAAGAACATTTATGAACGAGAGGAGGCCATTCAGCCCACCTGAACTCAGCTGACTGATCTCAATCCTAGTCAAGTTGGGTCTTAAAGGATCCAAGTGATTATGCCTCAACTACATGAGAAGGTATCCCGTTCCATTCCCTCACCACTTTCTGTGTAAAGAAGTGACTCCTTCACACTGTCCTGGTTTCTGTACTGTGCTTAAAGTAATGGTTTGGGTTAACCATGTCAACTCCTTTGAAGATTTTAAAGACTTCAATCATGTCCCTCTTGTTTCTTCTTTGTTCCAAGCTGAATAGATTTGCTTCTCTCAGCCTGTCTTCACAGTTCAGAGTTCAAAAAGTTTTAAATGCAGTAGAAAAAAATAGACCTACCTCTCTATAACTTTTTTAGTTCCTCGCTTTGTGATAGCTGATTCATCTCCACAGAGTACTGCTAGAAAATTATCTGCAGACACGTCCTGAAAGATATTACAAATTAGAACTAGCAGGATGTTGTACACCTGCAGTAGCAGCAAAATAAATAAAAATAAAAATAAAAACTGACTGTAGCTAGGAAAGGGATAATACACGACAGGGCATGCATTGTGTTGCATTAACATATGGCTGTAGTTGGGTGGCAGGCACGGAGTGAAGCTGAGTCAACCAACGAAGCTGTATGTTAATGAAACACAACGCAAAAGCCCTGGAGTGTGTTATCCTGCTTATAAAACAGATACAATAAAAAAATAAAAAATAAAACCTTTTTTATTATTTAAGTGTTTCCATTTATTGTAAAATGTTCCATTGAAAATGGAAAAGGTGACAAATTCATGAAATATCCATGAGGAGGAGCTGTAGAAAGTGTTTCTTCCTCTTTATCCTTGAGTTTTGTGGGAGGACCCACAGATGAAGATGTTGAAATATTGCTTCCAGTACAACCTAAAAAACTGAACTCCAATGCTTTCAGTTTTGAGCCGAAGCAGACCAGTAGCTTCTTAAACTGGATTCTGATCTGTGGCCAGTAATTTCTCACACCTCCAAGCCAGCTTTGTTCAGTAGATGCACAGCAGTGCTTCTAATGCTGTGGTCCGTATAGCGATGAGAGAGCGCTGCTTCCAGCGATAAGCGAGGCATCATTGAAGCCAAGTGATTTACTCCCATTGGTTTTGGAGTATACCAGATAGCTTCATCTTGGACACTGGCGAAGGTGAAGGAAAAAACTGCCAGCATTAGGGGGCATTTTAGTGATGTATCTTTTAAAACTCAAACTCATTAAAAGCTTTCAGATTTTTTGTTTTTTCAATGTGTATATTTATTGCAAGTTTAATATGTATATCATTTATTAATCAAACTGTGCTTAAGCAAAAATAAGTTCTGCCATTGTGCTATATATCTGCCTGGTTAAAAGTCTTCAACAGCCAATCAGCGTGTAGAATCAGAATATTCTCTTTTATAAGTATGCAATAAGACCAGACAGGGTGTCCGTATACATCCAACATACGGATGCCTTGGGTCTTTGTGAGACTCGAGGCGAAGCCAAGGGCCTCCAACCCCAGAGAAGTTATGTCGAGATCATAACATGTTTCGTGAGATAATTTATCTCAGAATTTCAGTACAAGTCGTTTTGTCGAGATCACAAGATAAATTATAATAGCCACAGTGCAGTGACTTGACAAACAAGAACATGACAGAGACATCTTGCTCTTTGTGTATTTTTTGTATACAACTGTAAGTCGTCCTGGTTAAGGGCGTCTGCTTAGAAATAAAATAAATAAATAAATAATAATATATTCAGTTATATTGTGATCAAGGCTTAACACAGCTGGAAACATGTCTGTTAGTAATTCATGGATACCACATCAGTGTACGCCACTTTAGACGTATGCTAGCAAGGCTTAGTCTTTTCAGACGCATATAATTGAGTAAACACCACCCAAGTCTTTGCCGTGTTGCTTGCACCTGTGTGCAGGTCAACAATCAATGATCTTCTCGTGATGTCGAAAAAAACAACTTGTACTGTCGAAATCCTGAGATAAATTATCTCAGGAAAGCGGAAGTCATTACTTAGGTTTTCTTGAGATATTGAGATAAATGATGTTGCGATCTCGACATAACGAAGATTTTTTATTTTCTTCCCCATGGCTTCAACTAGCTGGCGTAGACTGTAATCGCATTATACATGCAAATAATTTAAAAAACACAGCTTAACACAGACTGATGATAAACTAATTTGGGTGCAGCTTGATGTTGTTGGACAGTGGATTTTGCTTAGAAATAGTTGATGTTGTGCTTTAGTCTTTCGAACACTTTGAATTCACTGTCAATTTGGGGGTGATGTCTGGCGTGATGTACTGTCGTTGAGGTTCGACTCTCAGGTGTTTACAGTGATCCATGACATGGCATTAGGTATGTTAAATATCCCTTCTGGTAATGTCACCCTCCACTTCTTATAAAACCGTTATGTACTTAGTTACAGCAATTATCCCCCCCCCGGGAATAGAGGGGGATTAAAAATGGAAGTGGTGAATCCTTTTTACCAGGGTTGGCAAGCAGATACATTGTAAAAGTATATGGGTTGAGGCAGCAAACCAGTTGAATATCCAGGTAATGTCCATCTTGTCTTTTTTTTCTTTTGTTGCCAAAATGCTTATGTTGCTAGTTATTGATAAACTACTGATACAGCCTAGATCGTTGTGCCTATTTATGCTTTGAATTGATGTTAAAAGGTGTTGCATGGACTGTGATCCTTTACAAAAGAGAAACTATAGTCCTTAGAAAATAAGCAAACCATACACACTAGACACTACAAATTCAGTAAATACCCAGTTCAGACTGTTTTGTCAAAAATTAAATACCAGTTTTTTGCTTTTTTCTGTTTAGTTAAATGACTTACTGTTTTTGCCATTCTTACCAATAAATAAATAGCAAGAGCATACGCTACAGCAACTGATGTCATTTGTAAGTGACACTGCAACAGCAGTTGTGATGGAGAGCTCACCCCCTAGTCTCTAAGTCACTTTGGATAAAAGTGTCTGCTAAATGATTCATTACTACTAATAAAATAACAATATTGTTCTGTATACGCTAGTCTGAGATCCAGCGTTAAGGCATAACTTTAAAACACCATGATCACAAGGGGGGTTAGTGTCTCAAACCACTCAAACCCCTCTTGCTACGGTCAAGAAATAAATTATATACAAAGTTAAATGGGAGTAGCCATTGTAAGAGAGGGTACAAATTTAATTGTAGCTTACATCTCCAGTGTAATTCTTAGGAACTCCCTGGTAAACATTTTCCCCACGAGGTACATTAATGACAACACCTTTACAAGGATTGCTGTTGGGGAAAGGAAGTTTCAAAACATTAATTTATTAATACACCTAACTAAATTATTAGCTTATTAATTTACAGTATAAACAGAATTTTAAATGTAATGTAAAATATTTCCAGTTTCCCCAATTATAATGAAAAATAGTTATCTGGTCCAGGCTGGACCCTGGCTTGATTTATGCTACGGAGAATTGAAAAATATAACTAATATAATACAATAATAATACAATTCAATCTTCAAGGCTTACAGTTTACAACTTAAACTGCCACATTCAGGTCCTTATCATAGAGGAAGATGTACATGTATTATTGTTATTATTATTACTGTTGTTGTTAGACACAGTGGAAATGTTGAATCACACATTTGGTTATCAGTAACTGTGGCAGTGTGGCAGGGTGAAAGCATGGGTGTGTGTGTGTGTGTGTGTGTGTCAGTGTGTGTGTGTGTGTGTGTGTGCGTGCGTGCATGTGTGTGCGTGTGTGTGTGTGCGTGTGCATGTGCGTGTGTGTTTGTGTGCATATGCGTGTGTGCGTGTGTGGAATATTGGGTTGGTAGGGAGGGAGGTAAATTTCTCCCTGTCAAAACACGTGGGAATGCGGCTGGAGCCGTCAATTGAATACATGATTAAATGAGTATGCTAGCCACAGCTGTATGATCACAAGGATTAGTATTGAGAGTTAATATTGGTGAAGGTATGTATTGTGCTCCGTGCTGTAATTACGTCCGTGTCTGTGTCCGTGTCCGTGTCCGTGTCCGTGTCTGTGTCCGTGTTTGTGTTTGTTTAGTTGAGTTTTTGTGTTTGTTTGTTGAGTTTTTGTATAGCCTGTTATTTTGGCCCGTGTGCCGTTTTGTTTGTTAATGTGTTTTGTTCTGTTAATGTTTAGTGCTTCCTTATTTTTATTTGTTTATTAAATGTGCGCACCAGCGCTTAAACCTGCATGCTCTGCCTTCCTGGTCAAAACAGCCTTGCCAGTGACGTCATCCTTGCCACAGTAACATAAGCACTGTATGTAAAAAACGATTTTCCAAGGTTCCGTACCAAATTTCCTTGAGATGGACCAGAGAGCCAATGGACTAACGTTGACTAGGATCAAACCACTGCATCCCTTAATGTAACATTCTTTGAAATTACATTGATCTCCAGTTACTTCTGTATTGTATAATGTATGCAGCAATGCACAATAGGGTTATAGATGCACAATATGTGCTTACATAAACATTGGAATTTACATGATAGTAGTGTTTTTCCTTGTGTTTTGTTTATGACAACATGTGATTTCCTACTAATCAATAATACATTCAACAATTTTGGTATTTCAATTTTAAGAAGCACACATGAAGCATAACTAACGTTTGTTCCATGAAACACAAAACCAACCAGTTTTAACATTAACATTACTGTTTATAACTTCCACTAGCAATTATGAGAACTTTTGAATACTTACTCTTCATGATAGGCAATGTCGTCATACATCATAACCACTATCTGCTCATCTGGAATTCCATTTTTTCGTGCAATGTGATATGCATGGCAAACATCAGCCTATGGTAGAAGATTTAGTCAATTAATACGAATTAAAAATATAATCCCAGCCAGTGTTCTCCTCCATCAAAAGTAATGCTCCAACTTCTTTACCACGTTCAGTACTTTTACCTAATACAAATGAATTAAGGGATAACCTGGCCTGGCCCTAATGGTTAAGTCCATTATACTAGTAGTAGTACAGTATTTATTTAATAATGCAGTTCATACTGGAATACAAACTGCTGCTTACATTTCTGTGTCGACTGCTATCCACAGAGCAGTTTGTGTCTCAATGTTATAATGTTATATGTAGCTTGTTTGTTTAACCTAACAAAGCTGTGGGTACACAGTTCACAAATCAAATCTGCCCATGCATTTACTGGAAAATAGAATGTTCCTACAAGGAGTTGTTCTATTGTGCAAGATCAGCATGGGTTGTAGTGCAGAGTGTTACAGCATTTACGATTCAGGAATAACCTTATTTGTGTTTGTTTATGTTTCTTAAATTGAAGGAACACAGATTAAGAACATCTGTCCGGATCAAATGATTGCTAAAATCATTGATTTTTATACTGGTCACACATTGTATTGTGCTTTATGTTTTTATATAGCCTACACCTTATGCTAGAAAAATAATTATCAATATTTGTTCAAATAGTGTATTATAAACCTGGTGTATCATCTCAGCCAATCAGGTACCTACAGGTAGATGCTCTTTAAAGCTAACAGGAGTTTAGAATTTTGAAACTCGCTTTAAAAGACTACATACATTTCAAGCAGTCTAAGCAATCCAGTCCAAAATATTACCTAAAACACATTTTAAAAATGTCCTCGAGACACTTACATGTTGCCACTGTAAATTTTCAAGCAGATGCTTATTATACTTATTTATTTGTTTAGTAGCTACCTGTAGAAGGCTATATTTCATTAGATATTTGGAATATGTATTTATTTATTTCTGCTTCGAGAGTAGGTTTGTACGAGTCGTACAATAATATAGCATCCTATTTACCCACACGTTGTTCCAGTTGTGTCAGTTTAGTTACTTACCTGTTTCATGTCATTGTTTACATTCTGGTACAAGTGCTCTTTATCAAGGGACTTTGGAAGATGCCTATCTCATCTACTGCTTGTGGTGCAGTACATGGGTTTATGGCACATTTTTAATATTAAACTGACAATAATGTAATCAGATTGAAACATTATTAAATATTGAGCATACTTCTCCACAGCCACACGATATGTGTTTTCTAATTAAATGGCTTTTACACAAACATAAACGTATATATCCTCTAACACAGTGCTGACCAATACAGTACATCAAGTAATTCACTCTATTTTTGTGGATCTCAAACTTTGGGCCCTATGATCCACCAGCAATAAAGTCAACAGTAGCTTTAAGTAAATAATAATAATATATTTAAAATAAAACCAGAGGCAGAAGAAAAGCATCCATGCAAAATGGCACGGAGGCTCCACTACTTCACATCAGTAAACAGGCCTACATACTTCTTATTGTATTATGCAAGCACTATTCAAAACTATTTAGGTTTATGGTGGGGTTTTTTTTCATTAAAAAAAAAATTGTTCAGATTTGCCCAAAGATCTCCCAGAAATCACTCATATCCACACATGATTTAACACATAATTGCAGGTATTAATTGTTTCCCAACATGTTACATTCGGTTCACAATAAAAAAAAAAACAGTTTGTGACATGACTACATTACAGAAGCTAACTGTAAAGGCAGTATTGAAAGAGTTCAATGAAATATATTATTCTCTTACCCACGGTTTGTAATTATTGTCTTGTTTCTGTTTTTGATCACAACATTTATTTTAAAAAAGTTTATATCTCAAATATTTTTCTTGTATATGTGCATTGTTCTTGTAGATGGCATTATGCACATGTTGCTGTGAAACCCACCATTCAGACACGACACTCTAGTGACATCTTAGGCAAAGTTACACATATATAAATACAAATTCGGACTGGAGTTGAGGTTCATGGTGGAAAGCAATTGTCCCAGAGGGGGATATAGTGTCCTCCAGGGGATTATATTGCCCAAAGTCGAAGGCTGAGGGCTGTATTGTCCCCTGGAGGACACTATATTGTAGGCACAATTGCCTGGAACTAATAACTATTTTTGATATAAGTACATAGCTGGACTAATCTTTTGGATTCACTCTTGAGCACACAGAATGCAGGGCAGCATGTGAACTATGGACTGGAGCAACTTCCAAGCACCCAACACAAAGGAGGGGGTAGTGAGCCTTTGACCAGTGGATTTTAACTGAACCCAACACAAAGGAGGGGGTAGTGACCTCTTTGACCAGTGGACTTTAACTGAACCCGACACAAAGGAGGGGGTAGTGAGCCTTTGACCAGTGGACTTTAACTGAACATGACACAAAAGAGGGGTAGTGAGCCTTTGACCAGTGGACTTTAACTGAACCCGACGCAAAGGAGGGGGTAGTGAGCTCTCTGACCAGTGGACTTTAACTGAACCCGACACAAAGGAGGGGGTAGTGAGCCTTTGACCAGTGGACTTTAACTGAACATGACACAAAAGTGGGGGTAGTGAGCCTTTGACCAGTGGACTTTAACTGAACCCGACACAAAGGAGGGGGTAGTGAACTCTCTAACCAGTGGACTTTAGAAGGAAGTCATAATTAGATCATTTATTCATCCCATGTAGGGTGAGGCAATCCATTGTCCAAAACAATGGAAGACAGTTGTAGGGGTAATGTATCGGTCTTTACGTGAAAGTCCTATAAGAACTGTTATCTTGCAGCAAGAACTTTGAATTGGTTTCCGATTTGGTTCCTGAATTGGTTTCTGTGTCTAACATGGCTTCATACGAGAAGATAGCGTTAAGCTTTATACCTCTTGACTGCAAGAAGATTCTGTACCCTGCAATAAATGAATGTCCAAGAAAGCTCCATGTTCAGGACTCCTGCTAATAGGAAAAAGAGACGTCTGCGAGTCGGTTTATCTACGCGTCGAAAGAACCATTCCCGCCTCGGATACAAGCTTCTGTTTTCAGTCATAACCACAGCATATCGAAACTTGTCTGCCTTCGTGGCGAAGGATCCAAGGAAAGAAGGAACACACGGGAGGTGTGTGAAACCCCAACTTGGGTTTAAAGATAAAGGAGCCCCAACTTGGGTTTGAAGATTTGTTGCAACAAAGTGAAAACTGAACTACAATAGAAGATTTATTCTATAGACTTTTTGGTCTTCATCAAGGAACCGTTGAGTATAAAATTCATTACCTTTCCCTTGTGGAATTAAGAGTAATTAATGGTAATTGCAAACACATAAAAGTGTTTGTAAACATAAAATAGTTATCTTAATTTGCGCTTTTAATGCTCGCATGAAAAGCCTCAGAGTTTGAACCTTGTTAAAAAGTAACTAAGCTGCTTAACTCATATTTTCATATGAAGTGCTTGTTTGAAGGTATACTTGTGTAATTGATACTAAACAATTGTAGTCCAGCCTTAGATGTGATATGTTATTAGAGGACTTAACCAAGGTTTGTTTGCATGTAAGTGATAGATGCATTGTGTTTAACTAGGGTTACACTGCCTGTAAGCGGTAGACGCAGGGAGACACTGTCTGTGTAATTCAGCTGGGGGTGACATCATCACATGCTGACAGGTCCACGCAGCCTGGACTGAGATTGAGACAGAAGAGTTAGTTCATTGTGTTAGAATGAAATGTTGAACCTATACTTAATCCTAGTGAAACAATAGTATTTCAGTTGTACTGTATTAAAATGCATTTTTGGGGAACTATATATAATTGTGAACAGCCTTAGACTCAAGGTAAAGGAATACCCTTTTGTCCAAAAAAACAGAAAAAAAGAAAAAGAAATGAGACTTTTTATAACTTGTTGTGCAGTGCGCTTCTGTAAAATGTTTTCTTCTAAGTTTATTTATCTGCATTGTTCAGTTGCTTTTGCGCATCTGATAATAAACCGACTTCTGTTTAAAAGTTAAAAATGTATTGTTAGCGTTTCAGTTTTATAAATGTGTATGTTATAAACCAATGTCTGTTCAGATGTTTATTTATTTACATTTTCTTGTTTTGATTTGTAAAATAAATGTTCATATATATATATATATATATATATATATATATATATATATATATAATATGCTTCGGTTATTCACATGTTTATGTAACGTACTCAAAAAAATAACTAATTACATCCGACTGTTTTCCCTTTCGTTATACTATTTATAGTCATAAAGACTGCTACGGGGCTTCTAGGTATGAGTATATCTCCGGGTCTTCTAGTGTTAAAGGCAGAGTGCTATATTGTCCAGAAGGGAAGAGTTGAGTTTTACAAGTGTTGTCTGAAGAGGTGTGTCTTGTGGATGCGCCGGAAGGTGGTCAGAGACTGGGCAGTCCTGACATCCGTAAGAAGGTCATTCTACCGCTGCGGGGCGAGGGTGGAGAAGAAGCGGGCTCGGGAGGCAGGGGAGTGTAGAGGAGGTACAGCCAGTCTTCTAGTGCAGGAGGAGTGGAGAGGTTGGGAGGGAGTGTCGGGAGAGATGAGGGTCTGGAGGTAGCTGGGTGCAGTCTGGTCAAGGCATCTGTAGGCGAGTATAAGAGCCTTGAACTGGATACGAGCGGTGATTGGGAGCCAGTGGAGTGAGCAGTGCAATTGAGTAGCGTGGGAGAAGTGAGGCAGAGAGAACACCAGGCGAGCAGCAGAGTTCTGGATGAGCTGGATTGGACAGGTGGTGGATGGAAGGAGACTGGCCAGGAGGGAGTTGCAGTAGTCTAGGCGGGAGAGTACCAGGGCCTGGACGAGGAGCTGCATGGAGTAGTTGGTGAGGAAGGGTCGGATTCTTCGTATGTTGCTCAGGAAGAAACGGCAGGTGCGTGCTAGAGTGGAGATGTGCTGGGAGTAGGATAGTCAGGGGTCCAGGGTTACACCAGGTTCTTGGCTGAGGAGGAGGAAGAGAACGTGATTCCAGAGGAATGGCGATAGAGGGATCAGAGGAGGTGGAAGATGAGGAGGGGGATAAGAGGAGGTCACATTTAGAGAGTTTGAGGTGATGCGAGTGCATCCAGGAGGTGACAGCAGACAGACAGATAGAGATACGGGAAGGGATGGTGGGGTCAGAGGGGGAAGGAGAGGAAGGTCTGAGCATCATCAGCATAGAAATGGTATGAGAAACCATAGGATGCGATGAGGGGGCCCAGGGAGCGGGTGTAGAGAGAGAACAGGAGAGGACCCAAGACGTTGAAGGAGAGGAAGGAATCTGGCAGAGTGGGTGGGGTTGGAGAGATGGATATTGAAATCACCTAACAGGACAGCTGGGGTAGACAGAGAGGGGAGGGAGGAGAGGAGATAGTCAAAGTCATTGAGAAAGTGAGTGAGAGGTCCAGGAGGACGGTACAGTACAATTAGCAGGAATTGACAGGGAGAGGTTAGTTGGACTGTGAAATTCATAGGTGTTAACAGAGAGAGAGAGGAGAGGTCAGAGGGAACAGAAAAGAGTAAGGAGCGAGAGAGGAGAAGACCAGTCCCACCTCCCCGTCCAGTGAGACTTGGAATATGGGACAGGATGTAGAGAGAGGACAGGGCAGCAGGAGTTACAGTGTTATCAGAAGAGAGCCAGGTTTCAATGAGAGCAAGGAATTTGAGAGAGAGAGGTGGGAGGTAAAGGCAGAGATGAAATAAGTTTTATTAGCAGAGGAGTGACAGTTCCAGAGAGAGTGCGGGACAGACCTGTCTAGTGGTTGGCATCTTCCAGAGCGCTGTTAGGTTCGGATTTTCTCCAAGAGCCTATCCTCGCACACCTCACTTTGCAAAGGAACTGTTTAACAGCTGCTAAACTGTGCTAAAGACAATACTTAAGCAATACAATAGTTTCAGTGCACTTCAATGGGATCACACAACTACAAAAATCTGTGTGGAAACCAATCAAATTGCAAATCAACCTCTATTTAATTTAACCACACTCACAACAGTAGAGCACCTAATTAAAACACCACCTTAATAATGTTACTTAAATATAGCTAATGTAAAGAGTTGGAATGAGGCCTCTAGTAGCCACTGGGAGAGATTTGGAAAAGGTCCTCGCTGTACCTGTCCTCGCTCTGAATGCCACAGCTCGGACTACCCTTGGACTTATGGCCCTTATACTGCCACAGCTCAGACTGCCTTTGGCCGTGTGACCCTTCAGCGGCTGGCGCTTAGAACGGCTGGCATTCTAAGACACTGTTTGTCAATTTATACTGTAAATTGTATAATTTCAGTCTAGTTGATGCTTGGTGGGCTTTCAATCCATCAGTTAAGGAATTCACTTTTCTTTCGGCAAGACATAAATCCTTCTCTAGGATCGATTTCATTTTTGTATCAAAATCTCTCTTTTCCAAAATCCACAACGTTGATATTCTACCGATGACTGTGTCAGATTACAACGCTATGTACTGCAAGCTAGTACTTGATGACATTCAGAATCGAGCCACAAGATGGCGCATCAATACTACTTTATTACATAACGAATCATTTTGTATTTCATTCCAATCTAATCTGGATGAGTTTCTTGATTTTAATCGTGCTTCAGTGAGTGATCCTCGTATCTTAAGGGACGCAATAAAGGGCTTTATTAGAGACTCATTGTTTGCCTGTAATCTCAATAATTACTGGTTGAGCAAAATTAAAGAGCTGGAAGCCAAACAAGCTCTTTTAGAATATGCTCTACAGAGCTCTTTTTCTGAAAGCATTACACTCGAATTGGATATTACTAGGAAAGATCTGAATCTGTTACTCAGACAGCGTGCTGAGTTTCTCATTCATAGGGCTAGAGCTGGGATACTGTTTGGGATAATCTATGCTGTGCTTCCAAAAACCCTAATCACCAGCTGATCCATTTCAATTTTATTCACAGAATATATCTAACCTCTCGGATACAATGTGTTTATCGATAAAACATAATAGTTTTTGTCATATTCAATAATATGAATGGCAAATGGCATTACAGTACCACTTACCATTAAATAAATTGTGAAATACAGTGTACACTTGTTAAATTTGACTAAGACTGGGAAATGATCAAGGCTAAAACAGCAATCGAGAAAAAAAAGTATCCCTATAAGTTGGAGTTAAGTATTCGCTACAAAAAAAGGAATTTCCTATGAAAGCATGACTTAATAAACTACAGACACATACCTGATGCCTATAGTTATCCCAGCCTTTAGATCCTGCGGCAAGCAGTATCCACTGTTTGCTGCTTGATTGTGCCATTCTCGAAATTGCAGCTACAGCTTTCCAATCCAAATGTAATACACTGCAATACAATGTTTCAAAAGTAAATGCATTTCAATGTCACTTCCTGGGTTGTCCTGCCCTTGTATTACAGGGGTTGGGGAATTAAACCTGTGTTGATAATTAGCCATGTGTGGTAGTTGACCAGCGGTGTGTGGTGTCAGTGCAGGAAAGCAGGCAGGAACAGAAGGGATTGGTGCAAACTCAAGGCTTTTCTTTATTAAGAACAAACAAACACTAAGATCAACACTAAGAACTTGTAAACTACTTACAAATAAAATAGTGAAAACAAAATAAAACCTATAGTAGGTTAGAAATGAACCACACCAAATACATATGAGGCTCAGCAAGGGCAATAAGCTGCTATCCCCTTTACCTCTCTGAAAAGAGCTCAAGAACTGAGCAAAGGTGCCAGTAGATATACCTTAACCAAGTGAGGGGGTGTCACAAAGACGACTGAGCGGTGACGTCACGTCAGAAGCAGGAACAAAAACAACAGAGAGAGATTTGGTGAAGCTGAGCGAATGCTTTCGCTCAGCGTTTAATAAACAAACAGACAGAAAATAAAAGGGTTGTACAAACAAACACAGGACACGGCACTTGCGCCAAAATAAATAGACAAACAAAACGGACTATACACTAAACACACACGAACAGACAAACACGGTGAGTAAGAACACTTTTACTAATACTCTCACTATCACCTCCGTCTCCAAACCCGTTCTCCACTCACCGAACACCCAAACCCCGAGTGAGTGAAAACATGCTGTTTTTATGCAGTTGTACCGAGACTCGATTGCTAGTCAATCATTCAATTGGAATCTCGGTACAACTGCACGTGAATTAATTAAGTGCACTCCCGTGACCACACATTACATTTTAACTAGCACGTGAAGTGATTTGTGCCCTCCGTGCCTAAATATAAATTTACATTTTTAAATCACAAGTGAAACACAGACCCGTTTATATCCCGTGTACCGATGACTATACACCAACATTTACACACAACACGTAACACAAAATACACACGGGGGGGGGGCACTTTGCCACAGGGGGGTATTCTATTAAACTATCAAACAATAAGAATAATAAAGAAACATTACATGTTTATATCAATCATAATTGATATAAGCAATTACATATAATAAATACATAAATCATAAACAAATATATGCATAATAGAAATAGTGCTTAAACAAGCAAACTATAACATTGAACAGATACTCAAGATGGCGGATTTTGCATTTCCTCCCCAAGCAATGGCATGACAGCCCTACCACACACAAACCTAACCCTAAACCTACCACACACAAACCTAACCCTACCACACACAAACCTAACCCTACCACACAGAAACCTAACCCTAACCCTACCACACACAAACCTAACCCTACCACACACAAAACTAACCCTACCACACAGAAACCTAACCCTAACCCTAACCCTAACACAAACCTAACCCTACCACACACAAACCTAACCCTAACCCTACCACACCCAAACCTAACCCTAACCCTACCACATGCAAACCTAACCCTAACCCTACCACACACAAACCTAACCCTACCACACACAAACCTAAACCTAACCCTACCACACACAAACCTAACCCTACCACACACAAACCTAACCCTACCACTCACAAACCTAACCCTAACCCTACCACACACAAACCTAACACTAACCCTACCACACACAAACCTAACCCTAACCCTACCACACACAAACCTAACCCTACCACACACAAACCTAACACTAACCCTACCACACAAACCTAACCCTACCACACACAAACCTAACCCTACCACACACAAACCTAACCCTAACCCTACCACACACAAACCTAACACTAACCCTACCACACACAAACCTAACCCTAACCCTACCACACACAAACCTAACCCTAACCCTACCACACACAAACCTAACCCTACCACACACAAACCTAAACCTAACCCTACCACACACAAACCTAACCCTACCACACACAAACCTAACCCTACCACACACAAACCTAACCCTAACCCTACCACACACAAACCTAACACTAACCCTACCACACACAAACCTAACCCTAACCCTACCACACACAAACCTAACCCTAACCCTACCACACACAAACCTAACCCTAACCCTACCACACACAAACCTAACCCTAACCCTACCACACACAAACCTAACCCTAACCCTGTCACGCACAAAGCTAACCCTTACTTTGTTACACTACTTAAGTACTTTATTTTTGGGATACTTGTACTTTTACTCAAGTACGTTTGTTTAGAAAACAGTGTACTTTTTACTCCACTACATTTCCCAGAAGCATCTCGATACTCGTTCTTTCAGCACACTGACTCTTTCGCTGGCCAGGATTCTGATTGGGTAAAGCCGAGCCGCATGCACAGTGTCTGCTCGCTTTGATGACATAGTACGTTGATGCCCAACCAGAGACCATTTTGATTTTTAAAATAACCAACCAACAAACACAACGTTTAGCTGCGGAGGATGCATTAGTAGTTTAGAAGAGTAACAGGAATCTACAAGCAGTTTCAAAACAGGATTTCACATTTTTAACATTTGATCCTAGAATTGTTTCATGAATTGTGTTTTATTTATGGATAAAGGTTGCGACTAAAATTAAAATTCCTGATTTGAGATTTAAATTAAGCATTTGAGCCCTTAGGAGTGGGCTTAATCATGTGGTAATGCCCACCTCATGCAGTTACATGCCCCAGCCAAAGGCGAGAAGGCTCCTGAGGGCTCAAATGCCATTAGGATACGGATACATTAAACAAAATTAAAAAATTACAGTTTTCTAATAGTTTTATCCTGATTTTATGAAGAACTAGTTTTTGTTGCTAAGCGTTTACCTCAAACAACATCCGCGGTCTGTTCAGGCTCTTTGGTTTAATCCAAGCGGTGGACCCTGTAGGCTACTTCCAGTTGCGGCATAAATAACAATTTAATACAGCACCGTATTTAATTAAAATATTCTACTTACATGCAGCTGTTCGTACTCTGTTTTGTGAAGTGTTTGTTATTGATAACTTTTTTTTTTAAATAGGTGAATGTTTGTACAGCCAGCTAAATATCAGTATGTTAAGCTACTTTTTGTTATTGGTAATCGTCCTTTTGTGTTCATAAAGTTCATTCAAAGTGCTATCAGAGAACAGGGACCATGCCTGTGTTGCTGGTGATCTGTTGAAAGAAAGTTATTGCATGTCAGTCTGCATCCATTTGTTTTACAACTTGTGAATAAAACCATAGAGTAGTTGCTATAGCTGCTGATTAACACTATTTTCGATTGAGTTTATTTGCTATTGTAAATTTAAATAGATACAGTAAGGACAGCTAGGAAGTAGACACTGACAGAGTGTGTGTGTACAATAAGAACAGAGATTCCTTCCATCAAGCAGGAAGCGAATACATACTGAATTTAAGGGTGGCTACTTTTTTACTTCTGATACTCGAGTACTTTCAAGATATGATACTTTTGTACTTTTACTCAAGTAGCTTTCTAGAAGGATTAATTACATTTTTTTCCAAGTAACAGTATTTTTACTCAAGTAACACATTTGAATACTTTTTCCACCCCTGCCTAACCCTAACCCTACCACACACAAACCTATCCCTACCACACACAAACCTAACCCTAACCCTACCACACACAAACTCAGGCAGGTTAAAACATCCAAAGTTCAATACAGTACATACAAAATAAACACTTTGAAAAATATTTCTATTTTAAACAGCTATTATTGTTTATGCATTGCTCTGGAAATGTGCACATTTCCATTACAATAGCATGTTCAAAGCTGCATGTAGAAATGTATTCTTTGTTTATTTTTAGAACGGGGTTTCCCCCTCTGCCCCTGTGTTATTTTGTATTTTTGTTTGATGATTTATGTTTGTAAATATGACGGTGTAGCCGTGCATTTGTTGTTGTTATTATAATTATTGTTGTATTATTATCGTTATGGTTTATTGTTTTGTAGGTATGTTTTTTGTTTTTGTTTATTTAAAATGTGTTCTGGCAGAGGCGAGAGTGGATACTCATCCTCTGCCAGGAATATTATTATTATTATTATTATTATTATTATTATTATTATTATTATTATTATTATTATTTATTTCTTAGCAGACGCCCTTATCCAGGGCGACTTACAATCGTAAGCAAATACATTTCAAGTGTTACAGTACAAGTAATAATACAATAAGAGCGAGATAAATACAATGACTAGTTCAAGCAAGTACAAGTGTGACAAAATACAATTCAATAATACAGCAGATAAAAGTGACAGTGATAGTTACATCAAGATATGATTAAATACCAAATACTACAGATTAAGTAGTATAATAATAATTAAAGTATAATAATAATTAAAAACCTTGTGCAGAAGGTGGCCATCTCCCGAATTAATAAAGTGATTTATTTGTTGCTAAATCGGGAGATGGTCACCTGCATATAAACCTGCAGTGCTCTCGGTTCAGGGTGGGTGTTCAGAGGAGGAACAAGAGCGAGAGCGAGAGCGGAGAAGAGAGAGAAATTTAAAACAACAGAGAAATACAGGATCAGTGAAGGCTACTGCCCAGCCTGACCAGTATTGATTAGTATTTTGTGTTCGTGGTTTTGTTTTGTTTAAATATTTATTTTGCTCTGTGAGCACAGTGTCTTTCTGTTTAAACCTTTTATTTATTTATTTTTATTTAAATAAATGGCACACGCCGCGTTTGTTTTGAAACTGCAGTACTACCTGGTGTCAGTTTTCTGTTCCTTCATCTGGCCTGACGTCACCACTCGTCCAACCCTGCCACACTGCAATACATTATTAAAGCATTTCTCTTTGTTTTCCAGGACCCTCCCTGCTGCACAACAATGGATTACAAACAGGTAAGTAACACTTTCTTTTGGGTTGAGCATGTTACATGTTAGTTTAAAATCCCAGTGTCTATCACATGTCTGAATGTACCAGTATGGAAATGTATACATGACAACAGGGGCAACACCTCTGCTCTTCTTTAAAATATATCAGTGGGATCTTTAATACCCACAGTTGGCAGAAAGGACCTTGGATTTGTTGGGGCATTGGTTGAGCTGTGACTTAAAGGGATGTAGAGAAATGTGATGATCATGTATACCAAATGAAGCAGTAACTTGGGTGAGAAAGTCATAGCTAAGTGAAATATAACTGTCTGTTTTTTCCTTAAACTCAATGTGAAGGCAAGCTCTTCTGTTGTAATCTCTTGTAGTAATATATCTCATTAGCAGGGTGGTGTGTCAAATGCATGTATGTTTAGTAGAAGGACCAATGGGATACCACTGCTGTGATGAATGCAAATTACAAAGGGATTGTGAGAACCGAACAGGGACCAAGCTGTACTGTGAACAAGGTTCAAGCAATGGTTTCAACAGATGTATTCTATCCAGCTTTGGCAAAAGAAAATATATATGTACTGACCTATATGTAACCTATGGTATATATCATGGGTAATGGTTGCCTGATAAAGCAGAATGACTTGTTTGAGGGAAATTGGTTTATGGTTCAATTTCATAAGAACAGTGCAAAGGGGGGCATTTTATCTTAAAAGTGATGATAATGTTTGTAATGCTGTATAAATACTGCAAACTTGGCAATGCTTATTTGAGCTGCAATTTCAAATACCTCCAGATCCTCTATTAGAATTGATTATTTGAGCTGCAATTTCAAACACCTCCAGATCCTCTATTAGAGATGATTATTTGATTATCCAACATCCGAAGGGGCATTGTGGCAGGCTGGCTAAGCGGTGACGTCGGACAGAAGCAGGGACGGGAAAAATACTGACACCAGGCAAGTACTGCAGTTAAAGGCGGTGCCGTTTATTTATTAAGCAAAAATAAAATAAATATTTAAACAGAAAAAGACTGTGCTCGCAGAGAAAATAAAAGGTTTAAATAAAACAAATCACGAACACAAAATATATAAAACACAGGTCAGACTGGGCTGATTGCCTTCACTGTTCCTATGTGGTTTTTTTTAAGTTTCGTTTTTCTCTTTCTCTCTCTTCTCGCTCTCTACGCTCCTCTCGTACACCCACCCCGAGCTGGAGAGCTGCAGGCTTTTTATACTGGTGACCATCTCCCGATTAGCAACAAATTAAATCGCCTAATTAATCCGGGAGATGGCCACCTTCTTTAGTTTTCTAAATACTGTGTGGATGGGGCTTCCCATCCACGCTACTAAATAATAACAAACAAATGGCTACGCCGTCACTTCTATAAACAAAACAATAACAAAATACGCGGCGCTTTGCCCGTCATATAAATACACTAACTAAATCATAATACAATAATAATAATAATAATAATAATAATAATAATAATAATAATAATAATAATAATAATAATAATCAAATACAAAATAACACAGGGGCGGGGGGGAAATAACACAGGGGCGGGGGGAAACCCCGTTCTAAAATAAACAAACCCTGTACAGGGCTGCTCGCCCTGTTACATATCCCCCCCCTTGTGCGACGCACACATGGCCCCAACGGCCACCTGCCCCCTCAGTCTCAAAGTCCCGGAAGATGGGGAAGCAAGGTGTTTCTGGGGGTGGCCATGGTGGAATGTCCTCCACCCCCCACTTCTTTGTGGCTGGCAGCTTCCCCCTTGCTCAGCTCAGCAACCTTTGCAAGGGCGGCTGCGGACCGCCAGCCTCCTGTCCCGGTTCATCCTGTCTTGAAGGTAGAGGAAGCTCCTGCTCCTCTCCCTCGGGTGGTGGTGGAAGCAGAGGCAGCTCCTGCTGCTCTGCTCCTGGTGAAGGCGGCAGGGGATCCTCCCCTTCTGGCTCCGAAGGCGGCAGGGGCTCCTCCACTTCTGGCTGCGAAGGCGGCAGGGGCTCCTCCCCTTCTGGCTGCAGCGGGGAAACCAGCAGGCATGCTCCCTCTGCTGGTGGTGGCAATGGAGGCAGAACCAGCAGGCATGCTCCCTCTGCTGGTGGCGGCGATGGAGGCGGAACCAGCAGGCATGCTCCCTCTGCTGGTGACGGCGATGGATGCGGAACCAGCAGGCATGCTCCCTCTGCTGGTGGTGGTGGGAGCGACCCGCAGTCCTCCCACGGCGATGGAGGAGGAACCAGCAGGTACTCTTCCTCTGCTGGCGGAGGTGGGAGCGGCAAGTCGTCCTCCCACGGAGGTGGTGGCGGAACCAGCAGGAACTCACTCTCTGCTGGCGGAGGTGGGACCAGCAGGTACTTTTCCTCTGCTGGCGGAGGTGGGAGCGACACACAGTCCTCCCATAGTGGTGTAGGTGGAACCAGCAGGAACTCTCCCTCTGCTGGCGGAGGTGGGAGCGACATACAGTCCTCCCACGGAGGTGGAACCAGCAGGTATTCTCCCTCTGCTGGCGGGTACCTGGGTTGTGGACATTCGGGCTCCCACTCCAGGTCCGTGCCCCCTCTCTGCCTCCTTCTCCTCACCTTCTTTTCTCCCTTGGCCTGTGGAGGTGATGGGGTCTACTGCTCCAGCAGCCAAAACCACCGACGCACAGGACACCCTCCCCATTGTGTAGGCTTCCCAGGAGCAGGGGTCTTCATAGGGGCAGTCCCCCTGCTCATGCCCAAACTCCTGCAGATGACACACAGGGGGCCCTTCAGCTCTCCACTGCTCCTGTTCCATGTCCCAGAATGGGGTCCCAGTTGGGTGGGGTCCCGTGACCACCATCTCCTCCCACCTCTCTCCTGCTGCTGCTTCTGTTGTTGCAGCCCTCTGCAGCTCTTCCTCCTTCCTCACTCTCCTTTTCTCCACACGCAATAATAAAAACGAAAAAAAATGAAAAACTGCAGTACCCTCTTCTGCCTGAGTCTAGGAGGCGCTGTGATCCCACGCTGGACACCACGTGTGGCAGGCTGGCTAAGCGGTGACGTCAGACAGAAGCACGGATGGGAAAAATACTGACACCAGGCAAGTACTGCAGTTAAAGGTGCTGCCGTTTATTTATTAAGCAGAAAAAGACTGTGCCCGCAGAGCAAAATAAAAGGTTTAAATAAAACAAATCACGAACACAAAATATATAAAACACAGGTCAGGCTGGGCAGATTGCCTTCACTGTTCCTATGTGTTTTTTTTAAGTTTCGTTTTTCTCTTTCTCTCTCTTCTCGCTCTCTACGCTCCTCTCGTACACCCACCCCGAGCTGGAGAGCTGCAGGCTTTTTATACTGGTGACCATCTCCCGATTAGCAACAAATTAAATCACCTAATTAATTCGGGAGATGGCCACCTTCTGCACGAGTTTTCTAAATACTGTGTGGATGGGGCTTCCCATCCACGCTACTAAATAATAACAAACAAATGGCTACGCCGTCACTTCTATAAACAAAACAATAACAAAATACGCGGCGCTTTGCCCGTCATATAAATACACTAACTAAATCATAATACAATAATAATAATAATAATAATAATAATAATAATAATAATAATAATAATAATAATAATAATCAAATACAAAATAACACAGGGCGGGGAAATAACACAGGGCGGGGAAACCCCGTTCTAAAATAAACAAACCCTGTACAGGGCTGCTCGCCCTGTTACATATCCCCTTGTGCGACGCACATGGCCCCAACGGCCACCTGCCCCTCAGTCTCAAAGTCCCGGAAGATGGGGAAGCAAGGTGTTTCTGGGGTGGCCATGGTGGAATGTCCTCCACCCCCACTTCTTTGTGGCTGGCAGCTTCCCCTTGCTCAGCTCAGCAACCTTTGCAAGGGCTGCGGACCGTCAGCCTCCTGTCCCGGGTTCATCCTGTCTTGAAGGTAGAGGAAGCTCCTGCTCCTCTCCCTCGGGTGGTGGTGGAAGCAGAGGCAGCTCCTGCTGCTCTGCTCCTGGTGAAGGCGGCAGGGATCCTCCCTTCTGGCTCCGGGCTGCAGGGGCTCCTCCACTTCTGGCTGCGGCGGCAGGGGCTCCTCCCTTCTGGCTGCAGCGGGAAACCAGCAGGCATGCTCCTCTGCTGGTGGTGGCAATGGAGGCAGAACCAGCAGGCATGCTCCCTCTGCTGGTGGCGGCGATGGAGGCGGAACCAGCAGGCATGCTCCCTCTGCTGGTGACGGCGATGGATGCGGAACCAGCAGGCATGCTCCCTCTGCTGGTGGTGGTGGGAGCGACCCGCAGTCCTCCCACGGCGATGGAGGAGGAACCAGCAGGTACTCTTCCTCTGCTGGCGGAGGTGGGAGCGGCAAGTCGTCCTCCCACGGAGGTGGTGGCGGAACCAGCAGGAACTCACTCTCTGCTGGCGGAGGTGGGACCAGCAGGTACTTTTCCTCTGCTGGCGGAGGTGGGAGCGACACACAGTCCTCCCATAGTGGTGTAGGTGGAACCAGCAGGAACTCTCCCTCTGCTGGCGGAGGTGGGAGCGACATACAGTCCTCCCACGGAGGTGGAACCAGCAGGTATTCTCCCTCTGCTGGCGGGTACCTGGGTTGTGGACATTCGGGCTCCCACTCCAGGTCCGTGCCCCCTCTCTGCCTCCTTCTCCTCACCTTCTTTTCTCCCTTGGCCTGTGGAGGTGATGGGGTCTACTGCTCCAGCAGCCAAAACCACCGACGCACAGGACACCCTCCCCATTGTGTAGGCTTCCCAGGAGCAGGGGTCTTCATAGGGGCAGTCCCCCTGCTCATGCCCAAACTCCCTGCAGATGACACACAGGGGGGCCCCTTCAGCTCTCCACTGCTCCTGTTCCATGTCCCAGAATGGGGGTCCCAGTTGGGTGGGGTCCCGTGACCACCATCTCCTCCCACCTCTCTCCTGCTGCTGCTTCTGTTGTTGCAGCCCTCTGCAGCTCTTCCTCCTTCCTCACTCTCCTTTTCTCCACACGCAATAATAAAAAACGAAAAAAAAATGAAAAAACTGCAGTACCCCTCTTCTGCCTGAGTCTAGGAGGCGCTGTGATCCCACGCTGGACACCACGTGTGGCAGGCTGGCTAAGCGGTGACGTCAGACAGAAGCACGGATGGGAAAAATACTGACACCAGGCAAGTACTGCAGTTAAAGGTGCTGCCGTTTATTTATTAAGCAGAAAAAGACTGTGCCCGCAGAGCAAAATAAAAGGTTTAAATAAAACAAATCACGAACACAAAATATATAAAACACAGGTCAGGCTGGGCAGATTGCCTTCACTGTTCCTATGTGTTTTTTTAAGTTTCGTTTTCTCTTTCTCTCTCTCTCGCTCTCACGCTCCTCTCGTACACCCACCCCGAGCTGGAGAGCTGCAGGCTTTTTATACTGGTGACCATCTCCCGATTAGCAACAAATTAAATCACCTAATTAATTCGGGAGATGGCCACCTTCTGCACGAGTTTTCTAAATACTGTGTGGATGGGGCTTCCCATCCACGCTACTAAATAATAACAAACAAACGGCTATGCCGTCACTTCTATAAACAAAACAATAACAAAATACGTGGCGCTTCGCCGTCATAGAAATATACTAACTAAATCATAATATAATAATAATAATAATAATAATAATCAAATACAAAATAACACAGGGGCGGAGGGGGAAACCCCGTTCTAAAATAAACAAACCCTGTACAGGGCTGCTCGCCCTGTTATAGGCATAAACTGACAGTTCCCAGCAGACAGGACATTATTTTAAATCTGCTGCTTAATGCTCATGACCGCCTTACAAAAGTAAATGTAACAGACTTTAATAAATGTAAGTTTGTGATTTGGAAACAAATAAAATGTAATCTGGTTAAATTTCAGTTATGAGTCATTTCAGTCTGAATTATACTTTATCATTCATAATTGATAATTATATAATAAATAATAATATGAAGTTACAGAAACCACAACCCTATATATATATATATATATATATATATATATATATATATATATATATATATATATATATATATAGCATTTAAACACAGATTAAAACATCATTTAAACTCTATTTGTTTTTTATTTTAGATTAATTATTTTTCTGATGCAAACCAAGTGTCCTGCAAAGCTTCTAAGGAAACGCCATTTTTTTTGTTTTTGTCTACTTAAAGATCAATAAGGTGACATCACGGAGGTACATTTCTTAAAGGTAGAACTATTGTATCTTTTTTCTTATTTTTAACAGTCTACAGTTACTTTCTTTAACTTTTTCCTTGTCTAAATTTATTATTGTAATTTATTAGAAATTGTCTTTACCTCCGTAGTATATTAAATAATTCAAAACAATGTAATTATATGCCTCTCTGAAATATGATTTCTCTGAAAATAAATCTTTCAATGGTCTCTGAAATTAGGTTTTGTACCATTGGGTATCTTTCTTCACTGTCATCCAAGACATGAAAAGTCATCCCACTTTCCTTATAGTATACATGTAGCAATAACAATGTCTATAATAATAATATAATACAAGCAACATATTTCATCTTACCTTCAGTACTTTACTGCTTCTAGAAGAAGAGTTGCATGAACTCAGCCAGGGAATTCAGCTATATAGCCTTTCATTCAGTTTCACTTTCATGTTTCTAGAAATGATCCTTTAGTAGGGAGTGGCTTCCTGGAACAGTAACTCCATTTATTCATAGGCAAACATTTTTGGTATCTGCAGATGACAATGAGACTTACTAAGTAACTGCATTAAAAACCAGGCCACTTTTTTTGCAGTTTCAAAATGTAAAATAATATATATACATTGTTTTCTGTTCTGAACTATTACAAATGTTGTTTCGCAAAGTGCTAAGTGCTGATTCAGTTTTGTGCCAGCTTAATGTGTCCCATTGGTAATGGGAATTTTAGCAAAAATGCCAAAAGGGTTATTTTCTTTGTACTGTATTTTTACTCTTTTATTCAAAGCATTCTGCAGGATAGTTTTACAGTTCTTTTGTACCAATCTAAAATAACAGTGATTATAACTGTGCTTTCTACTGTACAGTATGTGGATGAAGGTGTTGCAAACATCATTGAAAGACCCCTTTCAAAGAACGTAGTAGTCTGTGTAGTATTAACATTTTTACCAAACCTTGAAAGAAAATGCATTAAACAAGCTTGTTTCCTTTCCTTAATGTCATTTTGTGTGGTTGGTGATTGTAAGGGTTAGAGCTTCTGCCCCCTTGATGCTCAATAAAGGTTTTAACGAGCAGTTACTTTTTGTCTTTGCTTCGTCTTCCAGCTGGGAGCTGGAAGGCGGTGCTGCCAGGGAAGTCGACCAGGAGGCAAGCACCGACCTTGGGCTGGAGAAGTTGATGGCTGAGATAGCCAAGCTGCAGGTCAAGGTGGGGCAGCAGCTTGGCAACTGCCAGACAGAGGCAGCCCAGCAGCCGACGGGGGACGAACAGAGCCCATGCCGGGCACCTGCTCCAGCAGCCCAGGGAAGATGATTCCTAGACGGAGCACCCACTACTGCTGGCAGACAATGGTGGACAGCCACCAGTCGATCCATGGCAGACAGGCAGCATCATCAAGGCGGGTAGGTATGACTTCACCCTGGGAGGCTTACTTAGCAAAGTTCAACATAGTAGCAGGGGTGAATTCCTGAGGAACTGAAAGTGGGACACTTAGCAGGAACTTTAGAAGGGCCTGCCCTTCAAATACTGCTAGATTTAGACACAGGACAGCACAAAGACTTTTTGACAGAGAAAGAATGAATCTTGGTTATAAATCTCCCTGTGAGGGTGTTGTGCAAAGGGAGCAGAGTGCCCCGGACCGGATGGTCTGACAATTCATTCCAAGGGAGAGGTAGAAGTCAGCCATCTAGAAAGGAGCCGGAGCTATGGTACACCAAGTTATCGCCCCAGAAGGGAAGCGATGTGGCAGCCGCGGATTGAAGGAGTCTCCCTGGAGTAGGCCTTTTCTCATGCTGAGCGAGTTGGGGATGTGTTTGGGAAGGGAGAGGGCCCTAAGTCACTCACGACACCGGTACAGCATCTTGCCCCCATTACCAGGCCATCTCAACAGGATGGGACTGTGCGGATCTGGGAACTCATGGAAGTTCCAAGAAACTTGGGCTGTTTGTAATGGAGATGGGAACCTAATTCAAAGACACCCGTGCTAAAATAAAAAGGGTCTGATGTGGGTGGAGTGACTCTTTGACATATGTGGCAGTGTGCCCTGCCCCTGTGTGTGTTTTGTGTTTTATGTTGTATGTGGCGTGTAAATGTTGTCTGTTATATGTAGATATAGTGGTGCATGGGATATAAATTGGGCTATGTAGCACGAGTGTTGTAATATGTATTTAGTCATTGGGATTGCATAATCACTTCATGTGCAGATAAAATGTGTATTAGTATGTGAGCACGGGGAGTGCACAGATTAGTTCACATGCTGGGATTCAAGTGAATAATTAATTAGCAATTGAATCCCGGCACAATTGTATATATAGAGGCACGAAGCACTCACTCGGGGTTGTGTGTTCAGGGCGAAAGAACGGGAGAGAGTGAGGAGAATTAAATATAAACAATTGCTATGAGTGCTGGAGGGCCAGCATGATACTTGTTCGTGTAGTGTTCATCCCTGTTTGTGAGTGTCTGTCTGTTTTTGCCAAAGTGCGGTTTTGTTTTGTGTCAAGTGTTTTTCGTTTGTTCAACTGTTTTATTTTGTGTATTATTAAACAGCGCAGAAACGCATTCACCATATCAACTCGCAGTGCTGTGTTTGTCTTCCGGGTGTGACGTCACCGCTCAGAACACATTGCCACACTATACTAATGGTGATGGAGCCCAATGTGCTGCTAGGGATTGCTGCCAGTTTAGAGCAGTGGTGCACAAACTTTTTATATGGAGCCCCCTTTTCTTAGCATACATTACATTGAATGTAAATAGCATATATTTTCCAAGATTTAAACACAGAAAGTCCAGACTTAGCTAAATACATAAATGTTAACAAACACATTCTTAAAAGTTTTGAAATGTGTACTTTCAGATATAATGTATAAATATTGAAAACACGCATCACAAATTCAACATTTAAAATACGTCTATACATCTCTTTTTATAGTTGGCGAGTCAACATTTAGCTGACAAGTTAAATCTGGGTTTCTAACAAATAAATCTGAATTTAAATCTTTTTTTTACACTTAGCGATTCAACATTTAGCTAACAGATAAGTCTGAAAAACATTATTGTTCAGCAATTAAATCTGAAGAAATAAATCTGAGTTTTCACAGTGCAGTGCGAAAAATGACGGATTAGCAGGAGCACGTTTCGGAGGACGCATGTTCCAACCGCCCTTTCCTGAGTCGGCAGGGGGGTTGTGAGCGGTGAGCCGAGAATATAGATAAAAATTGGGGATACAAAATTGGGGAGAAAAACCGGGGTAAAAAATTGGCAATGACTAAATTTATGAAAAAAAAAAACAACAAACAGATGGAGTCAGCAAGTTTCGGACTGTCGGAAGACACTTGATATTCAGAACCCTTTGAAGGTGGTCGCTTTATCTGTTACAGTCAGACAGTTGTCAAGCGCTCATGCCAAAAGGTTTGAATGGCAGCCACGAATTGATCTTTTGTTTTAGACTTTGATTGACAACAAGGCTAGTAATGTATATAGTCTGTATTGTTTAAAATTGTTATAGTGTTAAACAAATATATTTAAAAAAAACGTTTCTGATCGTTTTAGTTTATGTTCTATTTGGTAGTGTTGATGTTCTGTTAACTTTTCAAAAATGTAAAACATGGACCTGGATATTATATAAATAATGTAATAGCTGGTCCACTGTGTATCACCAGGGAGTAATACCATATCTAGGTTCTGGGGACAGTGGAGCCTTGAGAGCGAACCTAGATATGCTGTTACCCCTGGTTATACACACTGAACCAGCTATTATTTTTTGTAATATATGATCGGAATATGCTTCTTGCGTTTCGTGGGAGAGCTACATTTTTCGGTCGGGGGAAGGGAGATGCAGAAAGTAGGATGCAGCTCTGGGAGCAGGAAGAACTTGGAAAAAAACTGAGTTCGCCAATGATTGTGGAAATAATCATAACATTGTCCAAGGAGTGTGGGAAATTGAGAAACGCTGTGAAACTGCACCCTTATGGAAAAAACATATATATTTTAATATATGGTAGAAAAGTATGATCCTTATATTTTTCATATATAGAAATTGGCCCCTTTTTTATATTTTTAAAATATATGGGTGTGGGTATTCACTGACACGGGAGACAGAAGTGTATTTGACAACACTGCACAGGTGCCCAGTTTTATTTATTACTTTTGGGGTTTTTTTCAAGTGCTTTAGTTTAGCCTGCAGAGGGCACTGTTGTCCGTGGCCTGAATACCAGCGATGGTAGACAGGTCCACAGAAATACCTTCAGGTAAACAAACCCGCTGACACACTCACAGGTGCTCTCAAATAATAATAACAAAAGGCGAAATCAAAAAGAGAAAATAAAACACAGTAATCAAAAACTTCAAAGAAAAGGTGCTGCAGTCGGCAACGTTACCCCGACCGTCGCTCCCCCGGATCCCACGGCCCGGGTCCCTGTCCTCAGCCTGCTTTTTATGCCCAAGGTTTCCCCGCTATCAATATTTTTTTCCCACTGTTCTCGGTCCTGGAACAGAGCTTCCACTAGCTCGTTGTTTCGTCTTACAGGGGTAGAGCTGAGGGAACAACAGAACATTATTTTATAGGGCCAGCAATCCCCCCAAGGCCCGCCTCTCAGCCACTCCGAGAGAGGGAAAGCCCACACACCCTCTCTCCTACCTCTCTGTGTCACTGCCATGACTGACCGGCGATATTGCAAGGCTGCTGCCCTCTTCCTGCAGCACTATAAACGCACCAGAAGAGTCAGCACAGATCTCCCCCATGTTACAATGGGATATATTTAAAATATATTTTAGTCCATATATTTATTTTATATGTTGAAAATATATGGTTCAACATATATTTTCATCAGTCTGTAATCCATATAACCAAACCAACATCCGACCCATCGGTGTGGAGGATGAATCTCTTGGTGAAATCTGGTGTGATGAGGGTGGGGGCCTGGCAGAGTGTCTGCTTGATAGTATCAAACGCCCCCTGACATTCTACTGACCATTTAATTGAATTTGGTGCGCTCTTTTTGGTGAGGTCTAAAGGAATTGACCACTGTGGCATACTGGGGGATGAATCTAAGGTAATAACACGATAACCCCAGCAGAGACCTCACCTGAGCCTTGGTTTTGGGGATTGCCGCGTCCACCAAAGCCTGGACCTTGGTGACAACGGGTTTCACCCTGCCATTCCCCATTACTAATCCCAAATATTGTGTCTCTGTTTTGGCAAATGCACATTTTCTCAGATTAGCTGTCAGCCGGGCTACCCTTAGAGACTGAAGGACGCCATGATCCTAGCCAAATGCTTCATAAGGTGGAACTGTAAATAACCACATTGTCAATATACGCTGCCGCATATTAACGATATGGCTGTAAAACCTGGTCCATCAATCTCTGAAAGGCAGCGGGAGCAAACAGCATGGTTGTGAAATGGAACAGCCCTTCTGGTGTTGAAAATGCGGTTTTCTCTCTAGAACTGCTGGTTAAGGGGATCTGCCAGTATCCCTTCGTCAGAAGCGGTTGGTGCCGTCTTTTTGCCCACTATCATAATTGGACTGCATCACTCGCTCCTGGAAGGCTCAATCACCCCAAGTTCAAGCATCACCCATACCTCTTTGCTAACGCCACTACGTCGACTTTCTGGGATCCGGTAAGGTCTCTCTCATACTGTGACACCTGAGGGAGAGATAATGTCATATTCAACAAGGTTAGTTCTACCGGCAAGTCAGAAATAACATCACTGAACGCAGCTCTCATTGCTGATCTGGAAATAACTGTTCCCCCATCGAAATGTCTTTAGTGATAGAGGTCTCTAGACCGGGACCTAAATCATCCTCTACTTCGCCTGATGTTATAAATAAGGCCTCCCTTGCCTGCCAGGGTTTTAAAAAATGTACATGATAAATTTCTTGTTCATTACGACGTTCAGGCTGTCTAATTTCATAATTTACCTCTCCTATAGCCTGAATCACCTCATATGGCCCCTGCCATTTAGCACATAATTTCGATTCTGATGAAGGAAGAAGCAGCATTACTTTTCCTGGTCGAAAGGTTTGAATTCTTGCGTTTTTATTGTAATGCTGCTGTTGTCGGTGCTGAGCCACTTTGAGATTGTCCTGGGCCAAACGACCGACCAAATCCTAGCGATCTCTCAGTAGGAGCACATGCTGCACTACATTTTTGGACGAGCCTTTGCATTCTTCCCACCCCTCTCTCAACAGATTGAGGATGCCTCGAGGCTGTCGGCCGTACAAGAGCTCGAAGGGGGAGAACCCTGTCAAACTCTGCGGCACCTCTCTCACTGCAAAAAGGAGGTAAGGGAGAAGCGATGCCCAATGCTTTTGCTCTTGGTTTACAAATCATCTCAGCATCTGCTTTAAGGTCTGATTGAAAAGCTCCACCAAACCATTTGTCTGTGGATGATAAACAGATGTCCTTATAGGATGTATTTTTAATATTTTGTACACTTGCTGTAACATGTTAGACAGAAACTTAGTTCCATGATCAGTCAGGATTTCCTTGGGGATCCCTACTCTCTCCATAATCTGCAATAATTCTTTGGCAATCGCAGCTGCACTAGTGGACCTCAATGGAACTGCTTCCAGGTATCGCGTTGCATAATCTACCACCACTAATATACGTATATACCCGGAATCAGAAGGTAGCAAAGGGCTTCATCATTCATTATGAAGCCCTACCCAATAAAATCGAGCCAATATCCGTTCCTTCATTTTATCAGATCCGAGGTGCCCCGCAAAAGGGATATCATGCGCCAGCGACCTCAAGCCGACAAAACGGGGGTACTATTAATTGTGTTACAGGCTGTCCTGTGCCCGTGACTATGTTTACCCTATTCATTAATTGCCCCTTAATAATGAAATGCGGAAATATAAGCGCCCCAGCTCCTTTAACATCCTTACCTTCAATAGAACGGACCTGTCCTCAAGTGTGCACTAGTAAGGGGTCGTTGTGTTGGCCCCACACTATGTACGTGCTTAAGTGCCACATGTCCGGTATATTGAGAGGGGCTGGAGTAGCATCTGCCCTAGATGGCCCAGTAACCTCGCCCTCTTGGTCTCACTGCGTTCCGACCCCCTTTGACTGGCGTTTGTTACCATTGGAGCATTCTCCCACCAGACACCAGCCTCGTCTCATTAATGCTCCCTCCCATTTTCTGATCCGTCTCTATTTGTTAGTTTTTCTTGGATTTTTTCAAAATTGGAAAACATTTCAGTTTGAAAGGGAAAAACATCACCAATTATTTCCTTCTTTCTTTTCTGCCACGTTTATGTGTGTGGTCGAGACTGACATTAATTTCACCAATTCATTATAGTTTGGCAAGTCTCGGCCCAGAATTACTGGGTGTGGTAGCCTTTCCGCCACCCCAACTACTAGGTGACATTTTATCGGTCCTACCAATAAGTATACTTTGACTGTGGGGTATGTCGCTGTGTCTCCATGGATACAAGCTCTTAGTTGGTTTCATATACATGTCCAATAGTACATATGAGCCTATGTGCAGTATTTAGGGAGATAGGAGCTGTAAATGCAGTCTATTGTCCAGTTTGACTATGAGAGGTCAAAAGTCAACGTCCAAGACATATTTAAAAAGCTCTTAGTTGGTTTCCTATAAGTGTCAAATAGTACATATGAGCCTATCTGCAGTCTGTAAGGAGATATAAGCTGTTAAAACAGTCCATTTTCCAGTTTGACCAATAACCAGAGGTTAAAGGTCAAAGTCCAAGACATATTTAGAAAGCACTTAGTTGGTTTCCTATAAGTGTCCAATAGTACATATGAGCATATGTGCAGTATTTAAGAAGACAAAAGCTGTTAAAACAGTCTATTGTCTAGTTTGACAATGAGAGGTCAAAGGTCAAAGCCCAAGACATTTTTAGAAAGCTCTTAGTTGGTTTCCTATACATGTCCAATAGTACATATGAGCCTATTTGCAGTATTTAAGGAGATAGAATCTGTTAAAACAGTCTATTGTCCAGTTTGACCATGAGGTCAAAGGTCAAAGTCCAAGACATTTCTAGAAAGCTGTTAGTTGGTTTTCTATAGATGTCCAATAGTATATATCAGTCTATCTCTAGTATTTAAGGAGATAGAAGCTGTTAAAACAGTCTATTGTCCAGTTTGACCATGAACAAGAGGTCAAAGGTCAAAGTCCAAGACATTTTTAGAAAGCTCTTAGTTGGTTTCCGATACATGTCCAATAGTACGTATGAGCCTACCTGCAGTATTTAGGGAGATAGAAGCTGTAAATGCAGCCAGTTATCCAGTTTGACCATGAACGAGAGGTCAAAGGTCAAAGCCCAAGACATTTTTAGAAAGCTCTTAGTTGGTTTCCTATACATGTCCAATAGTACATATGAGCCTATTTGCAGTATTTAAGGATAAAAGCTGTTAAAACAGTCTATTGTTCAGTTTGACCATGAGATGTCAAAGGTCAAAGTCCAAGACATTTCTAGAAAACTGTTTGTTGGTTTCTTATATATGTCCAATAGTACATATGAGCCTATCGAGTTGATCGGTTGAAAACTGTAGGAGGAGAAGCTGTCCAGTATTTACCGGTCATTTTTTAAATAGCAAAATGTCCATATCTGGCTCTAGGAAGGTCATAGGTCAACGGAACTCATGTAGGCTTTTAGAGAACCAATAGGTTTCTATACATGTTCAATAGTAACTATGACCCTATCTTGCCCCTATAAGGAGTTATAAGCTGTTTAATTGTTGAGGTTCATGAGCTGTTACCCCCAAATCCACCAGTCCGATCGCCACCAAAAGTAATAGCAACTCAAATGGGATAGAGTGCAATACTTGTGCAAAGTTTTGAGTTGATCAGTTCAAAGCTCTAGTAGGAGATGCATGCGGAAATTTAGTCAGAAACATGGAATAATAATAATAATAATAAAGAAACCGAGAGAAAACAAGGTCTGTGTTTTACAACGCAGACAATAATAACTAGAATGGAAGTTTCTGGAGAAACTTTGTCTGCGTTGTAAAACACGACAGGTCAAAAGTCAAGATCAAGGTCATTTTTGGATATGGCATACTTGGTTTTCTATACAGTTTCTATAGTAAACATGACTCTATCTGCAGTGTGTAAGGAGCTATATACTGTCAAAACCATTAATTGTCCAGTTCGACCATGAACGACAGGTTATGTCTCTGAGGCTAATTAAGCTGTCAAAATAGTGTATTGTCCAGTTTGACCAATAATGAGAGGTCAAAGGTCAAAGTCCAAGACATTTTTAGAAAGCTCAGTTGGTTTCCTATACATGTCCAATAGTACATATGAGCCTATGTGCAGTATTTAGGGAGATAGGAGCTGTAAATGTAGTCTATTGTCCAGTTTGACTATGAGAGGTCAAAGGTCAACGTCCAAGACATATTTAGAAAGCTCTTTGTTGGTTTCTTATAAGTGTCCAATAGTACATATGAGCCTATCTGCAGTATTTAGGGAGATAAAAGATGTAAATGCAGTCTACTGTCCAGTTTGACCATGAACGAGAGGTCAAAGGTCAAAGTCCCAGACATTTTTAGAAAGCTCTTAGTTGGTTTCCTATAAGTGTCCAATAGTATATATGAGGCTATCTGCAGTATTTAAGGAGTTAGAAGCTCTTAAAACAGTCTATAGTCCAGTTTGACCATGAAAGGTCAAAGGTTAAAGTCCAAGCCATTTTTAGAAAGCTCTTAGTTGGTTTCCTATAAGTGTGCAATAGTACATATGAGCCTATGTGCAGTATTCAAGGAGATAGAAGCTGTTAAAACAGTCTATTGTCCAGTTTGACCATGAACGAGAGGTCAAAGGTCAACGTCCAAGACATTTTTAGAAAGCTCTTTGTTGGTTTCTTATAAGTGTCCAATAGTACATATGAGCCTATCTGCAGTATTTAAGGAGTTATAAGCTCTTAAAACAGTCTATAGTCCAGTTTGACCATGAAAGGTCAAAGGTCAAAGTCCAAGCCATTTTTAGAAAGCTCTTAGTTGGTTTCCTATAAGTGTCTAGTAGTACATATGAGCCTATTTGCAGTATTTAAGGAGATAAAAGCTGTTAAAACAGTATATTGTCCAGTTTGACCATGAGAGGTCAAAGGTCAAAGTCCAAGACATTTTTAGAAAGCTCTTAGTTGGTTTCCTATAAGTGTCCAATAGTATATATGAGCCTATCTGCAGTGTTTAAGGAGCACTATACTGTCAAATCTGTAGTTACAATATTTGGCCACCAGAGGGCAGACAGACAAAGTTGGAATGTGGCATTTTTTTGGGCACTGCGCCCATGTTTCAAATCAGATCACTACAAAAATGAATTGCAACTAAATTCAAACATATTGGAAGAGCTGAGCGAAAAAATTGAGTTGATCGGTTGAAAAATGTAGGAGGAGAAGCTGTCCAGTATTTAGCGGTCATTTTTGAAATAGCAAAATGTCCATATGTGGCTCTGGGAAGGTCATAGGTCAACGGAACTTATGGGGTCTTTTAGAGAACCAATAGGTTTCTATACATGTTCAATAGTAACTATGACACTATCTTGCTCCTAAAAGGAGTTATAAGCTGTTTAATTTTGAGGGGTCATGACCGTTACCCCAAAATCCAACAGTCCGATCGCCACCAAAAGTAACAGCAACTCAAATGGGATAGAGTGCAGTACTTGTGCAAAGTTTTGAGTTGATCAGTTCAAAGCTCTAGGAGGAGATGCATGCGGAAATTTAGTCAGAAACATGCAATAATAATAATAATAATAACTAGAAGTTGCAGGCAACTTTAAGGCTTCCAGGCCTTTACAGCAGAACAAGATACGGTCTGAGACTCGTGAAAATGGAAATCGTACGAACATTTTGTTAATTGGAAAGCATCATTTTATCATGTGTGTTTTTTGCAGGATAATGGTTAGTATTTTATAAATGCTGATTTAGTATTCATTTTGATAACTACTTGCGATTCGTTGTGGGAGTGCAATTCGCGCTGTGGAACTTTCAGTTGCATATTTGAAATACCCTGGCTGTCAATTTTCTGTACACCCCGAGATTATAGTAATTTTATGAAAAAAAATTCAAATAATAATATAAAAAATGTCAATTTTACACTGTTAAAAATAAACTGGGCACAGTATTTTTTTAACCATTATATAATTTACTGTTAGATGCGATAATAGTATTAAGCAGTATATGCTTTTCATGGTCATAAGCGGCCTCCTGTGGTGAGATTTTCCAAAGCAGTCTTTGTCTCCAGAGACTGTTGTACAGTTCGCCACAAGAGGGCAACCTTGTACCAACCCATAGTTAAAGGCCAAACTTTGTTTTTTTTCTGCTTGTTAATGTAAAACACAGTGATATTTCGTTTTTTGTTCTAATAGTGGGATACTACAGGTAACAAGATAAGGTTAAATAGGTATAAGATTATGGCTGAAGCAGTGAGCTGTGGAAAAGGTGGTGAGTACTGCATAGAAGCTGGTCAGCTACAATGATAAAATAACACGGTTATAGAGCAAGCGATTCTTAACCGTTCTGTATATACTTTTATTTAAATGAAATAACCAGTTAATTAAAGATACGCTTGCAAAGTGCCCCCAAACTATCAGATACAACTCAAAAGTTTTATTTATAAACATCATATCTAACATTTGCATAGCAGAAACATCGTATTTAAATGAAAAAATAAATATAAAAGGCTTTATTTTCAAAATTAAGCATATAGGGCCATATAGCGCATTGTAGGTTATATTAATAATAAAAGCATGTGTTGTAACAAGCCGTCAAAATGACTACTTTTGGCGGTTCTAGGTAGAAGTGCTCATAACTTTTTTATTTTTGCAATTCTGACTTTCAAGCGTCGTCAGTATATTCAATACATGTATTTAGGAAAAGTCAAGAACAGACAACCGTGGATCTTTAACACACGCATAGTAATTTCAATTTTAAAAGTGAAAACCGTCAAAAATGACTACCGTGGCGGTTCTAGTGTTAAAAAGAATAGTGCAGGTGTTTTATTTTTTGGCTTCTGCCTGCATGTCCACGAGGTTACTTTTAACATTATAGCAGAGAAGCTGGTCAGCTGGTATTTAATTAACTGAAATAACCAGTTAATGAAAGATACACTTCAAAGTCCCCCGATTTTTAAACAAACTGTATTCGTGTGACTTGTAAAGCTCATGTATTAAACATATTAGTATTACTATTGTGTTCTGGTTTAAAAATAAGTGCGTTTTTTTTTCATTTTTCCTGCTATACAGTTACAACAGCGTTTTTTTAAAAAAAATGATTACAAAACATTTGTATACAGCACGAGATCACGGTATTTTTTTCAAATAATTAGTGTGTTTCAGTATGTCTACAGTTCTGTATATGCTTGCATGTCTACAAGGTTGTTTCAAATAAACAAACAACATTAGTGCAGAGATTACAGTCATTTTTCTCATACAGTGAGTGTGTGTGCGCGCGCGGTGCTTTTTTCCCAGCGTTGATGCAATTGCAAACAGTAAAAATAATTATATGACGATTTTTAAGCAAACTGTATTCGTGTGACTTGTAAAGCTCATGTATTAAATATATTAGTATTACGATTGTGTGCTGGTTTAAAAATAAGTGCGTTTTTTTGTGTCTTTTTATACTGTAGTGTGAGGCACATACCTGTTATATTTAAAAGACAAAAACATAAATACACAAGTACACGGCAGGCTTAGTACATCACTGCTGCCTGCTTCACGTCTTTACGCTGTCTGACAGCACGAGTGTCAGAGAGCACTGCAGTTCTAAAGGGACAGCCAGAACGTGATGCGCTTTTGAAGTTCTGCTCGTTGTAGTTTTATTTATTATTATTTTTTTATTTATTTACTAGCTCGACATAACAACAACACGCATGTTTCCCTGTGGTTGCCTCGCTACACTTGTATGTCCACGTGGTTATTTTAAGTAAAGAAATAACATGACAGCAGAACAAGCTGATCCGCTCCTATTATACTAAAATGTCTGCTGTTTTGGGGAGGGATTCTCTGTGAATAACCATGCGAGCTTAGTCCTTACAATTGTATTTAATAGAGCAAGCGATTTTGAACAGTTCTGTCTATGGCACTCTTTACTTGAAAGATACGCTTGCAAAGTCGACCCCCAGCCGCCGCAGCTCCTTCCCTCCCTCAAAGCGTCTTTTCAATGGCTTACACGCGTGCTTTTTGCAGCAGAATCAGGATTTGTGACTGTTAAGCAAACTGCATTCGTGTGATTTGTAAAGCGCATGTATTAAACATATTAGTATTACGATTGTGTCCTGGTTTAAAAATACGTGCGTTTTTTTTTTTGCCTGCTGTTCAGTTACAACTGCGTTTCAAAAAAAAAAAAAATGATTACAAGACATTTCTATACAGCACGAAATCACGGTATTTTTTTCAAATAATTAGTGTGTTTCAGTATGTCTACAGTTCTGTATATGCCTGCATGTCCACAAGGTTATTTTAAATAAATAAACAAAATTAGGGCAGAGATTGCAGTCATTTTTCTCGTACTTAGTGAGCGCGTATGTGTGTGTGTGTAATGCTCACTCCCTGTCTACAGGCGAGGTCGTTCGGGTTCGGGTAGCGCAACCGCTGCCACCACCTTTGTTGTCCAGTGAGGTCTGGATATTAGCAATAAAAGAACGGAGGAACCGGAGAGCTCAAAGAATACCAATTGTACACAAGAAATAAAAAAAAAACAATGATATTTATTTGCTAGTCTAATTAGAATCATATGGAATTAAATATCTTTCAGTAATTACAAACAGTAGCAGCAGTATAAAATGACGTTGTACAATCAAAGCTTTAGTAGGATGGGGAGGGTTAAATGCACACAATAAATGTGAGCACACCTAGAAGGGGTTTAACAAATAATCAAATAATAAAGGAACTCCAAACTAAAGTGCTTAATAATACTCAAACTACAAAACATCAAATCAAACTCACACACTCAAAAGAACATCATAAAACTCAATGTGCAATAACAAACCAACAACAAAAATAAACACTCTCAATAATAAATCCACACAATTGCAAAACCCTTGTAGGCTGCGCTAACAACCCAGTCAGCAATCAACACACCCCCCTCTAGATTTCAATAACATACTACAAGCAGACTGCAATAATACTTTATAACGTAATCCTTCAGTTCTAATGTCCCACCCCATTAAACTAACAATTATAATTAATATTTAAAATATAATTTACATGCAGTTCTATTCGAGGGGAAAATATCACAACCGCTAAAGGAAGAAGGTTTTGTTTTACTTAGTTTGGTCGGTGAACCAGCACGTCGTCTGCAGTAAGTTGAAACAGCCAATTCAGGTCAAGTTCGCTTTCGACGCTACATACTATACCTTTATTTCCCCTCCTAACAAGCAACTAATTTACTTGATTAATTAAAATTATCAGGGCAATACAAAACAGGTGACAGACATTACATGTGTGTGCCGTGCGTGCTGCATTCCTTTTCCCAGCGTTGAAGCAGCTGCAACAGTTCTTAAAAAAAAAAGTTCTTAGTTACAGTATGAGGCATTGTACACTGTACAGTGTGTATGTGTAATATAATACTAGCCATTCCAGCGTAATTACTGTGTTTAAAGTTACACGAGTTAGTAAAACAGTTCTTGCCAGACACCAGCAAAAAAATGGCTGCCTTTTTTCCCTAAACCTTGCTCACGTTTCCATGGCAACAGGTCCCTAGTGGTGGGAATGTATCATTACAGGGTATTTTTTGGGCAAAAATGCCATATCACCCACATTGATTGGCTCATGGCAGCCATGTTTGTCCATGTAGGAACTTTTCCTGAATAACTTTTTAGAGGACACTACAAAGATAACATATACCTAAGATTCATGTCAATCGGCCAAAGGGTTCATGAGGAGATGTCGTTTAAGCGTTTTACGCAAAATGGCACATAGTTTCCACACCATGTGACCGATCAACTTTTTTCTTACGTAAAATCAATCGTGGACATGAGCGCACTATGTACAAAAATTTTCACAGCTGTACTATGTACCGTTCATGAGAAGAAGACATTTGAAAATTTCCCAAAATTTTCATTAAATCCAAGATGGCTGCCACACCATGTGACCAAAAGCCACCATATTGACCAGGGCACAACATCCCATAGTCCTCTACATCCGTGCCAAATCTCGTGAGTTTTGATGCAGCCGTTTAAAAGTTATAGGCTTTTGTAATTTGGGAGGAAGGAAAAAAATAAATAAATAATAATAATAATAAAAATCTTAACAACAACAATAGGCTTCCCGGCCATTCTGGCCTGGAAGCCTAACTAGAAGTTGCACGCAACTTTAAGGCTTTCAGGCCTTTACAGCAGAAAAAGATACGGTTTGAGACTCGTGAAAATGGAAATCGTACGAACATTTTGTTAATTGGAAAGCATCATTTTATCGTGTGTGTTTTTTGCAGGATAACGGTTAGTATTTTATAAATATTGATTTAGTATTCATTTTGATAACTACCTGTGATTCGTTGTGGGAGTGCAATTCACGCTGTGGAAATTTCAGTTGCATATTTGAAATACCCCGGCTGTCAATTTTCTGTACACCACTAGATTATAGTAATTTTATGAAAAAAAAAATCAAATAATAATATAAAAAATGTCAATTTTACACTGTTAAAAAATAAACTGGGCACAGTATTTTTTTTAACCATTATATAATTTACTGTTAGATGCGATAATAGTATTAAGCAGTATATGCTTTTCATGGTCATAAGCGGCCTCCTGTGGTGAGATTTTCCAAAGCAGTCTTTGTCTCCAGAGACTGTTGTACAGTTCGCCACAAGAGGGCAACCTTGTACCACCCCATAGTTAAAGGCCAAACTTTGTTTTTTCTGCTTGTTAATGTAAAACACAGTGATATTTCGTTTTTGTTCTAATAGAGGGATACTACAGGTAACAAGATAAGGTTAAATAGGTATAAGATTATGGCTGAAGCAGTGAGCTGTGGCAAAGGTGGTGAGTACTGCATAGAAGCTGGTCAGCTACAATTATAAAATAACACGGTTATAGAGCAAGCGATTCTGAACCGTTCTGTATATACTTTTATTTAAATGAAATAACCAGTTAATTAAAGATACGCTTGCAAAGTGCCCCCCCAAACTATCAGATACAACTCAAATTTTTTTTTATAAACATCATATCTAACATTTGCATAGCAGAAACATCGTATTTAAATGAAAAAATAAATATAAAAGGCTTTATTTTCAAAATTAGCGCATATAGGGCCATATAGCGCATTGTAGGTTATATTAATAATAAAAGCATGTGTTGTAACAAGCCGTCAAAATGACTACTTTTGGCGGTTCTAGGTAGAAGTGCTCATAACTTTTTTTTATTTTTGCAATTCTGACTTTCAGACGTCATCAGTATATTCAATACATGTATTTAGGAAAAGTCAAGAACAGACAACCGTGGATCTTTAACACACGCATAGTAATTTCAATTTTAAAAGTGAAAACCGTCAAAAATGACTACCGTGGCGGTTCTAGTGTTAAAAAGAATAGTGCAGGTGTTTTGTTTTTTTTGGCTTCTGCCTGCATATCCACGAGGTTACTTTTAACATTATAGCATAGAAGCTGGTCAGCTGGTATTTAATTAACTGAAATAACCAGTTAATGAAAGATACACTTCAAAGTCCGCCCCCGATTTTTAAACAAACTGTATTTGTGTGATTTGTAAAGCGCATGTATTAAGCATATTAGTATTACGATTGTGTTGTGGTTTAAAAATCGTGCGTTTTTTTTGCCTGCTGTTCAGTTACAACTGCGTTTCAAAAAAAAAAAAAAATGATTACAACACATTTCTATACAGCATGAGATCATGGTATTTTTTTCAAATAATTAGTGTGTTTCAGTATGTCTACAGTTCTGTATATGCCTGCATGTCCACAAGGTTATTTTAAATAAATAAACAACATTAGGGCAGAGATTACAGTCATTTTTTCTCGTACTTAGAGAGTGCGTGTGTGTGTGTGTGTGCGTGCGCGCGCGTGCTGCATTTGTTTTCCCAGCGTTGAAGCAGCTGCAACAGTTCTTAAAAAAAAAAGTTCTTAGTTACAGTATGAGGCATTGTACACTGTACAGTGTGTATGTGTAATATAATTCTAGCCATTCCAGTGTAATTACTGTGTTTAAAGTTACACGAGTTAGTAAAACAGTTCTTGCCAGACACCAGCAAAAAAATGGCTGCCTTTTTTTCCCTAGACCTTGCTCACGTTTCCATGGCAACAGGTCCCTAGTGGTGGGAATGTATCATTACAGGGTATTTTTTGGGCAAAAATGCCATATCACCCACATTGATTGGCTCATGGCAGCCATGTTTGTTCATGTAGGAACTTTTCCTGAATAACTTTTTAGAGGACACTACAAAGATAACATATACCTAAGATTCACGTCAATCGGCCAAAGGGTTCATGAGGAGATGTCGTTTAAGCGTTTTACGCAAAATGGCACATAGTTTCCACACCATGTGACCGATCAACTTTTTTCTTACGTAAAATCAATCGTGGACATGAGCGCACTATGTACAAAAATTTTCACAGCTGTACTATGTACCGTTCATGAGAAGAAGACATTTGAAAATTTCCCAAAATTTTCATTAAATCCAAGATGGCTGCCACACCATGTGACCAAAAGCCACCATATTGACCAGGGCACAACATCCCATAGTCCTCTACATCCGTTTTATTTATTGTCTGCGTTTTACAACGCAGACAATAAATAATAATAATAATATTTTTACAATCCAATTGGTCTGACGACCCAAATACAGTGGTAAATAATAAACAATGATAATGAGAAGCAATACAGCAGCGTGGACTGCTTTATTGTAATCCACAGGTTTGGTCCCGAAATAATAAACAGTCCCGTTTCCTAAACACCTACACGTAACACAAAACACAAACGCAAGTCCACAGTGAGTGCTAAAGTGCTCATGGTGCAATTACAGTTCTCCGTGACATAGTGTCTGGGTTTAGTGCTGGTCTTTGGTGACAGCTCCGGATTGTGTTAGCCGTCTAAATAACAAACAAGTACAATTTAGAAACGACAAACAAAACAAACAAAACCCTCACAGTTCACAACACAGGTCTCCTTTCGGTTTAGCTTTAACCATTACAAACAAACAGATCACCTCCATCATGACCCCTTGGTTAATGAGTGCAACAGATACTCCAATCCACGGCTGCCACATCGTTCCCCTTCTGGGTCGATGATTTAGTGTACCAGAGCTCCTCCCCCTTTCTGGATGACCAGCTTCAGCCTAACAATGGGAATGAACTGTCTGGCCATCCAGTCCAGGGCACTCTGTTCCCTTTACACAGCGCAGTCACAGGTTGGGAGGGACATGTATCACCAAGAATCATTTTTTCTCTGTCACACACTTTTATCCCAAAGCCTATAGCCAGCATCTAACAAACCTGTCTTAACCCTTAGTGGTCCATTTATTCAGCGCCTCTCAGGCGCGTCAGGTCCAATTTATTTTCACACGTGCAGTTTATTTTAGATGCACTGTTTAAAATTATTTTTTTCACAGTAAAACAGGTTTAAAAGGCACTGCATCTCCAATGCCGCCCGCCCCTTGTTCGCTGTATTTTTCACATACCTTTTTGGAAATGGTTTTAGCCCCCTTAGCAATATTGATTTCTATCTCTCTCTTGGCCCTTCTAACTTCCTTTTTGACTTGTGTTTTCAGTTCCAAGTACTCTTTCTGTGTACTTTGTTTTTGGTCCCTTTTAAACGCTCTGTAAAGTGCCTTTTTTCGCTGAATATTTTTTTAAATTGATCTATTAAACCATTTTGTTTTAGATTTAGATTTGTCTACTTTTGGGATGTAATTGTTTTGCGCCTCTAGTACTACATTTTTAAAAAACAGCCATCCTTTTTCTATGGATGTTTTCTCTATTTTACTCCAGTCTCTGTTTCATACCTTCATAGTTTGCTTTTCTAAAATTGTAAACCTAAGCATTTCATGAGGTTTTTAACTAGAGGTACCGGCGCTATGACTGCATGCCCAGAGGTTCCCCGGCACAAATTAAGCACTGCATGCATGCCCCTTACCTACCTACGCTATAGTGGCGTGGCATAAGAACAAAAGAACACAAGAAAGTTTACAAACGAGAGGAGGCCATTCAGCCCATCTTGCTCGTTTGGTTGTTAGTAGTTTATTAATCCCAGAATCTCATCAAGCAGCTTCTTGAAGGATCCCAGGGTGTCAGCTTCAACATTACTGGGGAGTTCGTTCCAGACCCTCACAATTCTTTTTCAGGTCAAAAAAGTCCCCTGGGTCGACATTGTCTATACCTTTTAGGATTTTGAATGTTTGAATCAGATCGGCCTGTAGTCTTCTTTGTTCAAGACTGAATAGATTCAACTCTTTTAGCCTGTCTGCATATGACATGCCTTTTAAACCCGGGATAATTCTGGTTGCTCTTCTTTGCACTCTTTCTAGAGCACCAATATCTTTTTTTGTAACGAGGTGACCAGAACTGAACACAATATTCTAGGTGAGGTCTTACTAATGCATTGTAAAGTTTTAACATTACTTCCCTTGATTTTAATTCAACACTTCTCACAATATATCCAAGCATCTTGTTGGCCTTTTTTATAGCTTCCCCACATTGTCTAGATGAAGACATTTCTGAGTCAACATGAACTCCTAGGTCTTTTTCATAGTTCCCTTCTTCAATTTCAGTATCTCCCATATGATATTTATAATGCACATTTTTATTGCCTGCATGCAATACTTTACACTTTTCTCTATTAAATGTCATTTGCCATGTGTCTGCCCAGTTCTGAATGCTGTCTAGATCATTTTGAATGACTTTTGGAATAGATTAGGAATAGCAGAGGACCTAATACGGATCACTGTGGTACACCAATGGTTACCTCGCTCCATTTTGAGGTTTCTCCTCTAATCAGTACTTTCTGTTTTCTACCTGTTAACCACTCCCTAATCCATGTGCATGCATGCATTTCCTTGAATCCCGACTGCGTTCAGTTTGAGAATTAATCTTTTATGCGGGACTTTGTCAAAAGCTTTCTGGAAGTCTAAATAAACCATGTTGTATGCTTTGCAATTATCCATTGTCAATGTTCATCCTCAAAAAAGTCAAGCAGGTTAGTTAGACACGGTCTCCCTTTCCTAAAACCATGCTGACTGTCTCCCAGGATATTGTTACCATATAGATAATTTTCCATTTTGGATCTTATTATAGTTTCCATAAGTTTACATATAATAGAAGTCAGGCTTATTGGTCTGTAGTTACCTGGTTCGGTTTTGTCTCCCTTTTTGTGGAACGGTATTACGTTTGCAATTTTCCAGTCTGTCGGTACAACCCCTGTGTCAATACACTGTTGCATGATCTTGGTTATCGGTTTGTAAATAACTTCTTTCATTTCTTTGAGAACTATTGGGAAGATCTCATCCGGCCCAGGGGATTTGTTTATTTTAAGAGCTCCTAGTCCCTTTAACACTTCTGCCTCTGTTATGCTAAAGTTATTTAAAACTGGATAGGAACAGGTCGACATGTGGGGCATGTTGTCTGTGTCCTCCTTTGTAAAAACCTGTAGTCTCTAAGAGCAGCCCGGCTGAGAGCTAACTTGCGGAAATGTGCATTTGCCAAGAAAGAGACACAATACTTGGGATTTATAATGGGGAATGGCAGGGTGAAACCCGTTGTCACCATGGTCCAGGCCTTGGTGGACGCGGCAATCCCCAAAACCAAGGCTCAGGTGAGGTCTCTACTGGGGTTAGCCAGTTATTACTGCCGCTTTATCCCTGAGTATGCCACAGTGGTTAATCCCTTAGTTGACCTCACCAGGAAGAGCGCACCAAATTCAATTAAGAGGTCAGAAGAATGTCAGGGGGCGTTTGATATTGTTAAGCAAAGACTTTGCCAGGCCCCCGCTCTCATCACTCCAGACTTCACCAAGAGATTCATCCTCCACACCGATGCTTCGGATGTCGGCTTAGGTGCAGTCTTCTCCCAAATGGTAAATGGAGTAGAACATCCCATCTTGTACATTCGTAAAAAGAAATGCTCCCTCGGGAGCACAACTACTCCGTCGACAAAAAAGAGTGTTTGGCCATCAAATGGGCTACTCACTCTGAGATACTACCTGCTGCGGCACTCATTTGATTTCATCACTGACCACGCACCACTCGTGATTAAGCACAATGAAGGACAGCAATGCCCGAATAACTTGTGGTATCTAGCATTGCAGCCCTTCATGTACCATACGGTACACTGTGCGGGGAAAGACCACCAAAATGCAGATTATTTTTCCCAGGAGGGGGGAGAAATGGGAAAGGTAGATTTAGCTGAGTGTTCCTTCGGCTCCACTCTAAGTGGTGGGAAATGTGAAAGAGATTGAATGACACTTGGTGTTAGATCTCCCTCCCGACCTGTGAGGGTACTAGGTAAAGGGAACAGAGTACCCTGGACTAAAAGGCATGACAATTTATTCCTGTGGGTAGGTGGAAGTCGGCCGGCTAGAAAAGGAACGGAGCTACAGTACCCAAACTCAATGACCCGGACGGGAAACGACGTGGCATCTGTGAATTGGGGAAGCAAAACCAAAGGGTCATGAGGGAAGGTATAAAATATGGGCGTAGCAAAGTAATCTATTCCCTTGTAAATGGTTGGATACGACCTAAAAGGAGACGCTATTGTTGCTGTAAACCATGAGTGTATGTCTTGTGTTTGTTTACTGTTGTCTGTTTTAATAGACTACCAGTAACACAGTCCGGAGCTGTAGCGCAAGCCAGCATCAATCAGGACATCACTTTCACCCCTGCATTCACAGACAATTGTATTGCACCACTAGCACTATTCACTGTCACTAAAAACTCTGTTTGTGTTTTGTGTTGGTGTATGAAAACTGGACTTTTGGTTACGGGTCAAACCTGGGGATTACAATTAATGAGTGATACACACCGCTGTATCACTCCACCATTATTATTTACAGGTGTTCACCATAAGGCTCTGGACATTGTTAATAAACCAATAAACACCCTTGCACCTGGAAATCATTCTCTGTCTGTTTCCACTCTGCACTGCACGCATCTGTATTCACTCACCACTTTGCCACAGTATGTTAACAAGATTATTAGAACAAGCCCCTAAGACTTACGCACTGATATATAGCTACGGGAACTATTTGATAATATGACGTCAATTTTATGAAATTGGCTGGAATTACTATTTAATAAAAAAAGGTATTTGTAATAACAACTGACATCAAGCATATGATTCATGTCTCTAAAATATGTAAGACAAGTTTAATAATAATTGTCTCTGGATTGAGTATAACACGTTTCTATAATTATTTTGCCACAAAAATATAATTTAATTATACAGGGTGCAGCCTGTCCCGCTGTGAACACCATTCAATGCGTTAATGATCACCTACGGACCCCATGTGTGGCTCATGGGAGATAACTTACACCAGGGGTGCCCATTCCTGGTCCTGGAAGGCCGGTGTCCCCTAAATTACTTAATTGGACCAATCAAGCACTTAGTAGAAGCTTAATTGGTCCAATTAAGCAATTTAGTGTACAGCTGGAACAAAAACCAGGAGGGACACCAGCCCTCCAGCACCAGGATTGGGCACCCCTGACTTAGACTATTCAAATGCGTGAAATCAAGGGAAGTAAGAAGTAATGTTAAAAAATTATTCTGGGTTTAAAAGGCATGTCATATGCAGACAGGCTTAAAGAATTGAATCTATTCAGTCTTGAACAAAGAAGACTACGTAGTGATCTGATTCAAGCATTCAAAATTCTAAAAGGTATTGACAATGTCGACCCAAGGGACTTTTTCGACCTAAAAAAAGAAACAAGGACCAGGGGTCACAAATGGAGATTAGATAAAGGGGCATTCAAAACAGAAAATAGGAGGCACTTTTTTACACAGAGAATTGTGAGAGTCTGGAACCAACTCCCCAGTAATGTTGTTGAAGCTGACACCCTGGGATCCTTCAAGAAGCTGCTTGATGAGATTCTGGGATGAATAAGCTACTAACAACCAAACGAGCAAGATGGGCCGAATGGCCTCCTCTCGTTTGTAACCATTCTTATGTTCTTAAGTTCTTATGTCTGATGTGTCTTGATTACGCCTATAGCATGCACTAATTAGTCAAGTCGGGTGAGGGGTGTGTGTGTGTGTAATAAGCCTGTTAAGGGCTTCGAGGGGTTATGGGACATCATGAAACCGTAGGTCTAGTGGCCTCTGATGTCCCAAAACAGGTCTGTGAAAGCAGACAACAGCAGAAGTATGTTGTTAAGTAAGAAAGTAAGGGGATTGCTACTGCTGTTGGCTATAATTCGTAAAAGAATAAACCATGTTTTCAGTCACGTAAGCATGTTTGTGAGGGTATAAATACTTAGAGATGATTATTTGAGACACATCTAGACATCCAGCTCCTCTCCGATTGGTGAGCTCCCAATATTACACGTACTATGGCCAACTATCTAAATATTGTTTTAAACTACTGACCACATTATACATGCCTAATGTTAATGTTTGCAAATGCATATAATCTTTCAAACTCAGTATTAATAAATGTTCATCTGTATTTAAGTTTTAATTATGAGTCATTCAAGTCTTAATTGTACCTTATTTAATACCTAATTAAACCACACATTCCTTACAATATTTTCATTCCTTATTTTCATATGGTTAAAAACACAATGATTGTCACAGTATATATTCGTCCACCAGTTGGTTCACGAGCATTTTTAGATTAATAATGTGATCGTTTTATTTATTGTGACATTTCGGTTTTGAGACCAGCTGCGTGTCAAATATTTTGCAGGGAATCAGGGTTTTAATTTTGTATTTTAAAGAGGAATCCAATAGTAATATGTGTCATTGTATACTAGCGATTTTAAGTAACTTTCTTTGTGTCCTTCTCGGTGCATTACCGTGAGTTTGAGACCCCTGGTTTAAATGCTGTGTTGCACACTTTATTTATAATGAAACAAATATACAAAAAATATATAAAATTCCTTCATAAACAGACATGTACACTTTGTAACTGAGCTATAAGAGGATGCCATATTGTCCTTCCCCCCTTGCAAGTGGATTGATTCATTGGTAAATTGGCCAACCAATCAGCCCAGTAGAACAGACCAGTAGAAAATATTGCTAACAACTGTTGTGTTATGCCTTGCATTTATGGTCAAATCCATCAAAAAGGGAGCAACTAAAATGAATGGGCTCTGTAAAGGATTACAAAACACTTCAGTTTAACACAGGTTTGGGTTTTGTCCACACTTTTAATAATGATTTTCTGTTACACAAACATCTTAAGATAGATAATAACTCATACACAGTACACATTTCAAAAACTGCTAAACTATATTGTTTTCAAATCCATTGTAAGATCTTTTCTTCGATTTAACATACATTTGTTCAGCATCAGGGTGGGGATATTTATGATCACAGCAGTTAGATCATTGGAATAGAACATAAGAAAATTAACAAATGAGAATTCAGCCCATCTATGCTCTTTTTTTAACGTGTCATATTTTTGCTAAACGTCTAAAGTGGTTCATACTTCGGCTATGCATCTCACATTGTTTGTGGATTTCATTGGTAAAGTCATCTATCAATCAAATGTGGTAGACAAGGCAGCTATTTCAATCAATGGAAACTGTAAATATTGAGAGTAGCCAATGGTTGAATTTACTATGGCATTCTGTTATGGAGGATTCTAATCCATCTCATTGCAGCAAAACATGTACATGCATTGGCAATCAAGTGGACTGCATGCCAGCAAGTTTAACAACGACAAGGTGCAATGCATCCATTGCAGGGACAAACAATGTTCCATTTCTATATTTAGTTGTTCTTAAAACCAAAGGAACATTACCTTTATTTGTACTTTTACATTCATTTAAGAGGCTATACATTCCACATTTAACATCCAGCAGCATCTTTTTTCTTCAGATTTTCACTTACATCATCAATTGCTGTCTTGATGCTGTAGAATACAGTAATAATTCAAATTAGAACAAATTGCTACATAGAAAGCTGTAACATTTTTATTGCAGTTTCCTTTAGAATATTTAGTACTGCGACAAGCATGGTATTTCCATGACCGGATATCCGTTCACAATTCAGACAAGTATTTGAATATTCATACATTTGCAAAATGTTATCAAAGCTATTATATATCCCTGTATTCAAGTAAAAAAAGATCTCAGAAGTAACAGTAATAATAGCTTGTGAATGTTTTACTTTACCCCACTAAATACACTTTAAAACAAAGTTTTCTTGTGTGTATTTCAGGAAGGAACAGGACATAAAAGGAGACATTTCATTTTTTTTGTTATTCCGCGCATTGCTGTTTCTTTGCAATAAACAATGGCCACAGACACAGTTTTTATAAAGTCAAAACATCATAACTGAGGTTTACGTATGCCTTTTTTTTAGCTGAACACGCAAAGAAAAACTGTCAAATTTTACTTCAGTAAAATACATGTAGAAAAGGGGGCATTGTACAATGAAATAATAAAAAAACCTCACCGCTTTGGTTCTCATATATTACATCGCAGAAAACAGCATAAAATAAAACAAACAAAACCCTTAATCACTACATACACAGCATGTCCCATGAGCGTCCAAATCTACACTTTTAAAACAGAGGCTCAAGAGCAGCTGTGTTGATCCTGTTTTTTATTAAATTAGTCCCACACATCAAATTGAGCTCTTTTTTCACCGGCCATTTTAGAAACTGTTGCGCAAATTCTGGCAAAGTAATAAATCGGTGCAAGGCAAAATATGCTGTTATACATGTTTCTCATTTGTATCGGACACGGACACAGACTTTATACATGTTTCTCATTTGTATCGGACACGGACATGGATTTTATACATGTTTGTGATTTGTATCGGACACGGACACAGACTTTATACATGTTTCTCATTTGTATCGGACACGGACACGGATTTTATACATGTTTCTCATTTGTATCGGACACGGACACGGATTTTATACATGTTTCTCATTTGTATCGGACACGGACACGGACTTTATACATGTTTCTCATTTGTATCGGACACGGACACGGACTTTATACATGTTTCTCATTTGTATTGGACACGGACATGGACTTTATACATGTTTCTCCTTTGTATCGGACACGGACATGGATTTTATACATGTTTGTGATTTGTATCGGACACGGACACAGACTTTATACATGTTTCTCATTTGTATCGGACACGGACACGGATTTTATAAATGTTTCTCATTTGTATCGGACACGGACTTTATACATGTTTCTCATTTGTATCGGACACGGGCACGGACTTTATACATGTTTCTCATTTGTATCGGACACGGGCACGGACTTTATACATGTTTCTCATTTGTATTGGATACGGACACGGATTTTATAAATGTTTCTCATTTGTATCGGACACGGACACGGACTTTATACATGTTTCTCATTTGTATTGGACACGGACACGGATTTTATACATGTTTCTCATTTGTATCGGACACGGACACAGACTTTATACATGTTTCTCATTTGTATCGGACACGGGCACGGACTTTATACATGTTTCTCATTTGTATCGGACACGGACACGGACTTTATACATGTTTCTCATTTGTATCGGACACGGACACAGACTTTATACATGTTTCTCATTTGTATCGGACACGGACACAGACTTTATACATGTTTCTCATTTGTATCGGACACGGACACAGACTTTATACATGTTTCTCATTTGTATCGGACACGGACACAGACTTTATACATGTTTCTCATTTGTATCGGACACGGACTTTATACATGTTTCTCATTTGTATCGGACACGGACACAGATTTTATACATGTTTCTCATTTGTATTGGACACGGACATGGACTTTATACATGTTTCTCCTTTGTATCGGACACGGACATGGATTTTATACATGTTTGTGATTTGTATCGGACACGGACACAGACTTTATACATGTTTCTCATTTGTATCGGACACGGACACGGATTTTATAAATGTTTCTCATTTGTATCGGACACGGACTTTATACATGTTTCTCATTTGTATCGGACACGGACACGGACTTTATACATGTTTCTCATTTGTATCGGACACGGACACGGACTTTATACATGTTTCTCATTTGTATCGGACACGGACACAGATTTTATACATGTTTCTCATTTGTATCGGACACGGACATGGATTTTATACATGTTTCTCATTTGTATCGGACACGGACACGGACTTTATACATGTTTCTCATTTGTATCGGACACGGACACAGACTTTATACATGTTTCTCATTTGTATCGGACACGGACACGGACTTTATACATGTTTCTCATTTGTATCGGACACGGACACGGACTTTATACATGTTTCTCATTTGTATCGGACACGGACACAGACTTTATACATGTTTCTCATTTGTATCGGACACGGACACGGACTTTATACATGTTTCTCATTTGTATCGGACACGGACACAGACTTTATACATGTTTCTCATTTGTATCGGACACGGACACGGACTTTATACATGTTTCTCATTTGTATCGGACACGGACACAGACTTTATACATGTTTCTCATTTGTATCGGACACGGACACGGACTTTATACATGTTTCTCATTTGTATCGGACACGGACACGGATTTTATACATGTTTCTCATTTGTATCGGACACGGACACGGACTTTATACATGTTTCTCATTTGTATCGGACACGGACACGGACTTTATACATGTTTCTCATTTGTATCAGACATGGGCACGGACTTTATACATGTTTCTCATTTGTATCTGAAACGGACACGGATTTTATAAATGTTTCTCATTTCTATCGGACACGGACACAGACTTTATACATGTTTCTCATTTGTATCGGACATGGGCACGGACTTTATACATGTTTCTCATTTGTATCTGAAACGGACACGGATTTTATACACTGCCGGTCAAAAGTTTTAGAACACCCCCATTTTTCCAGTTTTTATTGAAATTTAAGCAGTTCAAGTCCAGTGAATAACCTGAAATGGTACAAAGGTAAGCGGTAAACTGCCAGAGGTTAAAAAAAAGTTTAGGTTACCAAAACTGAAAAATAATGTACATTTCAGAGTTATACAAAAGGCCTTTTCAGGGAACAAGTAATGGGTTAACAACTTACAGCTGTTCTGCAGCAATGGAAGTAAATTAAGCCTTGAAAGTTGATGCTAACAATTCCTACAGGTGTCCCAACTTTTGTTGATTACTTACAAACCCTCTGTCTGTATAAAAGCAGTGTTGGAACAGACTGTGTTACTACACCCTCTTAAGCATTATTTGGACAGTATTGTACTGCAGGAAGTAGTATATTGCTATCATAATGGCGAGAAAAAGGCAATTAACAAAGGAAGACAGACAGACCATTATAACCCTTAAAAGTGTATGTCTTTCCTTTAGAGAAATTGCAAAGAAAGCCAAGGTGTCAGTGAGTACAGTTTCCTACACCATCAAAAGGCACTTGGAAACTGGAGGAAACTCTGACAGGAAGAGGTCTGGCAGACCCAAAGCCACAACAGAATCAGAAGACAAGTTTCTGAGAGTCAACAGCTTGCGTGATAGGCGGCTCACAGGACAACAGCTTCAAGCACAGCTTAACACTGGTCGAAGTAAGCAAGTCTCAGTTTCAACTGTGAAGAGAAGACTTCGAGCTGCAGGTTTGACAGGTCAGTGGCAGTAAGAAAGCCATTGCTAAGATGGCAAAATAAGAAAAAGAGGCTTGCCTGGGCCATGAAGCACCGCCAGTGGACTACTGAAGACTGGAAGAAGGTCTTATGCACCGATGAATCAAAATTTGAAATCTTCAGTTCATCACGCAGGGTTTTTGTACGCCGTCGAGTAGGCGAAAGGATGGTTCCTCGGTGTGTGACACCAACTGTCAAACATGGAGGAGGAAGCGTGATGGTCTGGGGCTCTTTTGCTGGATCCAAAGTCGGCGACTTGCACAGAGTGAGTGGCACCCTCAACCAAAACGGCTACCACAGCATTTTGCAGCGCCATGCAATTCCCTCTGGTATACGCCTAGTTGGTCAGGGGTTCATCCTACAACAAGATAATGACCCAAAACATACCTCCAGGCTATGTCAGAACTACCTTAGAAGAAAAGAACAAGACGGTAGGCTTCAAATCATGGAATGGCCAGCACAGTCTTCAGACTTAAACCCCATCGAGCTGGTTTGGGATGAACTGGACAGAAGGGTGAAAGCAAAGCAACCTACAAGTGCAACACATTTGTGGGAACTTCTGCAACAGTGTTGGGAAGAACTTTCCGAACAATATTTGATTTCCATTGTAGAAAGAATGCCACGAGTGTGTTCGGCTGTTACATCTGCAAAAGGTGGCTACTTTGATGAGTCAAAAATTTAGATTAAATTTTGTTAAACAAAACGATTCCATGTTTTCTTTTTTATCTCCAATTGTTTATTTGTTCTATGCTTTAATTTCAGAGTACATTGAGACATTAAACTGCGTAAATTTCAATAAAAACTGGAAAAATGGAGGTGTTCTAAAACTTTTGACCGGTAGTGTACATGTTTGTGATTTGTATCGGGCACGGACACGGACTTTATACATGTTTCTCATCTGTATCGGACACAGACACGGATTTTATACATGTTTGTGATTTGTATCAGACACTGACACAGACTTTATACATGTTTCTCATTTGTATCGGACACGGACACGGATTTTATAAGAACATAAGAACATAAGAAAGTTTACAAACGAGAGGAGGCCATTTTGCCCATCTTGCTCGTTTGGTTGTTAGTAGCTTATTGATCCCAGAATCTCATCAAGCAGCTTCTTGAAGGATCCCAGGGTGTCAGCTTCAACAACATTACTGGAGAGTTGGTTCCAGACCCTCACAATTCTCTGTGTAAAAAAGTGCCTCCTATTTTCTGTTCTGAATGCCCCTTTATCTAATCTCCATTTGTGACCCCTGGTCCTTGTTTCTTTTTTCAGGTTAAAGAAGTCCCCTGGGTTGACATTGTCTATACCTTTTAGGATTTTGATTTTATACATGTTTCTCATTTGTATCGGACACGGACACGGACTTTATACATGTTTCTCATTTGTTTCGGACACGGAAACAGACTTTATACATGTTTCTCATTTGTCTCGGACACGGACACGGACACGGACTTTATACATGTTTCTCATTTGTATTGGACACGGACACGGACTTTATACATGTTTCTCATTTGTATCGGACACGGACACGGACTTTATACATGTTTCTCATTTGTATCGGACACGGACACAGATTTTATACATGTTTCTCATTTGTATCGGACACGGACACAGATTTTATACATGTTTCTCATTTGTATCGGACACGGACACGGACTTTATACATGTTTCTCATTTGTATCGGACACGGACACGGACTTTATACATGTTTCTCATTTGTATCGGACACGGACACGGACTTTATACATGTTTCTCATTTGTATCGGACACGGACACGGACTTTATACATGTTTCTCATTTGTATCGGACACGGACACGGACTTTATACATGTTTCTCATTTGTATCGGACACGGACACAGACTTTATACATGTTTCTCATTTGTATCGGACACGGACACGGATTTTATACATGTTTCTCATTTGTATTGGACACGGACACGGATTTTATACATGTTTCTCATTTGTATCGGACACGGACACGGACTTTATACATGTTTCTCATTTGTATCGGACACGGACACGGACTTTATACATGTTTCTCATTTGTATTGGACACGGACATGGACTTTATACATGTTTCTCCTTTGTATCGGACACGGACATGGATTTTATACATGTTTGTGATTTGTATCGGACACGGACACAGACTTTATACATGTTTCTCATTTGTATCGGACACGGACACGGATTTTATACATGTTTCTCATTTGTATCGGACACGGACATGGATTTTATACATGTTTGTGATTTGTATCGGACACGGACACAGACTTTATACATGTTTGTCATTTGTATCTGACACGGACATGGATTTTATACATGTTTGTGATTTGTATCGGACACGGACACAGACTTTATACATGTTTCTCATTTGTATCGGACACGGACACGGACTTTATACATGTTTCTCATTTGTATCGGACACGGACACGGATTTTATACATGTTTCTCATTTGTATCGGACACGGACACGGAATTTATACATGTTTCTCATTTGTATCGGACACGGACACAGACTTTATACATGTTTCTCATTTGTATCGGACACGGACACGGATTTTATACATGTTTCTCATTTGTAACGGACACAGACATGGATTTTTGCCTTCAAAGAAATGTTTGTTCAAATATTCGAATATTTGTCCCAGCACTATTTTTTTTTTTGGCTGAATGAAACCTTTTGCCATATATCCCAAATGACCGAGATTCAAGGTAAATTATACGATTCATATTACATAGCAATAAAGCTACTTCAGGTTTTACTAAGTGCATTTTGGCTTGGGTTTATCTAAAATGTCTGATGCTGAGAAGTTAGTACATGCCTTTGACTCTTCTAGACTTGATCATTGCAATGCTCTGCTTGCTGGTGTCTCTAAGAGGGTTCTTAACAGGCTGCAGTATGTTCAGAATTCGGCTGCTCGTGTTTTAACAAAATCCAAATCTTGTAAACATATTACTCCTGTTCCGGAATCCTTGCATTGGTTGCCTGTCAAGTTTAGGATTGATTTTATAATTTTGCTGTTGATAAAGCCTTAAATACATTGGTTCCATGCTATATTAAAGATTTAGTACACAACTATATTCTTAAATACATTGGTTCCATGCTCTATTAAAGATTTAGTACACAACTATTTTCTTTCGTGAGATTTGCGGTCAATGGACTCTGGTCTTCTAAGTGTTCCACAGACAAGGTTACATGCAATGGGTGATGCGGGGATGTTCTGCAGTTATGCACCAGCTGTGGAATGCTCTTCATAAGGATATCAAGGACTCAGACTGTGATTATTTAAAAATTTTGTCTTAAAACTTATTTATTTTCACTTACATTCCCCAATGTTTACATTTTAAACTGCTATGTTTTTGTTTGCTTTGTTTTTCAATTGTACAGTACTTTGGGATGTTTGTACATGAATGGCGCTATTTAAAATAAAGGTTATTATTATTATTAGGCTTCCAGGCCAGAATGGCCTCTTGTTGTTGTAAGGATTATTATTATTATTATTATTATTATTATTATTATTATTATTATTATTATTATTATTATTATTATTATTTATTTATTTATTTTTCCTTCCACAAATGCCTATAACTTTCAAACAGCTGCACCAAAAAGCATGAAATTTGGCACGGATGTAGATAACTATGGGATGTTGTGCCATGGTCAATATGGCGGCCTTTGGTCACATGGTGTGGCTGCCATCTTCGATTTAATGACAATTTTGGACAATATTCAGAAGTCTTCTTCTTATGAACGGTAAATTGTATAGTCATGTCCATGATTGATTCTACTTAAGGAAAAATGGATCAGTCACATGGTGTGGCAGCTATGTTGGATTTTGCGTAAAACGCTTAAACGACATCTCCTCATCTCCTTTGGCCGATTGACGTGAATCTTGGGTATACGTGGTATACGTTATCTTTGTACTGTCCTCTAAAAAAGTTATTCAGGAAAAGTTCTTACATGAACAAACATGGCCACTATGAGCCAATCAATATGGGTGACATGCAGGCATTACAGAACTGTACACATACTGACACACACAAGTATTAGAAAAAATTACTGTGATCTCGGGCTGTACAGAAATGTTCTGTAAACTGAGATTTTTTTTGTTTTTGAAATGCTGTTGTAGCTGAACAGAAGCCACTGAAAAAAAAAAAAACCGTAACCCTGGTTCCCTGAAAGAGAAGACGACCACCAAAGACATTACGTATGGGATATGCCTGCCCATTGGATAGGTATCGCTGAGCTGTCTATAGCAGAGCTGCCGATAGGCCCCTTCCTGGGATGATGCACTCGGTCCCGCCCACCGAGGGGATAAAACTGCCATCCAAAGGAAGACATTTCTCCTTTTCCATCGAACCTGTGAGGGCGACCGATGCAACCTCACGGTGGGTGGTCATCTTCTCTTTCAGGGAACCAGGGTTATGGAAGTAACCTAACGTTCCCTTTCAATTTGAAGACGACCACCAAAGACATTATATATGGGATAATGTATACCAGCTCCGTCGCTAGGGAGAAGGAACAGCAGCATATGAGGGACACACAAGCACTGTCTAACCCAGAGGTTAGTGGTGTGAACTTACACCCTCAAGGACCCTTGTGCCTACAGAAGGCAAAGCAGGGTCTATCACATTAAGACGGTAGAACCTGGAGAAGGTATGCGGTGTAGCCCAGCTAGCCACAATACAAATATCAGACATGGAGGAACCTCTGAAGAGGGCGCAAGATGTAACCAATCCTCTAGCGGAGTGTGCGGCTGTCACAAAATGACATGCTAAACTGCTGCTGACGTTTTTTAATATATAGTGTATATAGGTAATTATGGTTTGAATTATTGAATATGTGTGTTGTGTAATGAGTGCATTTAATTTTTTTTTTCTTTACATTGTTTTGATTTATGTTGTAGCACAATGTACTATGTGTGTTTCACTTTCTTGATTAATCCTTTGTTTATTTTCACGTGCACAATTTGAGTTTAGCACCAGCAGCATTGCCATTTGGTGCCAGTAGATTGATGCACACCGGCAGGATATCTACCTTATTAAGGACCTGTGACAGGCTCGCTGCAGGGAGGAACTCAGACCAGAGAGAGAAACACACAGACAGACGGTGGTGATGAGAAGCTGAGTGCAAATGATAGCACTCAGCGTTTATTAACAAAGTAAAAGGTTTAAACAGAACACAAAACAGGACACGGCACTTGCGGTCCAAAATAAACAGGTAAACAAAATGGACTATACAGACAAACACGAACACGGTGAGTTTTAAACAAACAAGTATCGTTATTTTCCTTTTCTCCTCTCCACACCCGTTCTCCACTCACCGAACACCCAACCCAGAGTGAGTGAAAACATGCTGTTTTTATGCAGTTGTACAACTCGGTACAACTGCACGTGAATTAATTAAGTGTACTCCCGTGACCACACATTACATTTTAACCAGCACATGAAGTGATTTGTGCCATCCTCGTGCCTAAATACAAATCTACATTTTTAAATACACGTGAAACACAGACCCGTTTATATCCCGTGTACCAATGACTATACACCAACATTAAAACACAACACATAACACAAAATACACACGGGGGCACTTTGCCACAGGACCCTATTAGAGGGAACCGCAGGAGAGCGAAAGGAGGAGGAAAGAGAAAGAAGGGAATCGAGACAGAGAAACAGGACATAATACGTAGACGGAAGGGTAGCCAGAACGAGGGAGAAGCAGAATGACAGGGAAGTAGATCGGGAGACAACAAAAGACTACAACAGGGAGCGAGATAATAACAGAGTACAGACGAGAACAGCGGAGGGGAGAGAGAATTTGGACTGAATGCGGACAACTACAGGCCCGGTAGAAAGGGACACTGGTAGAGTGTGTGGGTGGAGTTAGAGGAGCTAACGGAGCTCAGCAGGACACTGGATAATGCGCAGGGAGGAGCGGGTCTGCTTAAACTACCTCTGTGATAATGAGCCAAGTATCGCTTGGTTTTACTTGTTTGCTCTGTACTTTTTATTTGTAATTCAATTTGTAATGTATTACTAGTGACGTGGTGTCTCCCGATATTTCTTTTTTTTAATTTATTGATATATTTAATATTACTGTGTGGTTTTTATATTGCTTTGTATACATGTTGGCTTAGTCTAACGATATTGTATTGTTTGTTTGCTTTTTTACTTTATTGTGCTCGATAGTAAGTCGGGCCGCATTGTATTGTTTGGGTAGTATTATCTATTTAACTACCGGTCTCCCGGGTCTTATATGTGCTTTTCCTACAGTTGCTATGAGCTTCTCCCAGCTGCATACAGCGTGTCAGACGCTAACTTTCTCTTGAACCACTGAAACTAAGTACCAAGATTTCTACCACGGCTAACTGGACCCAAGATTTGATTCTATTCGGAAGACCTGGGAGATACAGGGTTTTAGTGGGGTGTGTAACATTTGTATGGGTTGGGAATGAATTGGCTATACTGCACTACTTGGTTTAAAGTTAAGGACAGTACTAAATTGTGGGAAGCAAGTGTCTGTGCATCCTGGCTGCCTGTGTATCCCAGATGGTGGCACTAGAGATTTGAATAATTTTAACCTAGCAATGTGATGTGAACTTTCTTTGTTTCTTTTTTTTTTTTTTTTTTAAGTGTGAAAGCCCTCCTATTTTATTTCTTGTTTTAAATGTAATAAACGTTTTAATGTCATTGGTTGGACTGTACATCCCTATTTTGGCTGGTGGTGGATCTTAGTGGTGTGGCTCCCCTACAGAGATAACTTTGAACCTGTGTAAGCCTATAGTAGGGTTATTCTACCTATGCCTAGAGGTAGCGAAGGTGTTTAATAAGTCAATTTGTACGGGTGACTCCCGTGCTGGCGTAATCGGTCTACAATTGCACACGCACCTGCACCAGCACTATTATATACAATCGAGACTGTATCCACAATCCAATGTGATAGACTCTGCTTAGAGAGGGGCTGTCCTAGGGTCCATGTTCCGTGACAGACAAACAGCTGGTCAGATTGATGCAGAGCTCTTGTCCTATGCACGTAGCATCTCAATGCCTGCACTGGGCAGAGGAAATTTAATCTCTCATCCTCCGTTGAAGCAAATAGAGGTGGATGGAAGGACTCCAATTCCACAGACTGATTAATGTGGAAGGCTGTGATCACCTTGGGGAGGAAAGCAGGGTTGGTGCGCAGAGACACCCTGCTGCCATCCTCCCACATACACATGCAGGAGCTGTGCACAGACAGTTCCTGCAGCTCACTGACCCGCTTAGCGGAGGTGATAGCCAAGAGGAAAGCCGTCTGCATAGACAGGTACTTCAGCTCTATGGAGTGTATGGGCTCAAACGGGGCCTTCGTGAGAGCCTCCAGTACAATATTAAGGCTCCATTCGGGAAGAACAGTCCTCCTAGGAGGGCGTAATCGCCGAGTGCCTTTAAGAAAATGGGTAGTCAAAAAATGCGCACCCGGACATTGAATCTACAAGGGCATGGCAAACAGAGATAGCTGCTAAATACACATTCAAGGTGGAAGATGACCTACCAGCATCAAGCAGTTCTTGCAGAAACTGTAAGATGACTGGCATAGGGCAAGTGATGGGGTCATGGCTTCTAGCTAGACACCAAGCCTGGAAATACCTCCACTTATAGGTGCTCTGCAATGTACCCACAACTGCATCTGATAGCCTTAGGGCTAACCAGCGGTCCCTTTCAGGGACCAGACCCATAGCCGGAACCTGCCCAGTTCCGGGTGCCAAAGAGAGCCTTTTGCCAGACTGAGGAGATCCATGCAAAGTGGAATCTCCCAAGGCTGGCCGTGCAACAGCTGGCACAGGGTCGAAAACCAGACTCTCCTGGGCCACTTGGGGGCCACTTGGAGAACTGACGCTTTCTCTAACTGGACTTTTTCGAGAAAAGCTGGGAGCAGCGGTATAGGCGGGAAAGCATACACAAAAACGCTTTGGGCCATTCGTGCGCTAGGGCGTCTATGCAGAGTGGACCGCCTAAGCGATGGAGAGAGTACCATAGGGGGTAATGCGTCGTCTCTGCTGAATCGACCTGCGCCTTCCCGAACGTTCCCAAATGCACTCCACTATGTGAGGGTGGAGTCCCACTATGACGAATGCAGGCCGCTCCTGGAGAGGAGGTCCACTGCCCAGCTCACCACACAGGGAAAGTGCATCGTCCATAGGGATAGCAAGTTCCTCTGAGCCCATGTCAATAGCCTGAAGGCCATGCGATGCAACCCCGGGGACCGTAGGCCACCCTGGTGGTTGACATACGCCATCTCTGCCGTGTTGTCCGTCCGGATCAACACATGCGTACCGCTCAGCACTGGGAGAAAGTGGTGGAGAGCAAGGGATACCACTTGCAGCTACAGCATGTGCAGGGATGTCCAGCAGTCCAGCCAGGATCTGCATACTCTTCTGGCTTCCCAGACCTCTCCCCAATCCAAGTTGGAGGTGTCTGTGGTCACCACTTGGCGATTCAACACTACTCCCATTTGCACACCTTCGCGCAGGTGAGAGGTCATAGGGCTGCTGAGCACGCATGAGACGCAGGCAGCCGATGGTGTCTGTCGCGTTTGGCATTGAGGTGGAAGGCATTGAGCCACGCTTGTAGTGTGTGCATGCGAAGCAGACCCAGCTGAATGGCCGCTATGCCTGCGGCCATCAAACCCAACAGTTTCTGGCACAATAGGAGGGTTAAAACAGGGAGAGGCAACCCTGGATAGCTGCAACTCTGTCGTCCAACAGATATTCGCGCATCATAATGGAGTCCAGCAGGAGCCCTAAGTACGAACTGCACTGCACCGGTGTTAGCCTCGCCAGATGCTCTGTCACGACCGTCATGTGGGCCAGTGCTCCCTCTCGCGACTCTGATCCCCTGCCAGGATAGCATCCACGCACTTTGAAAACATACAAGGAGCTAGGGAGAGGCCGAATGGCAGCACAGCAAACTCGTAAACGCTTCCTTGAAAAGAGAAGCGGAGATCATTTCTGTGCTCTGGACGAATGGGAACGTGAAAGTACGCGTCCCGTAAGTCCACGGTGGTGAACCAGTCGCCCGACCGGACGGACTGGAGAATGTGACGGCAAGGCCAGTATTTGGAACCTCCTTCTTTATGGTCCCAAGCGGAACTGAAGCCAGGAGTCTGAGGTGCAAGCTCGCCAGTACTGCAGCTCTTGTGCCGAAAAGGGGGTCTGAGGACGTCAGCCTCCAGGGGCCCTGCTCTGGCTGCCGAGGCTGAGGCAGGGCAGTTTGGGGTGGCTGTTTAGGGTGCTGGCCCTGAAGACGCCTCCTGTGACGCTGGTGTGTGGACTGGCCACGTCATGCGGTCCCTCTGCCTGTCGGTTGGGCCTGGTTGCTTGCTGCTGGTGTGCCCTGTAGGCGATGCCTTAGGTCACCCAGCGGAGCTGTGGGGACTGGAATTGTTCTAGTGAGAGTCCGCGTCTGAGGAGCTTGCCAGCGGCTCGAACTGCCACACGCGGAGGCGCGGAGAGGGAGCAACGCGGCCACCTGCCGGTATGCCTCGTGTTCCCGGTGGGATCTGTGTAAGATCTCCTCTACGGCTGGCCCAAAGGTATGTCCTGGTGATACAGGCGCGTCAAGCAGCGCGGCCTTATCTGCATCAGAAACTCTGGCTTGTGACAGCCACAGCTGTCTACGAGCCACGATCAAACTAGCCAGGCTCCGGCCAAGAGCTTGCCCTTGGAGACCGGAGATCTGCAGCAGTGTGCTGGACAGGAGACGTAAGTCCGTGGCCGTCGGCTTGGGGAGCAGACCCTTGCGCAGTACACAGTCCATGTAAGCAGTAAGCACACTCGCTATATTAGACAGGCAAGTTGCCTGCACCTCTGCTGCATATGCCCGCTTGAGATGCGTTTCCGTCACCTTACATTGAGGGTTTGGGCACGCCGGATCTCTAGCCAACCCACTCCACCGCACGGCCTTAACTAGGGCGCGATGGTGGAGTCTACCGGGGGGAACCCCGCTAGGCCAAGCTTATCCACGCCTTCTAAGGAGGCAAGCAGTGTGGCCTGTTTTAACACTCTAGAACCCGAGGCCGGATGTTCCCAGGAGGAGCGTACCTCCTCCAAGTCTGGGAAAGCCGGGAACTTCTGAGGGCGAGGAACCATCGCCTGCATCAGGAAAATGGACCGGCGTGGTTCTGCCGCTGGCGTCCAGAGGACCTGCAGGAAAGATGTGCCGAAACAGAGCTGGACAACGGGGGGGGGGCACTGGTGTCCGAGGCTACCTCAAAGCCAGGTTCTTCCTCAGCAGGGGTCTCGCCCACCTGCATGTCAGAGGAGAAGGAGACCTCGTCCCCGGAGGCTGCTATGGAGAGCGTGTCCTCTTGCGCCAGCTGAGACACCTCTTCCCATCCACCCTGAACTCCCCTTGGGGAGAGGGGGGGGGTATGGCAATTGGGGCTGCAACAGGGCATGGGCCGCCGGAGCCTGTTTAGCCAAGAGCTCTAGGACCTGGGCCATCTGGACCTTGAAGTCCATAATGTCCCTTGCCTGCTTGGAAATTATGGACCTCAAGGCCCAGATGGCCCCCCCATCTCTTGTGGAGATGGGGAGGTGACTACGAGCGGCCTGCGCATCGGGGATGCCTAGCAGGGGGTCCTGGGACAAGTCATGGAGGAGGGGCTCTGGGGCTCCAAGAGCCGCCAACGGTCCGGACATAGAGGACGCGGAGCTTGCCCCTCGTGGCCCTCTCCAAACGAGCTTCTTTCACACGGGGCTGGAAAGTCTCACAGATGCTACAGGCCACATCCCTCTCGAGGGCCAAGCTATGTTTGTCCTCTTGTGGGATATTGGCGTTGCAGGCCGTGCAGGGGTGGAACCCCGACTTGCCTGACATGGGCCTGGGGTTGTGCATTGGCCTGCACCAAACACCACTTGCACTGTGCTCAAGCACTGGTGTGTGGAAGGAGCGACAGCGTGTGGAAGCAACAGAGTGGGAGAAGTAGAGTCATGGAAAAGTACAGAGCCGTTAGAAGCAGTAAGGAGAAATTACATCTTTAATTGCTTTAATCAGAAAACACTGCAGCTTAAAGTCTAACAGCTGTGTGTCTTTCTGATAACAAGTGGAAGCTCAGAGCAGCTGATTCAAATTCACCGCCGTTCTTAGACACGGGGGAGGGGCGGAGCCAGCAGCACACCAGATACAAACAAAAGCCAGGCAGTCTTCCCAGCGACAGCGTGTTGAAGCGACAGCGTGGGAGAAGTACAATCGTGGAAAAGTACAGAGCAGTTAGAAGCAGTTTGAAAGGTTGACAGCTGCAGAAGCTAAACTAAACTTCAAAAATAAAAAAAAATTAACATGGTCTTCAAGCCAGTAATCTGTGACACCTGCATGATGTGGGAAATCCAAGAAAACCCAGCAGAGCTAAACCAAGTGAGACAGGCCAAGATCCCTGCAAAACAAATTCAGAGAGCTAGGAAAGAAATTAAAAGACAAAAACAAAACTGTGATATTTTCTGGGATACTGTCGGCACTTTGCAAAGGAGCATACGGAAAGCTGGAAATACATAATCAAAATGCATAGCTGAAATCGTGGTGCACACAGGAAGGCTTCATCTTTCTTGAACATTGGAGCACATTCTACAACAAGGACTATCTATATAGGTGGGATGGACTGCACTTAAACAAAAAGGGAACCGATCTACTCGGAGAAAGGATCCTCGAGGAGGTTCAGAAGCATTTAAACTAGAAAGAAAGGGGAGAGAAAACAAAAAAACAGAAAGGAGACAACGTTAAAACAAGGACAACAACTCAGGTAAGACAGTCATTAAATGTATTTATCTAAATGCTAGAAGTCTCAGAAACAAAATGTTAGAACTTGAAGCTACTGCACTAACAAGTAACTATGATGTGATAGGAATTACAGAAACTTGGTTGTCTGAGAGTGATGGAGACAAATATAATATTAGTGGGTATACACTGTATAGGAAAGGCAGGACAGAAGAGGCGGAGGGGTAGTGCGATACATAAGAAATAGTCCTGAAGCCCAGGTGTTAAATCTATACGAAGAAAACGACGTCGAATCAATATGGGTCAGAATAATGGACAAAAATTCAAAGGGCATAATAATAGGAGCATGTTATAGACCGCCAAATTCAGACGCCGAGCAAAATAATCTGTTATACAATGACATTAGAAATGCATGTAGCAAAGGAGAAGCCATACTAATGGGGGATTTCAACTTCCCCCATATAAAATGGGAAAACCTGATGGAGAGCACGATGGACGAAATTGAAATGGTGGAAATGACTGCTTCCTAACGCAATGCACCAACTAGAGGGGGGGCATGCCTTGATTTAGTCTTTTTAAATAACGAAGACAGAATAACTAAAACAGAGGTCAGAGAACCATTGGAAAACTCAGATCACAACATGGTCTCATTTAAAACCGAAAAAGTAATGACTAAAGCTAAGGTTTACAATTTTAGAAAAGCAAACTATGAAGGTATGAAACAGAGACTAACAGAAGTAGATTGGAGTAAAATAAAGAAAACATCCACAGAAAAAGGATGGCTGTTTTTTAAAAATGTAGTACTTGAGGTGCAAAACAAATTACACCCCAAAAGTAGACAAATCTAAATCTAAAACAAAATGGCCAAAATGGTTTAATAAGAACATAAGAACATACGAAAGTTTACAAACGAGAGGAGGCCATTCGGCCCATCTTGTTTGTTTGGTTGTTAGTAGCTTATTGATCCCAGAATCTCATCAAGCAGCTTCTTGAAGGATCCCAGGGTGTCAGCTTCAACAACATTACTGGGGAGTTGGTCGCAAGAGTCACACACACCTGGTCAGCGTGTAGCGTGTACCAGGGGGACACAAGGCCGAAGCCGTGGTGGGCGTGTTGAAGCAGACAGCAAAAACACGGTAGAAAGATAGTAGATAGGGGAGAGCACACTATTTGTTTACAAGGCCTGAGGTGGGCGGGCCTATGCAGCCGGCAGGGTCTATTCTACAGTGGGGATGCAGCAAGGCCTAGGCCCATGGAGGAGAGCGCGGCTGGAAGAGTCACTCAACAGCGAGGATACGGCAAGGCCTAGCCCCGTGGAGCAACTGTGAACTCTCAGGAAGACTAGAGAACCACTCGCAGATGACTGCACAGGCAGTTGCTCACACATGACAGACAAATACAAAGAGCGGCCTACCACGCAAGCGAGGAGACCGCTGAAAGACAGAAAGGCAAAAAAGGCTTTCAAAGTCGTTGATTCCGGGAAAGCAGCAAGCCGGCTTTTAGTATGAATCCAAGGGAAATACAATTGACTCGATTCGACTCGAGAAGCTCTTTTCTATCAACATGCTCAGCTCAACACAGACGTCTTATCAGTACTCGTCTGCCCCTTCGGTGGGCAGGACCGAGTGCATTATCCCAGGCAGGGACCTATCGGCAGCTCTGGTATAGAGAGCTCAGCAATAGCTACCCCATATCCCATACGTAATGTCTTTGGTGATCGTCTTCGAATTGAAAGGGAACTGCACCATGCTTTTTAAACCAGAAGACAACCGAAACAATAAAATGTATAATACATGAGCTTTACAAGTCACACGAATACAGTTTGTTTAAAAATCGGAATAAAATTATTTTTATGACTGAACTGTGGTAAAACAACAAATCACAAATCCTGAATCTGTTGCAACGAAGCCGCACGTGTAAACCTATTTAAAAGACGCATGAAAGGGGTGGCACAATTTTGGGAGCGTATCTTTCATTTAACTAAATATTTTAGGTAATGAAAAGTATAGACAGAACTCTTCAGAATCGCTTGCTCTATGAAATACAATTGTAATGGTGAAGATCACATGGTTATTCACAGAGAATCCCCCAAAAAACTGACATTTTAGTATAATTGGAGCTGCATCAGCAGCTTTTCTGCCATAATGTTGTTTGTGTAGCAGCTATTTAAAAGAGCTACAAATTATAAAAATAATTAAAAAAATAACAATATGCTGCACAACAAAACAAGGTACACATTTATGATTTCCATTACATGAGAGTAGATGTTAAAACTTCATGCTGATTTGAACTTGGCTCTCGCCAAGTTAAGCACCAACTAAGACGTAGCTTCACAGTAAACTAATGTGATCCATATGTGTCTCCATTCATTTGCGCTTCCTTCCATATGATGATGTAGATATCCTTCTGTCTGGTGTTGATGGCTGAAGTGTAATGCTGGCTCCAGGGATCAGCTTATTGCCTCCCTAGCGCATCAGCACACACAACGGCTGCGATGCTGGCTCCGGGGATCAACCATAGTGCGGTCTCCCCAGCATGACAACCGTCTGGATTGAGCTAAGTAGGGTACATCTCTGGGGTCTTCAAGTGGGCACCTTCCATCCTCTGTGTTTCGTCGACTAGCCCACGACACCTCAAGAGGGCTCGACAGTGATTCTGGCATCCCAGAATCACCCCCCTCCGTCCCCCACTCAACTCAGCCCAGCTTACTTACCTGTACATCAGCGTTTCTTTCTTTCTATTGTGCTTGAGATCCCCAGCCAGAATCTTTCCGTCTCAACCACAGCCAGTTGCTGCTCCTCTCTGCTGCTTCAGATAAGTTCTTCACTGTGCGACGCAACTCTTGGCCACTGAATCCGACATCTCTGAGAAACCGGGTTGTAAAGTGTGCCACAAATCCTCGACAACCCACTTCCACTGGGTAAACCCGGACTCTCCATCCTTGCTGTTCCGCTTCAGTGGCTAGTTGAGCATACTGCAGTTTCTTCCTCTCATACGCCTCATCTACAGCATCCTCCCATGGCACTGTTAACTCTACCAGGTGAACAAGGCGTGCTGATCCAGACCACAAGACAATATCTGGTCGAAGGTGGAAAAATAAGCCGTTGACCAACATCTGCCAGCATTTTCCAGCATTTTCCTTGGCTAAGAGCCATCTTACATCCTGTCAAAATGTGCCTTAATGTTGCAGGTGATGAACACAAAGGACATGAGGGATCCTCTCCTACCCAGAGGTTTAGGTTCTGTGGTGATGGGGGAACATCATATGTTGACCTTATAAGGAAACTGATCCTGCTCTGTTCCATTGACCATAGGTCTTGCCAGCCAATCTTGAGTTGATCCACACTCTCCCATCTCATCCATTCTCCCTGCTTGGCTTGGGAAATGGCCTTTATACACCTCATCCTCTCCTCCTGCTTTTGCACCTCGTTGACAACCAGCTTCCTCCGTTGAGCTGGGGCTGCCTTGTGCCATGTAGGAGGAGCTGATCTGAGATGCTCCTTGATTTAGTGGGCTTGAATTGCATTTGTGCCCATTCAATGTTATTGGTTAATTTGCCCAATAACCGATTAGTGCAGGCTACTGTTGTAGTCATGGTTGTCATGTCATCCATGTATGCTCGAATTGGTGGTAGCCGCATTCCAGAAGCCAAGCGCTCTCCTCCCACTACCCATTTTGATGCCCTAATGATTACTTCCATTGCAATGGTAAAAGCCAGTGGAGAAATGGTGCATCCTGCCACTATTCCAACTTCTAGGCATTGCCATGTAGTGCTGAATTCTGAAGTTGAAAAACTAAATTGCAAATCTCCAAAGTAGGCTTTCACTAGATTTGTTATTGTCATCGGTACACTGAAAAAATCAAATGCTGCCCAAAGAAGTTTATGTGGCACGGAACCATATGCATTAGCCAAATCCAGGAATGTCACATGGAGCTCCTTCCTCTCCTTTTTAGCTGATTGAATTTGTTGCCAGATCACATTGATGTGTTCTAAGCATCCTGGGAAACCTGGAATGCCCGCTTTTTGTATTGAAGTGTCAATGAAGCAGTTCTTTAAAAGGTAAGTTGACAATCTCTGAGCAATAATGCTGAAGAAAATCTTGCCTTCTACGTTTAATAGGGCGAAACTGACTGATGCTTGTAGAATCTTTTTCTTGAGGTATAAAGACTCCACCTGCTCAGCGCCATGCTCTTGGTACAACCTGTTTTTCCCATGCTACTTTCATCAATTTCCACAGGATTTGTAGAACTCCTGAAGCACTCTTGTACACTCTGTACGGAACTCCATTAGGCCCTGGAGATGATGAAGCCCTTGCTTTTTTCACAGCTTGCTCTACTTCTTTCCACTTTGGTGCACAGTCCTCCATTTGGTATTCTGGTGGATTGATAGGTGGGATGTCTGACGGAATTGACATAGGCTCCTGCCTTTTTGAATCTGTATGTGTTTCCTCCAAATATCTCTCCAGCTCAAACTTAGATGCTTTTAGTGTGCCATTCTTCTCACTGGTGAATAACTTCTTTACAAATTTGAATGGGTCTTTATAAAAGTTAGTTCTCGTGACGCCTCCTTCTTTTGTAGCGCTTCCAGAGGGCCAGCTCTCGCAATGTTGCAAGCTTATCTTTTATGACCCTTTGTAAGAGATTGAGAGATTGATAAATATTAAAAAAACAGAATACACACGCGAATAATAATAATAATAATAGTAATAAGATTAAAGAAATAATAAAGACCTTACTAAAAAATAACTCTACTTAAAATAACCTTGTGGACATGCAGGCATATACAGAACTGTACACATACTGACAAGTATTAGGAAAAAAAATTAAATATCGCTGTACTTTGCCTAAACCAAACCAGAAAGAAAATATATGTTTGGACTTTAACTAGGGGGTGGTGCAAGTTCACCAGCTTATTATTCTTGGAACAAACTATTTTAGGTAATTAAAAGTATAGACACAACACTACAGAATAGCTTACTCTATAAATACACTTGAAACAGTGAGTATCGCATGGTTATTGATGAACAACCCCCCGTAAATCGGACATTTTAGTTCTTGGCGAATCACTGTATTGAATAAGCAATACAGATTTTCGAATGCAGTCTTTGTTCAGCATGGAAACTAGTAATTTCCTGATAAAAAATTATATTGCCTTACCCAGCAATATATACTGCTTAATACTATTATCACATCTAATAGTAAATCATATAATAGTAATAAAAAAAAAGTGTGTGCCCACTTTATTTTTTTAAGAGTGTAAAATTGAAATTTGTTTTAATATTTGGCATTTTTTCATAACATTACTGTGATCTCTGGCTGTACAGAAATTTGACAGCCGGGGTATTTAAAATATGCAGTGGAAAGTTTCACAGCTCGCAATGCACTCACAACGAATCACAAGTATTTATTACAATTAATACTAAATCAACATTTATAAAATAAGTTATCCTTTCCAATTAACAAAATGTTCGTACGATTTCCAAACGCCTGGAAGCCTTAACCCTTAGCGGTCCATTTATTCAGCGCGTCTCAGGCGCGTCAGGTCCAATTTAAACAGGTTTAAAAGGCACTGCATATCAACAGGACACTCAGTACTGCATCTCCAGCCCTGCCCAACCCCTTGTTTGCTGTATTTTTCACATACCTCTTCATAGTCGTGCATACCGATAAATCATCTCCTGATCACTCGTTTTATCACCAAACTCCTCAATAATGCGATCCAAGTTTGTTTATGTCCGTGTTATCTATGTGGTGTTGGGGCTATCTGTATTCATGAGATACGCCCCCCTTTTTTTCGGATTCTCTCGGCTCTTATCTGTCTCACTCGGCCATTGAATGGTTTTCTCGGCTTTTTCCGGAGAAAAACGACTAGGGACCTGTTTTTATGTCTTTTGATGATGTCGGACAGGGTCCGACATTGGATTGGAAAAGGTTAAAGTTGCCTGCAACTTCTAATTATTATTATTATTATTATTATTATTATTATTATTATTATTATTATTATTATATAAGCTCTAAGTAACTCATAACCAAATGATCCAAGGTAAAATAAGCTTACAACAGCCATGTAGCATTTGTGTAAACTTCCTTAGTTTCCTATCACTAATGTTTTTATTTTTCTAATTCATCACCCCCAAACAACAGATGCTATCTCCAAGTAACAGCAGGGGGCAGCTGATTCACTTAGTGTAATTTGCAAGCCATTGTCTGAAGCAGACAGCTCTCAACCTCCAGGGCATTATATAAGCACTGACGCTAACCTAGTGTGTCAGCACTCAGCTCCAGCTCACACTAACCCCAACACTAACCTAGTGTGTCAGCACTCAGCTCCAGCTCACACTAACCCCAACACTAACCTAGTGTGCCAGCACTCAGCTCCAGCTCACCGAAGGGCCTTATCACCAAAGGCCTGGTAGTCTAAACTGTGGCAGTCCAAAAGAGGACAGTCCAACGAGGACCGGCTGCACAATTTTTTAAACCAAGCAACAACCGTGAAGGCTCCAACTCCAGACCAGGTTTGAATACACTTTCCTTTCTTTTCTTTTTATTTATTAATGCTCTTGCTCCTCCTGTACCTATCTGTTTTCACTTCCCTCTTGGCACCACCCTCTCCCATATCCATTTCTACTTCCTCTCCTCTACTGCTTCCTACCATGACTAACTTTAATATCCCTGTAATCTTCTCCTCTCGTTCCCCTCCACTGGCCCTGCCACTTCAAATCTAACTCCTCTAACCTGATTTCCCTGCCTCTCCCCCTTTCCTCTGCTAACCCCTCCGCGCTCTCTCTGGCAGCCTCTGGAACTACCACTCAGCTTCCAACAAAGCTGCCGCTCACCTCTCTCTTGACTTCCTAGCTCTCACTGAAACCTGGATCTCCCCTGATAACTCTACCACTTGAAAGGCAACCCTTTCCTCTCTCTATGTCCTGTCCCACTCTCCTCGCCCCTCTGGACGGGGTGGGGGAACAGGACTTCTGCTCTCTCCCTCCATGCTCTTTTCCATCCCCTCTGCTCTGTCCTCTCTCTTTGTTAGCACCTTTGAGTTTCACGCCGTCAAAATCACCTCACCCTCCTGGACCCCTTACTCACTTTCTTGATGAGCTTGACTTCCTCTTCTCCTCCCTCCCCTCTCCTTCCACCCTTGTTGTTCTATTAGGTGACTTTAACATCCACCTCTCCAACATCAACCACTCTGCTGGATTTCATCCCCCTCTTCACTCCTTCGCCTTCTGTCTGTCCTCATCTCCCTCCACTCACACAGCTGACAGTCAACTGGACCTCGTCTTCACCAGGGACTGCTCTCCCCCCGCCCTCGCGGTCACTCCTCTCGATATCACTGATCTCTACTTTATCTCCTTCTCTCTGTCCCTCCCATCCCTTCCCACTCCACCGACCCCCCCGTCACTTCCGTCAAAACCTCGTCTCTCTCTCCCCTGTCTTTTCCTCTGCTGCTCTCTAGCACCTCCCCTCTATTGACTCCTTCTCCCAACTCTCTGTAGACTCGGCTACCTCCACCCTCTTCTCCTCCCTCATCTGCTACCTCGACTCCCTTTGCCCACTGACCTCTCGACCTGCCCGCCTCTCCCCACCCCAGCCCTGGGTCTCCTTGCTCTAGCCCTGGCTCTCCTCCGTGCTCCACTTGGCTTGTACCGAACTACGCTCTGCTAAAAAAACATGGAAGAAAACCAAACTGCCTGCTGCCTTGGATCTCTATCGCTCGCTCCTCTCGTCCTTCTCCTCTACACTCACCTCTGCCAAACACTCCTACTTCCACTCTATTATTCAGTCTTCCACTAACAATCCTCGTAAACATTTCTCTACCTTCTCCTTCCTCCTTAGCCCCCCCACCTCCCCTTTCTTCCTCTATCTCAGCTGACGACTTTGCCTCCTCCTTCTCCTTCAAAATCACTGACATCCACAAACTCTTCAATGCCTCACCTCCTCCCCACCCACCCCCTGTCCTCTGCTCACTCACTTCCCATTACCCTCTGCAACCCCTACCAATCTAGCCACCTTCTCCTGCTTCTTGCCCCTCTCAGACTCTGATCTCTGCTCCCTGCTCCAGGGCCACAAACCCACCACGTCTGCTCTGGACCCCCTCCCCACTCACCCTTTCCAGGCTGCTGCCCCTGCTTTACTTCCTTTCATTTCCTCTCTTCTCAATACCTTTCTACTCTCTGGCTTGTTTCCCTCTGCTTTCAAGCAGGCCTGCATCACCCCCATCTTAAAAAAACTCCCTTGATCCCTCATCCCTCCAGAACTACTGTCCTGTCTCCCTTCTCCCTTTCCTCTCTAAACCCTGGAGCGAGAGATACAGCACCAGCTCCCTTTCCTGTCAAAACATTCTCTCGACCCCATCCAATCTGGTTTTTGTCCCACACACTCCACTGAAACTGCTCTTCTCTCTGTCACTAACTTTCTACTCTCTGCCTATGCCGCCTCCCTCTCCTCTGTCCTAATTCTCCTCGACCTCTCTGCTGCCTTTGACACAGTCGACCACTTTATTCTCCTGTCCTCCCTTGCTGACCTGGGACACTCTGGCACTGCTCTTGCCTGGTTCTCTTCATACCGGGTGTCCTGGCGTGGCTCACCCTTTGCCTCTTGCTCTCTTTCTACAGGCTCCCCCAAGGCTCAGTCCTGGGACCCCTGTTGTTTTTTCTCTACACCTGCTCCCCCACTTCCAGAGCCTTCTCCTTCTCCACCCTTGCCCCTCGTGGTGGAACAACCTACCCACAGATATCAGGACTGCTCAGTCCCTGACCACCTTCCGGCACCTCCTCAAGACACACCTGTTCAGACAGCATCTGTAAACCTCACAACCCTTGACTATACTGGACTATATGGCACCCAATTGTACCAGTACTTGCATCATCTTGTACCTGCAATTAGCTGCTCCACACTTTGCTGTATTCTACTACTGCTCTCAATTATAACTATTTTCTGTACCTTGAACTTGATTTTACTCTTAAAAGTAACCGTATTCACATTTTATTTTTGTAACTAGCACTTACTATTTGATCTTAATGGATTTTACTCTATAAGCAAATATTTTTACTATAAGTCTAACTGCTCTTAGTCGAAATCGCTCTCAAAGGCAATTATTTACTGTATTTTCTTCTTAGTTGAATTTGCTCCTACTTACTACTGACTGTATTTTATAACTGCTCTTATCTGTAATGTGATATTTTGTTATGTGATATTTTGTAACAATTGTAAGTCACTCTGGATAAGAAATAAATAAATAAAATAAATAAATAAATAAATAAATAATTAATAACTGGAAGTTGCAATCAACTTGACGGCTTCCAAAGCATTCTTGTTACTATCTGTGTTCCATAGTAATCATTACCCTATGTGTACTGTCTAAGGAGTTATAAACCAGTTTTTCATTTCACCTTTAAGGAAAGGTCAGAGGTCACAGGCAAATACATCTTTTGATTGTGCATATGTGGTTTCCTATATGTGTTCCATAGTAACCATGACCTTATCTGCACTTTGTAAGGAGTTATAAGTAGGGCTTCTGATTTTCGGTTTTAACCAATAAAACCCGATTTAACACCCAATATGAAAAAATGAAAACACCGGAAAAACTGTGGAAATGGTTAATCAATTCATGTTGCCTTTACCCTTTTCCCATTAAAAAATAAAACCTACTACAAAAATAATAATAAATGCATTTCCCAGTGCTGCTGGGCAATGTCCCACCTTCCTGACTTGTATCTATTATTATTATTATTATTTATTTCTTAGCAGACACCCTTATCCAGGGCAACTTACAATTGTTACAAGATATCACATTATTTTTACATACAATTACATAATTTTTTAAACATTATTTTTACATACAATTACCCATTTATACAGTTGGGTTTTTACTGGAGCAATCTAGGTAAAGTACCTTGCTCAAGGGTACAGCAGCAATGTCCTCCACCTGGGATTGAACCCACGACCCTCCAGTCAAGAGTCCAGAGTCCTAACCACACTGCTGCCCTTGATTTGTTCTGAATACTTTAAACCCGCCCCAACTACTGAGTGACAGCACATTCCTACATTTCTATTGGAGACTCCGTTTGCGAGACTCAAAACGAGATTACAATCAGGATGGAGGCTTGTTAGCGGGATTTAAAACTGCGTTACAGTTAAGATTCAGAGGATTTAAAACAAAATTGTTGGCAAAATGTGCAAAAATGCCAACACACAAAACCCCCAGAAGAATGTGCCCGTGACCATAGGGATTTCATTGTGGAAGACAGCAAAGGAAAGAAGGTACAACTTAAGTGTGCAAGTACTGTCGAGTTACTACTATACATATTTTGACAGAAAAAAACAAAAAGTTCAAGCATTTTGAAAAGTAACCGCAAACACTAATTTCACACAGTACATAAGAACATAAGAAAGTTTACAAACGAGATGAGGCCATTCGACCCATCTTGCTCGTTTGGTTGTTAGTATATCAAAAATGAAAGCCCCGGAAAAAAACGATTTACATAAAACTCGAAAATAGCTAAAAATAAGCACCGAAAAATACAATTAATAAAACCTGAAAAAAAGAAGCCCTAGTTATAAGCTAGTTCTACTTTTGACCTCAAGGAGCATTTATGGGTTCCCTTTTTTTTCATAGTAACCATTAGCCTATCTGCACTCTATAAAGAGTTATAAGCTAGTTTTGCATTTGACCTTAAGGAGAGGTCAAAGGTCACAGGCAAGGCAATTTTTGAATAGAGCATATATGGCTTAATTTGTGTATTCTATAGTAACTATGACACTGTCTAAACTCTGAAAGAGTTCTAAACAAGTTTTGCATTTGAGCTTTAGCAAGGTAATATGTGCAAATATGTTCAATTTGACCATAGCTGAAATTTGATTGGCTCACGGCGGCATGTTTTTTTAAGTAGCGAGTTGCTTTGCACAAAATCGGCATAACGGTTTCAGAGAAAAAGACGTTTGAATATTTGACAAATCCAATATGGCTGCCGAACCATGTGACCAATCGACTTGTGTTGAACAAATCTAAATACAGGCCATAAGGGTTGTATGTGCCCCAAGCTTCACCTCTCTACTGTGGGAGGGTGGTGGGCAATTCACTGACACACACTGGTGACAGAAGGTTTTATTTGAAACACCGCACTGGTGCCCAGTTTTATTATTTTCTTTTTAGCCCGCAGAGGGTGCTGTTGTCTGTGGTCTTTAAACCGACAACAGTAGTCAGGTCCACAGTAATACCACTACAGGTACAGCAATGCTTTCGCACTCACAGGTGCTCAAAAGAATAATGAAAACAAAAGGTGAAAGAAAAAGGGAAAATAAAACACAGTAATAAAACTACAAAATAAAGGTGCTGCTTACGCAGTGCCCCCACTGCCGCTAAGCCGGTCAGTATGGGTCTCCGACCTACGCTCAGCTATTCTCTATACACTGGGGTGGCCAGAGTTCCCAGTATAACTACACACGTCCCCGCTGGCACGTAATTATTTCTTTTACTTCTTGGTTTATTTTAAGGCGGGCTGTCTCCTTCAGCCATGCTTGCCTGTTCTTTGTCTACACTGACGTCTTCCGCCAGCGTCACTGGGCATCCTCTCTCTGGCCACCCGAATGCACAACCAAGCGCAGTTCTTATGGGTTGAGCAATCCCCCAAGCCTGCCTCTCAGCCACTCAGAGAGAGGGAAAGCCAACACACCCTCTTCCCCACCTCTCTGTGTCATCGCCATAACTGACGGGCGGATCTTACGAGGCTGCTGCCCTCTTCCTGCAGAATCACGCATGCACCAGACAGTCAGCACAGACCTCCCCCCGTTACATGGAACTGCAAACACAAGTCAAAAAGGAAATTAGAAAGGCCAAGAGAGAGATAGAAATCAATATTGCTAAGGGGGCTAAAACCAATTCCAAAATGTTTTTCCAATATTATAACAGCAAGAGAACATTCAAAGAGAAGGTTAAATGTCTAAGAGACACAAATGGCAAAATCATAGATGAAGAAAAAAAAACAAATATATTAAATGATTACTTTTCACAGGTTTTTACAAAGGAGGACACGACAACATGCCCCACATGTCGACCTGTTCCTATCCAATTTTAAATAACTTTAGCATAACAGAGGCAGAAGTGTTAAAGGGACTAGGAGCTCTAAAAATAAACAAATCCCCTGGGCCAGATGAGATCCTCCCAATAGTACTCAAAGAAATGAAAGCAGTTATTTATAAACCGCTAACCAAGATCATGCAACAGTCTCTTGACACAGGGGTTGTACCAACAGACTGGAAAATTGCAAGCGTAATACCGATCCACAAAAAGGGAGACAAAACCGAACCAGGTAACTACAGACCAATAAGCCTGACTTCTATTATATGTAAACTTATGGAAACTATAATAAGATCTAAAATGGAAAATTACCTATATGGTAACAATATCCTGGGAGACAGTCAGCATGGTTTTAGGAAAGGGAGATTGTGTCTAACTAACCTGCTAGACTTTTTTGAGGATGCAACATTGACAATGGATAATTGCAAAACATACAATATGGTTTATTTAGATTACCAGAAAGCTTTTGACAAAGTCCCGCATAAAAGATTAATTCTCAAACTGAACGCAGTAGGGATTCAAGGAAATGCATGCACATGGATTAGGGAGTGGTTAACATGTAGAAAACAGAAAGTACTGATTAGAGGAGAAACCTCAAAATGGAGCGAGGTAACCAGTGGTTTAGCACAGGGATCAGTATTAGGTCCTCTGCTATTCCTAATCTACATTAATGATTTAGATTCTGGTATAATAAGCAAACTTGTTAAATTTGCAGACGACACAAAAATAGGAGGCGTGGCAAACACTTTTGCAGCAGCAAACGTCATTCAAAATGATCTAGACAGCATTCAGAACTCGGCAGACACATGGCAAATGACATTTAATAGAGAAAAGTGTAAAGTATTGCATGCAGGCAAAAAAAAAGTGCATTATAAATATTATATGGGAAATTGAAGAAGGGAACTATGAAAAAGACCTAGGAGTTTATGTTGACTCAGAAATGTCTTCATCTAGAGAATATGGGGAAGCTATAAAAAAGGCCAACAAGATGCTCGGATATATTGTGAGAAGTGTTGAATTTAAATCAAGGGAAGTAATGTTAAAACTTTACAATGCATTAGTAAGACATCACCTAGAATATTGTGTTCAGTTCTGGTCACCTCATTACAAAAATGTTATTGCTGCTCTAGAAAGAGTGCAAAGAAGAGCAACCAGAATTATCCCGGGTTTAAAAGGCATGTCGTATGCAGACAGACTGAAAGAATTGAATCTATTCAGTCTTGAACAAAGTAGACTACGCGGCGATCTGATTCAAACATTCAAAATCCTAAAAGGTATAGACAATGTCGACCCAGGTGGACTTTTTTGACCTGAAAAAAGAAACAAGGACCAGGGGTCACAAATGGAGATTAGATAAAGTGGCATTCAGAACAGAAAATAGGAGGCACTTTTTTACACAGAGAATTGTGAGGGTCTGGAACCAACTCCCCAGTAATGTTGTTGAAGCTGACACCCTGGGATCCTTCAAGAAGCTGCTTAATGAGATTCTGGGATCAATAAGCTACTAACAACCAAACGAGCAAGATGGGCTGAATGGCCTCCTCTCATTTGTAAACTTTCTTATGTTCTTATGTTCTTATAAGAGGTTTTAGAGAAGATTTTGTTAAATTAGCCTATATTTGCCAAAAATCCAACATGGCTGCCAAACCTTGTGACCTATGATTTTGTTTTCGCCCTGACACAACTTTCCAAAGGCCTCTACCAGCACTCTATGAAGATTCACAAGTCTACAACATTGTACCTCAAATGAATACTGCAATATGTGCAAATTGACCACAGCTGAAATTTGATTGGCTTATGGCAGCCATGTTTTTTTTTTATGTAGCGACTTGCTTTCAACAAACTTAATAGACAATCTTGCCAAGGCTATGTATGCAAAGTTTTGCTTCAAATCGGCATTACCGTTTCAGAGAAGAAGACGTTTGAATATTTTTGACAAATCCAATATGGCCGCCAGACCATGTGACCAATCGACTTCTCTTGAACAACCGTAAATCTAGGCCATGAGGGTAATCTATTGCACCAAGTTTCACAAATCTGCGATAAGCGGTTTTCGGAGAAGATTTTTTAAAATTGTCCATAATTCTCAAAAAATCCAATATAGCCGCCACACCATGTGACCTATGAACTTTTTGCTCTGATACAACTTCCCTTAGGTGCCTACTACCCAACCAAATTTTGTGAGTTTCCGTGCAACGGTGTTGATTTTAGAGCCATTTGAAAAAAGGAAGAAAAAAAATAACTAGAAGTTGCAAGCAACTTTGACTGCTGTCTAAACTCTCGAAGGAGTTCTAAACAAGTTTTGCATTTGAGCTTTAGCAAGGTAATATGTGCAAATATGTGCAATTTCACCATAGTTGAAATTTGATTGGCTCATGGCGGCCATGTTTTTTATGTAGCAAGTTGCTTTGCACAAACTTGATAGACAACCTTGCCAAGTCTATGTATGCAAAGTTTCGCTTAAATTGGCATAACGGTTTCAGAGAAAAAGATGTTTGAATATTTTTTGACAAATCCAATATGGCTGCCAGTCCATGTGACCAATTGACTTGTATTGAACAAATCTAAATATAGGCCATAAGGGTAGTATGTGTCCCAAGTTTCACATCTGTACCATAAGAAGTTTTGGAGAAGATTTTGTTAAATTGTCCAAATTCTCAAAAAATCCAATATGGCTGTCACACCATGTGACCTATGACCTTCGTTTTTGCTCTGACACAACTTCCCTTAGGTGCCTACCACCCTACCAACTTTCGTGCAATGGTGTTGATTTTAGAGCAATTCCCATTCTGGCTGGGAAGCCTAATAATATCTACATGGGTGAAAGTGTTCCATCTGTAGACGGAATTCCGTCAAAATGGCTTCTCCCAGGTCCATTCCTATGATTCATGTAGAAATGCCAAAACCATCTGGGGGGGGTGTATCTATTTATTGTGGAAAACTGTAATGCTTTCGCACATACTTCATTTTTGTGACCTTTTAGTATATTTTTCTCCTGTTGAACTGTAACTTGACTGAGACTACAGGCACCTAGCCCATAGAGCATAGGGGAGGCAAACTATATATTTTTGCCACTCTACTTTTTTTGCTCTGTGTAAACACACTAATATTCTATGTTTTGCTATGCCATAAGTCCAATATTAAAAAATACATAAATAAATAAATCCCACAATAAAACGCACCGTACACAAACATTGTATGGTTTGCTTTGGGGTTTTGAAATAAAATATGGTTTTGGGTTGGGTTGTAAATAATAATGTGTTTAATTTGTTTAATTGGATGGCTGGGTTGGGAGGTTAGACCTCCCTGCTTGCCTAATTCAAATGAATGTGCAGCAGGTGGCCTGGGGGAATTGAACAATTGACAATCAATTAACCCTGCTCACCTGCCTTTAAAAAGAGGCTGAAAAGTTGATTTGTTCTTCTTTTTGTGTGTTTGGTGCTTTGTCTGCACAGCCTGGAGGTGAAGGAGGAGAACCCTCACAACTACGTGTGGATTCGGGTGAGCTACAGCACGATCCCTGCGTGGTTAACCAGGATCGTGGACTTTATGGTAGGGATTATTTTAGGGGATTTTTAATCCTGCCACAGTTTATTTAGTTTATGTTAGGAAGAAGGTTCCTGGTGCGGGACCTCCCTGTGTAGTGGGAGAAGCGCATGGCCTGAGCTTGGTCACCTTTTATTTCTTAGCTGTTTGTGAACTGTGTTTTGTTTTTCCTTTTTGTTATTCTTGTACTGCCAAGTATATATCCTCCAGCCCTAAGGCTACCATTGCTGGAACTGGCCACCAACACTGGAACTGCAACTTCTTAAATAAAATCTGGACGCCTGAGTGGCATTTCAAATATAAACCCTCTGTGTCTCACTTTTCTCAGCAGATACCCGCAACATTACACCCCTGTTACAGACCCATAATCCGCTCTGCACTATTTACAACAGTTAACGTTAGCAGCAGTGTGACTGCAACAGAAGATGCTGGGCAGTTTGGCGACTACAAAAAATGATTCATTAAATACAGGCTAGGTAATTGTTGATTTAGTTTGGTTTAATTCTCTATTAAACAAGGACATTAGTAGGTTTGTGTTGCTGTGGGGCCATGAACGGGTTTAAGTTCAACAACAACTCTAAATAAAATGTTACTGCTATTAAGCACTGGTAATAATCTGAAGCCGTGGTATTGCAAAATAACAGAACCCCGTTTTTACTTTAGAAATGTTTTTTTTCATTAAAAACTTGTCATTCTTTATTTATTAATTTTCAGCTTTCATATTGAAGCTTGTTGTGTACTACTCATTCAATCAAACAAAGTAGGAATTTGCTTAACCCTTAGCGGTCCATTTATTCATCGCGTCAGCTCCAATTTATTTTCACACACGCAGCTTATTTTAGACACACTGTTTAAAAGTATTTTTCACAGTAAAACAGGTTTTAAAAGGCATTGCATATCAACAGGACACTCATTACTGCATCTCCAGCCCCGCCCCACCCCTCGTTCACTGTATTTTTCACACACCTCTTGATAGTAGTGCATAGCGATAAATCATCTCCTGATCACTCATTTTATCACCAAACTCCTCAATAATGCGATCCAAGTCATTATTTTATTACTATAACATCTAAAAAAGCTCTGCAAATGTCTGATATTCTTTGAGCGCTGGATGCGGAAGCAGCTATCTTGTTTGTTTATGTCCGTGTGATCTATGTTATGCCGGGGCTATCTGTATTCATGAGATATGCCCCCTTTTTTTTCGGCTTCTCTTGGCTCCTATTGGTCGGCCATTGAATGGTTTTCTCGGCTTTTTCCGGAGAAAAAATGACTAGAGACCTGTTTTTTACGTCTTTTTGATGATGTCAGACAGGGTCCGACATTGGACCGGAAAGAGAAAATTGCAATGTCGGACCTTCTGCAAAGGGTTAAGACATTTTTCAAGTCAAGTAAGCTTATTTGTGTATAAATAATGACAATAGTTTAATCTTACTTTAAAGGCACGCACCTGAAATCGTAAGGTAATTAAACTGTTTGTTTATACTGTCCCTGCCGTTCTGCGCACTGTCAGCCCTGGTTAGATATAAATAATGTACCTGATCCAAAGCAAGTGTAAAACTTGCCTGAATATTTAAAGTAAAAAATATAAATATTTTAAAACTAGGAAGAAATGACTTGTTGCACCAGCAGCAGTTACACTATCGTTTTACATTATTGTTTTGCTCTCTAACTCAATGGACTATATTTAGAAGCAAGCACAAAGGCAAAGACACAATTCCTTAGAGTAATAAGACCATTTTAATGGTATAAAGATAAACTATAAAACAAGAAACAACTCTTGACTTGTCCTTCATGCAACTAAGTTTATACTATTAAATATATACTGTTGAAATATTCATTTATTTATTGCTGAATAAAACAAATCTTTGCATTTGCTTCAGAATTAACAGGGTTCTCCCCAGGCCTTTTCAGCCAGGTGGGGCGCCTGGCTAAGTGGCTGTCGCTGCCCGGCTGAAAAACCAAAAGCCGTCCATCTTGCAGATGCTACTGTACCTTTAACAATAAGGACTGATTATGCTGCTAGCGGACTAGATCAGTTGCACACTCTGGGTGAAAAAAAAATCTTGGAACCACATGACAGCTATGTTGCTGTGTTACATCTTGACACTACATTTAACTGATTAGAGTTGAAGGGGTGGGTTTTCCATTTGAGAGGCTGAAACGTTAAAATGACTGCTGAAAAAAATTACCGATTATTTTCAAAGCAAAAATAGTAACAATGAATGTGGAAATGACCAAACCGAAATGGATGATGTAAAAGAAAATGTAGAAAATGAAAAAAGAGAAAAAACCCGATAGTCAACGAAGAGTAACTTTTAGAAAGCGAATTGGAAGAACCACAAGTGGGGCAGTGCGTACAAAAAAAAAAAAGAAATATCGGGATAGTGGGTATGATGCTATATGGAGAAAAAAATGGAATTGGATTTTTTACAGAAACACAACAAAGATCGCAAAGGATCAGGGGGTGAATGGAGCAGTGTAGCCTGTGTAAGAATTAGGGTGGATTACTATTCAATTTATTATTATTATTCAGATTATTTGCCTTATTATATATTTAAGGTAAGGTAATTTTTTTGTTAAAAGTGATCCTGGCTATAATGCACTGCCACCCAACTATACAGAATTCCTGGGAGAACCCTGATTTAAGTCTTTTTTTATATAGTAAAACAGTGCTTTTGACATGGCAAGTATTTTGAACTACTTGGGGAATAATTCCTTCAAAAGAACAGGACTTGCTTTTCTTTGTTTGTTTAACACTTTCCTTTAATAAACTACATGTGGGAATTCTTGGTGTAGCACTGTCCATAGACGCCATTTGGTGCAACTTGCATGTATTGTACATTTTATGCTGAAACACCTGCCCATTTTTATAGGTTTGCAATTACTGAAACCGTAACTTCACAACAGCAAGGTTGTTTGGTTTCTTAGACCTTCTTAATTGTAAAAAAAAAATAAAACAAATAAAAATTTGCTTCTCTAGCAGTTAGTCCTTCAGTTTGCCCCCTACTGTTTAACAAAGTCAGGCACCTATGATTGAGATACAAAATTATTTGACCATTGCTTCTGAAATTGATTACAACACTGAATTGTTGTACTGCTTTTAGAATGAAACACTCAGCTGTAGGTACCAAAGGTCACTGGTTCAGAGCTTATCTATAAAATTGAGTATAATTTACATTTTTGTTATTATACAGATAAATAAACTGTTAATGCAAAAGCTTTTTATAGTTGGTTATTAGTTATCAACACTGAAAATGATGTCAAACTCTTTAAATTAGGTCTTTGAAAATTGTCAAAATGATCCTTGAAAAGTCCTTGAAATTTGTATCAGAAAAACTGTATGAACCCTGTATTTACAACATCTGATTGAGTTAAGCAGAGATTGTATATTTTTGCGGTGAGGTTTTATAAAATTAATATGTGAATTGGGCATACATGTAAAAGGTTTGATCAGTAACATTTAAAAAATATGGGGTAGATGTACTAAAGTGTTGTACCTGTTGCAATAGTCACAAACCAGTTTCAAACGAGTCGGAAGTCTTGGGTGAAATGTACTAAACAAGCTCAATCCTATTGGCAACTTTTTAGGGAATGCTTTCCGGCAGCAGTTTTTCTTTGCGGTTCAACCTTAGATGAATATATAATTATGGGCGTTCCTACATAAATTCGCAAAATGGGGTGGCGATAGTGCAAATCAGGGTTCACAAATATTATAGTGAGGCGTACTAAAGCTGCTCACAATTGTGACACTTACAATTGCATCAATTTTCTAAGAACGTTTACTGTATTATGTTTTCGCTAACTGTGATGTCAGATGGCAAACCTTAAAAATAAATCTCTAACTTATAGAACGCCACATTGAAAACAATCCAGAATAAAAATATTTTACCATGTTGTCGTAGCAGTACTAGGTGTCTCTCAGCTAGTACTGCTACGACAACATTGAGGGACTCAGCAGCAGCATGTGAATAAACTCTAGGATTACAGTACAGCATAAACTCTGGGTGGGATTTTGTGCAAACAGCAGATCCCTCCAAGAAAATAGTTTGAACACTTATTTGAATAAAGTATAATAATGCGTGTTTTTATTTATTCCACACTTCATTAATGCAGTGGTTTCATCTGCATGGTGGTTTCTATACTGTCATTTATAAATTCTGTGATGTGTATAAAAAACGTTTTAATTCAAGCTGCGTAATTTGTCCCAGTGCTAAACAAAACAATTGTGTTGCATGTTCGGTTTTGCCAAGATCGTACCGTATTGCTACTGTATCATAAAGAAAATACAGCTGCATAAGGATTATACCTTTCTACCACAGAATATAGTCTTAAAATTGAGTGAGAGAAGTAGTTTATGAACAGTAAGTACACAACTTTATTATTATTTAGTAAGCTGCCAAATGTCCTGGGAAAATATAAATCAAATTCTGTTTGTATGTAGCAGGTGTAAACTTTATTACTGTAGATACCCTACCCCTCTTTGCAACCTAGTTTTTATTTTGCCTTTTGAAAATCAGGCTGAAAGCACGTTTTCACCACGTTTTTCTTTACTTGTTTTTAGCGGAATCACTATAATCTTTACGAAGTAGAATAAACAATATGCTTTGTGATAAATACCTCCACAAGAGGACATTTGAATTGAGACTTTTCTTTTATGCAGATCTAGACAATGTCTGACTGCCTAATAAACATTGCTGATTTAAAATGTAAATCTTCATATCTGCAACGTGTCTGCCTTGCTGTTCTGTTTAACTCAGATACTGTAATAAGTATGCAGTCGTGTTGTTGTCAGTACACTGACTAGCGAACTTCTTTGTTAAAATAACTTGCTGTACATTAACATATTTAATTTATTTACACATTCAATATTCCATTATGTATGTAGGTGTGTGCAAATTTATTAAAACAACCCCCTGCCTCTGTAATTTGATTTGTTGTACACTGGATAGCACATTTTTCATTTGCAAATGGACCAGACCAGTTCATTAGTGTGGTATAATTAAATACAGACATTCTGCTGTAATATTTTGTTTTTCAAATTGATGGAAACGTTATTTTCTCAAATTTTGTAGCAGAAATTTAATTACAGCAATTTAACATTAAGATTTGTTTTAAAAAGTTATTTTTTTGTTAAAAAATGACTTGACTTGGTTCTATTTCTTTAAATAGCCATTTAAAAACGGATTACAAAAAAATGACATTATACCGCTGATACGACGATAACCGTGGTATATTTTTTGACGGTTACCATACAGTCAATATTTTATACCGTGACATCCCTCACCCTAAGTACCTAATTTTCACTAAAGTCAGTGTGTACTTACAAGCCTTGAAAACAAATTTCTATGACATTTCCCAGCGTGTTGGGAGCAATAGACTGCACACATGTGCCACTAACCCCTCCAGCTCATTCTGAGCATCTCTATAGGACCATGATCTATTGTGTGTTAATTGTCTAGGCTACTAAGTAGACCAAGTTAAAAATAATAATATAAAAAAAAAAATAATAATAATTGTTTCAATTTAATATAATTTTATTCGCATTGTATACCAATGTGTACAATGCAGCAGCATGATATATTTTGTGTTACTGGTAAAAAGAAAATGTGCTAGGTATTCATTTGATTTTACTACTGTAGCTTACCCAAAACACATTAGTGTTATTTCAGCACAATGATTTACATTTAAAATGCATTGAGCACTATGAATGTATGTGTTTGCGATTTTATTGTATTGTTTTTAAACCCGACACCTCTATGTCTGACAAACATGTCCAGTTTCGCGAGTGGCTACTGTATGATTATGAAAAGCTTTTTGGGGTTGAAGGTTGGGGTCCCACTATAGAATGGGATTAAACTGCCTTTTTATATATATATATATATATATATATAATATATATATATATAAAGAAAAGGATATTTCAGGTACTTAAAAAGGTAGAATAATTGATTACAAATCAATTATCAGGACGTTTCGGACTACAAGTCCTTCATCGGCTGAATACAAAAATACAGTGCTTTAAGAAGTGGATAAAAAACAAACACGTAGTCTTTTTAACAAAATTCCAGAATGTTGATGATGATGATGATGACCTGATGATAGAATGTTCATTCCAAATGGCTCCAAAGTGCCTAGTTTGAAAATAAGTTCACATTCCTTTTGTTTCCTGACAGCATTAGTTCCATAACATTGAACCATCCCACAAATTGTGATGTCTTCTATAGTGTGGTCATTTCTGTTAAAATGTCTGGCGACAGTAAAGGTAGAGGTGTTAATTCGTATACTTCTCAGATGTTCCATGGCGATCAATAGCGTCGTTTTGTTTCACCAATATATAGCTTGTTACTTTTGATGCAGCCAATGCAATATACTATTCCTTTACTAATGCAAGTAAAAGTATCATGGATAGTAAATGAGGATTTTGCTCCCTTAACTACTGTGTTGCTGTGAATGTATTTACAAGTTGCACAACGTGACCTATTGCATGGAAACGTACCCTTAAGATTGGGTCGAATGTTACTGTGGACCAGATGCTCTCTTAGATTTTTGTCTCTTCTGTATGGCATTAGAGGAGGGTTATTGAAAATAGGAGTTGTAGAAGGATCATCTTGAAGAATGCTAAAATTTCTTTGTATGATGTGTTGTACTTTTTTGGTCATAGGATGATATGTAAGAACAAGGGGAATATGATTGTTGGTATTCTGTGTTTTGGTTTTGTACAAGGCATCCTTTCTGTTTATTGTCGATACTCTTAACTGAGCTTCTCTAAGTATAGTGTCTGGAAAACCACAGTTTTTGAAAAATGCACACGTCATTTGTTTGATTCAAAAAATATCACTATCATCACTGCAAATGTGTCTCAGTCTTAGTAATTGGGAGTATGGAATGGAGTTGCAACAAGCTTTGGGATGTGAGGAGTCGTATCTTCGATATGAATGAGAGTTTCTTTGTATAAGATTATAGTATTGATGGTACAATTAGAAACCGTGATGGTAATGTCCAAGAAAGAAATTTGTTTAGAAATGTTCCATGTATACTTTAGAGCTGGATGAGACTGGTCAATAAAATGTAAGAAATCCATTAAATCTTCATTAGTGTTATCTGAGATGCCAAATATGTCATCAATGTATCTAAGATATAACATTGGTGTATGTCCCTTGTACTGTTGAAAAACTTTATTTTCGATCCATCCCATAAAAAGATAAGAGGGCCCCATTTTTGTTCCCATACTGACACCTCTAATTTGTTTATAAAAGTCTCCATTAAAGGAGAAACAATTCAAAGAAAGGACGAGTTGGGCTAGTTGCAAAAGAATATCGGTTGCAGGTTCTTTTACTGTCCGTTTATCAAGGAAGTATTTTAGTGCTTGTAAACCGTCACTGTTGGGGATAACTGTGTAGAAGCTTTTGACATCAACTCCATTCCATACTCCCAATTACTAAGACTGAGACGCATTTGCAGTGATGATAGTGATATTTTTTGAGTCAAACAAATGGCATGTGTGCATTTTTCAAAAACTGTGGTTTTCCAGACACTATACTTAGAGAAGCTCAGTTAAGATTATCGACAATAAACAGAAAGGATGCCTTGTACAAAACCAAAACACAGAATACCAACAATCGTATTCCCCTTGTTCTTACATATCATCCTATGACCAAAAAAGTACAACACATCATACAATGAAATTTTAGCATTCTTCAAGATGATCCTTCTACAGCTCCTATTTTCAATAACCCTCCTCTAATGCCATACAGAAGAGACAAAAATCAAAGAGAGCAAAGAGAGCAAAGAGAGCATCTGGTCCACAGTAACATTCGACCCAATCTTAAGGGTACGTTTCCATGCAATAGGTCACGTTGTGCAACTTGTAAATACATTCACAGCAACACAGTAGTTAAGGGAGCAAAATCCTCATTTACTATCCATGATACTTTTACTTGCATTAGTAAAGGAATAGTATATTGCATTGGCTGCATCAAAAGTAACAAGCTATATATTGGTGAAACAAAACGACGCCATTGATCGCTTCGTGGAACATCTGAGAAGTATACGAATTAACACCTCTACCTTTACTGTCGCCAGACATTTTAACAGAAATGACCACACTATAGAAGACATCACAATTTGTGGGATGGTTCAATGTTATGGAACTAATGCTGTCAGGAAACAAAAGGAATGTGAACTTATTTTCAAACTAGGCACTTTGGAGCCATTTGGAATGAACATTCTATTCTGAGGTCATCATCATCAACATTCTGGAATTTTGTTAAAAGACTACGTGTTTGTTTTTTATCAACTTCTTAAAGCACTGTATTTTTGTATTCAGCCGATTTGAAGGACTTGTAGTCCGAAAAGTCCTGATAATTGATTTGTAATCAATTATTCTACCTTTTTAAGTACCTGAAATATCCTTTTCTTTTTTTCTTTTTTCTTATTGATCATTTTGGTACACAGCAGTTTTCCTTTTTCTCAAACTTTACATATACATTATATATATATATATATATATATATATATATATATATATATATATATATATATATATATATATATATATATATATATATATATATATATATATATATATATATATATATATATATATATATATATATATATATATATATATATATATATATATATATATATCTCAATATTAAAATAGGTAAAATGAAGACTGAACAGAGTGCATTGTACAGAAGACGTTTAACAAACAACATTATTTTGATTCTTGCACCCTTGCATGTGTAGACGTTATCCTTCGGGCACCCTCTGCTGCAGCAAACCACAACTCAACTCTCACTATTTATTTGAACAACGTCGCACGACTCTCGCAATGTATAATGCTAGAGAGCTCGCTGGAAAGATGCAACAAATATATTGCGGCTCTTTTCATTAATTTTCTCTTAGTACATACGACAAAACATATACTTTGCGCTGCGACTGGCCCACCTTAGTACATCTACCCCCAAGTTTGTTAACGAGCCTCATGTGAGATTTATCAGGTTGATCTATCTGGTAAAATAACAAGTTGTAAGTTTAAGTAATTTCTGAATTTCTTTTTCTACAAAGTCAATTTCAAATTTGCTTCTGAAAGTGGTCCAAAATGGCTGAGAATGCATCTGAGAGCATGTACAACCCCAGAGCTTTGGGGGGAGATTGGGTTTGCCCCAGGAGTTTCAGTCAAAATGATCATTGGCCACTTTCACCCATGTATCTATACCACACAGCATAGGGAAGGTTAATAGATAATGGATCAATATATTACCGCTCCACTGGGACTTTTTCCTCACACAGGTTCGCAAACAGATGCAGCTGATGAACAGCATATTCATACTGAAAAAGACAATTAGAAATATTAAGGAAATGATCTAATAAAGGAAAATGTACACTTGCTTCATTTCCATATATTGACCTTCTTAAACGTTGAACAACACTGCTATGTAGGAACTGCAGAATTGCTTCCAGCCTAGAATACAACTGCTATAGTTCTATTGGTGCTATAAACGTTACTTGATTGTGCTATAGCTGTGATATATTTTGTAATTCAGTCCAGTCCATCAGTAACTTTTCTAGCCTTGCAACTCAAAAAGAAATATAAAAACATTCACAGACAAATAGTCAAGTCTGTGCCTGCATGGATGTAGTTTACATGCAAAAAAACTGTCCAAAAATATGGGCATGGTTTAGTGACAGCACAGCGGCAGCACTGCAATGTTGGTGCTGCTGTGTGAATTTCTATGCTGCATAGTTGTTTAACAGATTACTTTGACTCTAACTTAAGAGTTACCATCACAGTTAGTGGTTGATGGGTTTTTTTTGTTTTTTTGTGTGCCTTCACTTGCATTTCAAACCTGAATCAAAATGACAAATGATTGAGCCAGTAACTGAACTAAGTAAAGAAGTAAGGGAGCTTCTAGGCATCCAATCAGAGGAATAAATAAATGCACAACTGTAAACACACTGTTCGAAAGCCAGTGTTCGGTGTCATTGATATGGCCAGAGGATAAACAAAATTGGTCGTGAAAAGGTTATTTTTTACTAGACATCACCGTTTCTGGAACTTTGAAAATGTAAGAATACAGCTGTGTAGCCAACAGCAAGGCATTAAGTATACTGTCTATGTAGTGAAGGGTTCCATTAGATTTTGCTCAAGTTTCCATACCAATGAAAATATGAAGCAAGCTGAAAGGGGTTAAGAGTAGGGGTGGCAGGTGCAGATTTGCACATTGATACCTGATTGGGACCTGTGAGAGATTTAGCATAAGCACCAGATTACATGCAACTATTTTTTTTACATTAATACATAATATAGACAACGTGTGAGGTTGGGGATGAGAGAGAGAGAGAAAAAATAACCAACGAATATGGTGCTGCACAATCATTTGTCATTTTATTAATTATAAATGATGAAATGCCTTTCAGCAAGTGAAACATCCCCTTCAAGTATTTTCTAATACAGAAATAACATCTTAGAACAGTTATTAGGCAGATATGTTCCTTTTTTGTGGTGGTTCAATAAAATATAATTTTTCTAGACTAAAATACAGGGTAAACAGTACATGTAACTGTAAAATCTATAAAATACCTTGGAGTCATGCCAGTTAAAACATTTCATTTTGTAATACTCTATGACTTCCCGATGCATCTTATGGTTGGTTACTTCCACGCAGCCTGTTTGGACTCTCAAGGTTTGTTCTTCAGAGTTGGTGGACTTCTTAATAATCTCTATCACAGATCTCTGAATTACCTCTCTAATCTGTGACATGAGAACATGTGATTATTAGTGTACACATTCACATTTAATGCACCATTTTTTCCAAACTTAGAAAGTAAAATTTCACAGTATAGTAAAAAAAATGATATATACAATCTGTCGAGTATGAATGTGATGTGATTTAAATGTCCCTTGATTTACCCGCATCAGCTCATTCAGGTCATTTTTTAGTTTTTCGGCTTCCACTGGAGTTTTTGCAGATTTTATCTTATTTTGGAGAATCATTATTGGCACATCTGAGCTCCCCACAACTTCTTGGTCCCCCATAACAGCCTGAAACATACAAGGGGAATATGCTTAAGATTAAATATGACTGGGCTTTTTGGCAAGAAGAGTAATACTGACACCCGTTTGTCATTCGAGCCACATAAAACTATGCGCTGAATGAAATAAAAGTGAAAAAGCACTGAAGTTGAAACTTTTTTCAACATGAAAATAAGGTCTGTAAGGATGGTACAGTGACAAAATAAAAGCCTAAATATCTTTTAATGGAATACAACCTCAAAATCAAAGTATTTTAGAACTCAATAGTGTATTTATTTATTTATTTTATTTATTTATTTATTTAACTAGGAGATTTACCCATTGAGACTGAAGCCTTGTTTACAATGGGGTCCTGGAAAACAATAAAAAGACAATTACAAGTACAAGCAACACAATAAAAACGTGTAGCTCAAAGTGAATCAGCAGCGTACAGACCAAAGAACAGAATACATAGGACATCTCTATTTGTTAATGTGGACTGGAGCAGAAGCATTTGCAGGAAGTTTTAAGCACTTCCCAAATATAATATTTATAACCAGAGAAAGAATGATTATTAAATTCCATATTCATACTATGATGGAAACAATTCCATATCTTTGGGAGTTGATCTGCAAAAGATAATTCTCACAAACCCTTGGAACAGCCATACACAAGAGCCATCTGTTGGAAAGCATTATTTTTTTTATTACATTGTACTTCAATGGAAATATTCCCTTCACTCTAGTAGTAATAATAATAATAATAATAATAATAATAATAATAAACTTTATTTGTTGAGCGCCTTTCATACCAAGAGGTTCAAAGCGCTTCACACAGATTTACAAAAAGCAGTAATTACAAAACATATTGTAAAAAGAATAAGAAAATAAGACAACGTAATGTAAAAAGATAAATATAAAAATAATATAAATGTATATACATATATACTGTACATACATATACACACACACATATATATAGTACACACACACATATACAGTATGCTAAATTATAAAAATAGGTCTTAAGCCACTGTGGGTGAACTTCTAACATGATTAGGCAGAGAATTCCACAGTTGCGGAGCCCAAACACAGAAAGCAACCTCTCCTTTCCTTCTAAGCCTAGCCCTTGGAACAGAGAGAAGGCCACTATCAGTTGACCTCAGCACACACTGAGGCTGATAGGGGGACAACAACTCAGACAAGTAATCAAGTGCCAAACCATGCAGTGCTTTAAAGGTGAGCAAAAGAATTTTAAAAATCAATTCTATATATTACTGGGAGCCAGTGCAAAGAAGCCAGAACTGGAGTTGTATGAGCTCTCTTTTTTGTATTGGTGAGGACCCTTGCAGCTGCATTTTGCACAAGCTGTAGTTGTGATACGGCTTGGCATCTAAGTCCAGCAAACAGAGCATTACAGTAGTCCAATCTCGAAGAAATAAAGGCATGGACTACTTTCTCTGCATCGAAAATAGACAGAAAAGATCTAATTTTGGCAATATTTCGGAGATGGTAGAAACAAACTTTTTGATGTGTGACTCAAAATTTAAAGTAGAGTCAAAAATAACACCCAAATTTCTCACTTCAGATTTCAAATTAGGAGTTAGGTAACCCACGTTTATTTGACAGGTCAAGTTGTTGCTGAGCACCATCAAAACTTCTGTCTTATCAGAGTTAAGTTGCAGAGAATTTTAAGACAGTCAAGTGATGTTGTCAACTGATGTTGTAGTGATATCACCTGGCTTCACTGAGATGTATAACTGTGTGTCCTCTGCATAACAGTGAAAATTTACACCATACTTACGAATAGTCTGGCCTAGAGGTAGCATGTATAAAGAGAATAAAATTGGACCAAGGATAGAACCCTGAGGGACACCACAGTTGATATTTGCTAAAGAAGACATCGACTCCCCCAGTGAAACAAAAAACTATCTATTAGAGAGGTGGGATCTAAACTAGTTTAGTACATTACCCGCCAGACCCATGGAATGATCCACCGTATCAAAAGCAGCACTAAGGTCCAAAAGAACCAGAATGGAAATAGAATTTGAATCTGCGCTCATCAGTAAATCATGTGTTACTCTAACCAGGGCAGTCTCTGTACTGTGATTTAGAATGAAACCCAGATTGAAACTTTTCAAGAATATTGTTTGAACTCAAGTAAACATTAAGTTGTTTAAGTACTATTTTTTCAAGGACTTTTGCAAAAAACGGGAGGTTTGAAATGGGTCTAAAGTTACTCAGAAATGAACTATCTAAGTTTGTTTTTTTAAGAAGGGGCTTAACCAGGGCAATTTTAAAAGAGGACAGAACTATTCCAATTTCCAGTGAACCATTTATAATAATAAGAATATCATTACACAGGAAACTAAAGATATCCTTCAGAAATCTATTTGGAATGGGATCTAAAGTACTAGTTGCAGATTTCATCTGCATTACAGTCATGTTTAATTCCTCCGCAGTAATCAAAGCAAAAGATTCCAGCACTGTTTCCCCCAATCTGTCTGGGATACTTAAGTCAGGGCCATAAACTGGAATTTGATCCCTAATGGACTTTATTTTATTTTGTAAGTAATAAAGAAATTCTTCACACTTAGTTGAAGACACTTCATTGTTACTAACAGGTGGTAAAGAAGGGTTTACCAGTTTATCTATTGTTAAAAAGAGCTCCCTGGAATTATTTTTATTTTCCTCAATAAGATTAGAGATATAAGCACATCTTGCTGATCTTACAGCATTATTATACCTCAATAAATAATCTTTCATAATATCATATAATATGTAATTTTGTCTATAGAGCTATAACATTACCATGATCCAAGTAACGGCTTCCTTGTTTTATCAGTACAAACACTTGACGAAATACAATCTTGAGGTGCATTCATTAATCTGTGTTTTCTTTTTACAATAGATATCACTACCTTGCATACTTCTCCTATTTACCTAGTGAAACGTGTGCTTTAACACAAAATATGATATCAGTGGCGTGCAGTCAGGGCACGCAAGTCATGCACTGCATAGCCAATCCGAAAACTAAGAATGTTGTGATAATACTGGAATATAAAATGTGTCTCTGTCTTTTATATAATCTTTTTTTTTTAATGGGTGTTCATTGCGCGGTCCTCTCCATTCTTTATGCTATGTTCGAGTCATGCTGCGTTAGCTCTGCATGACTAGTCTGGCACTTAAAACAGTACCAGGCTCTCCGAGTGACGTCGCAGCCACACGCGCTCAGTGGAGCTCAATCCATGCTGTATTCATATAGTGTAACAGTCTGTGACTGCGCACTGTCATTAGCAAGCCCATTTTGAACAACGCAGCTTGCTTTGCTTGTTTCTGTGATTTTAGGATTAGATTATGAACAATTAAAACTAAAAACTCCCCAACAGTTTTATTTAATGGAGTGTTGTTTATCTGGAATTTTTTGCAATGCACTGTATCTTATTTTTGTACTTTAGGCTACGTTAAAGTAAGTATGTTTGTAATTGATTCATTTGTTTATTTAAGTTTCCTTTAAGTATGGATAACACACTTTTCTTATACCAATACAGTATTGGTGAGCGATAATCATTTTGTTTGAAAAGCAGGCTTTAATGACTGGTAATAGGTGCACAGGCAGTGATTCTGTGAGTACTCCGGGGCTCAAGCACCAATGGGGGAAAATAAGGTCCCGCACAGTGCAAATAAATCACCTGTTCTGTCGAATTATAGTGTGGATGCTTCACAAACAGAACTGTTATTGCAGCATTTAAAAATATAAAATCCATTTATACAAAGTCTCCCAGCTTTCTTGAAAAGACCTGTGTTTCCCTCATTTTTCTTTTGTATTTCTTATGCTTTCATTAGTATCTATAGTAGATTCAGTATCCGTCAGTTCTGGCAGATTCTACTGTACTTGCTGAAGCGGTTTTCTCCCACTGCCAATTTAAAAAAAAAAAATAGCCACCTTGCTAACAATTTCATCCTGAGGGCTACAGTGAAACGTAGTGTCTTTAAATTGGGACTTTAGTGAAGACTGCGTGTGTACGAGAGTACATTAATTATTGTAGATAGTAATTCATAGCCAGTCAGCATTTTTGTAAATAGCAACACATGCAATGTGCAATAAAATAAATATTTTATTGGTGTCATCGGAGTTCCAGGCGGAGCGTCATGGTCAGCAGGGTGACACAGCTGAGAGACTTTTTTCCTCGGTCATCCCGTCTGGTGCTGTCAGTGTCAGTTTCTCAGCACACAGTAGAGTAGTCACTTAGTAACGAGGTGATTCCAACTTAGCCACTTCACATAAGGACTAGTAAGTTTACATTAGGACTAGCACATTTCAAAAGGTACTAGTCCTTTGGACCAGTAGCACAATATTGTTAGTTTCTAACCCTGAAATTTTTTAACAAGAAAAATAACTTTAAAGTTTTAAAACAAATACAACACACTGGTACTACAGTTCTATCAGGCACTACCTAACTGGAAGTAGTGTTCACTCCAGCTCACACAGGCTCAGCAAAATAATGCTGCTTTTTTATTCCAAATTACTGTGGAGAAACACCAAAATATTAACATTTTCTGGGCTCAGTCTGGAACGATAGGGGTGAGGATGTGACCACTGCAACTGAATACCCTCTTCATTTTTATCAGTTTGGACAGCATCCTATTAGTTAAGAGAAGCAAAGTGTTACCTAGCAATAGCCAATCGAGTGCGTTTTAAGACACGCAGTGCCCGCCCACTGATCTCGCAGCAGAGTGCAAAACTTAATGATGAGAAGACTGCGCCTGCAAATTTTTTTTGTTTTTCATTTGGACTGCATGTTAACAGCTAGAACACAAAGGAAAAAAAAAGTTAAGTTGGGTGTGACACCATTGTAAAGTTAAGCGGCATCTAGGGGACTTATATTATGTTTACAGTGAACTTAAGTATCACCTAAATTAGCTTCTCTTTTGAATGCTACAACTAGGGCCTTAAGAAATACTTTTCTTTAATTTTTCTGAATTATGTAGAATCCGCAAGTGTTTCCAAACTATCTTAGAAATATTAGGGAAAAGTTTAGAGTAAGTCATTACTAATGGGACTCTTTTGACCTTTTAATCTCTATTTTTATAAGAAAAAATTGACTAAAAAACCAAACAGGAATGGCCATTCAAAAACTGTAAATTCCAATAGAAAAGGACAAAAAAATGAAGTTGATCTCACCCAGACTGCTCCAGTAACTACAGGTGCTGGTCCCTTTTCATTGTAGCTGGCAATTTGTAAAATCCTTGGATGCAAACAAACTGACAAACAAGGAACCCGTCCAAAAACTTGCAGGGGAATGTGGGTTAGAAATGCAGCCTAAAAATGTTAGATCTGTTGCCGATAAATTTCTTTGGTATACTTTTAATGAAATTAGAAAACAAAAAGAAAGAGATAGCAGCCAAAAGATCTAAACAAACAAAGGTGAGCCTAACCTCAAAAACGGCTCCCCCCCACCCCCATTACTTCCTTCTTCCTCAAACTGCAGGCAGGAAACAGACACCCTGAGAAAAGCCCCCTACTGTATACTGTATCTATAACAAAAACATTGTCAATGTAAAAAAAAAACGAGTTAGAAAAACACAACAGCCATTTAAAGTGGTGATATCAAACACAAAAGCCCAAGTTAGGAGAAGCAATTGGGGCAACCTTGTCAAGCATCAAGCAAATAGGCACAATTGGAAAGGTGCTGGGGCCCAACATTCACACAATTGTTGCTTCAAACTTGGCTTCTTTTTTGATTGCTCCACTTTACATTGAAATGCTCATTCCCTTATCAGCTGGGTTGTAACCAGAATAAAGATGCTGAGACACATGTGCCAAGGAAAGTGCTCAACACAGACTGGAGTGTTCTTGGTTATCCTTACAAGCACTACTACAGAGAGAAAGACAGACAGGGAATGGGAGAGGCGTCATCACAGGCACAGACAAGTATGCTTTGGGAAGACACACGGACAACATGCAGGTAAGGCACAGGTAGATGAGGGCACACATGGACAGACATTTAGCCCATACATACAAGAATACCTCAAAGTGCATGAAGCAGTATATTTCCAACAATGAAGATGATGAACAAGACCAATAATGGCAACGAGTGCAAGGGATAATGTGAATGCAAGGTAAGTGTATGGGAAGTGACAGTTGATGGGGCAGGCACTGCAGATCCAGGGCTGGGCTTTTGGTTGTGCATTGTCAATGTTTTTTGTTGCAGATGTGACTTTTGAGCTGATAAGGGAATGGTCACAATGCCCTTGAAGTTGTACAAAAAGCATTTGAATGTAAAGTGGAGCGATTTGAAAAAAAAAAGAAGCCAAGTTAGAAGCAACAATTGTGTGAATGTTGGGCCCCAGGACCTTTCCAATTGTGCCTACTTGCTTGATGCTTGACAAGGTTGCCCCAATTGCTTCTCCTAACTTGGGCTTTTGTTTGATATCACCACTTTAAACGGCTGTTGCGTTTTTCTAACTTGTTTTTTTGTTATAGATATATATTTACATGAAACTTGTACTTTTTATATAGGTATATAAATGTCAATTGCTGTGGATAGACACATTAGCCAAATCAATTAATATGACATGTATTTTTCTAGCTTGCTATTTATTTATAATATAAACATGTATTCATTTCTCCATTTACTTATTTAAAAATATTTATTTCTAAATGTATTTATTCCTCTATGCATTTGTTTAAATCATTAATTTATTTCTACCAAATAAATTATTCCTTTATTTATTTTTAATTAAACGAGGAACAACAATTTATCAGAGATCAGAGATTCAGACAAGGAAGCTACATGCCACTCTTGTGTACAATTCCATTCTATGGTATCTACCAAACAAATAGGACACTGGATATTTTCAAACAGGAAATAGAACATTTCTAGAATCGAGCAGAACCTTCAGGTTTTCAGGGAAAGCTGGTCATGCAAGGATGGCCGTGTGCTCTTCAAGGATGTCATGTTGCAAGTTCAAACCACGGTCATTTTTTTTTTATTATTTTTTTTTTGTTGATATGTGCTGTTTTAAAACATAAATACATTGTTTAATATAAATGGTTATCAAACTGCTTGCTTTCCCTGGTTTATTTTGACGTTGACCAACATGTGGAATCACATGATTGGTAGATGTCCAGTTATTTAGCTTTTCTGTTTGGAAAAAAGGAGGAGGAGAATAATTTTACCTTAGTTTGACGACTTGTATCTCATTGTGTATGAGGTATTTACGTTTTTTTTCACATTTGATGTAAGAAAGTAATTCTAAGTGATTTAGTTTTGCCGCTGCAACATGGTGAAAACAGCAAAACTCTTGGAGCTGTATAGAGACTCTGTAGTTTCAAACAAGTTTTTCTAACTCGTCGGAAACTGACGAGATTTAGTTATACAACGAGACACTAGCAATCCGTCGCTTGCAGCATCTGTGAAGTTGCGGTTCGAGCACTGTGCTCCTGACTAGAGGGTTGCAAGTTCAATCACAGGTGGGGGGACACATTGCTACTTTACCTAGGTTGGACAACAATACACTTATTTCACAATTCATTTGTATTTACAGCACGAGCACTACAGCACTCGCTTTGGACAGCTGACCGTGTTTGTATATTGTGTGTGCATTAAATACTGTGTTTATTGTTTCGGGACTGAATCCCTGGGTTAAACTGTGTAGTACACAATTTTGCGTACTACCACTCATTATTATTTACATTTGTCAAGTGACTTTTGGATTATAAATAAACCCCATTGCACATGGATGATCGTTGTCTGTCTGTTATTGATCATCGCATCACTCCTGCACCTGCGCTCTGCAAACCACTTTTCCACAGGGCCCCACTATAGATTTGGATGGGATTAAACTGCCTTTCATTTTTTATATATACATACGTGAAAGCACAGGACAGCTGAGCTGCGTTCACCATACGTGAAAGCACAGGACAGCTGAGCTGCGTTCACCATTACAGCTACGCACGTGGCTTCCTGTACTTCTCCTTTTTATTGCAACAAGCAAAACCAGAGACACCGAAGAGATGAAGTCGTTCTGAATCTTGTTAGAGGTACCCGAGAATACTGTGGCTATTGACAAGTGATTGCTTAACATGCCATTGTAGAAAGTATCAGAGAAAGTAATTCCACATAATGACCTCTATTTGAGGAGTTGGTGCCTTCATCGTGCCTCTGAAAGCCAGTTCTTGCTTGCTTATTATGATGTATTGTAACGCTTCTGCTTATCCATCAAATTGAACATCAATCCAGGTTTGTCCAAAGGTTTTCAGTGTACAGGGGTGTAGCGAGGAATAGATTTTTACCAAGGCAAAAATCTTGTTTTGGTTAAAAAATAAAAAAAAAGTACATATCCTGTATATGTTACGAGATGCTATCCCCCTTTTATTTTAGTTTATTCGTGATTATCCGTGTAAACATGTTATTTAAGACTTTGCTACATACATCTACTTTCGACATTCACATGAATGTGGTGCTTATTTAGCAGTTTATGTTCATTGGCAAGTTTTTTTTTTGCCACCAGTTATACATCTGGATTTTCAACAGGGGCAGGTTCATTTCTCCTACTCACAACGCCCTTTGCGACTCCTGCTTATGATTCAATTGAAATGACAATTGATTTTCAGGTTCATTAACAAGCCAATTAGTCACATTTCAATAGACTGGACTTCCATGTAACTGGAAAACAACGAGGCAGCACACATGTAGTCGCAACAATTGGAAAAAAGAAAAGAGAAATACATTCTTAGCACCCCAAGTTGAGCTTTTGATCGATGGTATTTTAGCACATAAAACTTATTTTCGGCAAAAGGTCCGGAGTCCCTGCTAAATTTAAAATACGGAAGGATATAACCGAAAAAATAAACGCAACCTCTTCTATAAAAAGGTCAAATAAAGAAGTCCAAAAAAGATCCTGGGACCTAAAGTTTTGATGCACCCCCAGTCTCTAAGTCGCTTTGTATAAAAATGTCTGCTAAATGACTAAATAACAATAATACCAATATTAATAATAATACAGCGTGCCTATAGACAAAAGAAAACAATCCTTAAATTTATTTGAATATCACAATGTATTCTGATGCAATATTAATATTCATATTCTTTACATGCAATGTGCTATCTGAATGTGTGTGTGTTTGTAAACAATCATAACTCTCCCACCTAGACTACTGCAACTCCCTCCTGGCTGGCCTCCCTGCGTCCGCCACCCGTCCGCTCCAGCTCATCCAGATCTCCGCTGCTCGCCTGGTGTTCTCTCTGCCTCGCTTCTCCCATGCAACTCCACTGCTCCACTCACTCCACTGGCTCCCGATCACCGCTCGCATCCAGTTCAAGACTCTTGTACTCGCCTACAGATGCCTTGACCAGACTGCACCCAGCTACCTCCAGACCTTCATCTCTCCCTACACCCCCACTCGACCTCTCTGCTCCTCCTGCACTAGAAGACTGGCTGTACCTCCTCTACGCTCCCCTGCCTCCAGAGCCCGCTCCTTCTCCGCCCTCGCCCCGCAGTGGTGGAATGACCTTCCTACAGATGTCAGGACAGCCCAGTCCCTGACCACCTTCCGATGCCTCCTCAAGACTCACCTCTTCAGACAGCACCTGTAGAACTCCTTTTCCCTCTGGACACTTTATTACTCTTCCTTAATGCGCTTTACTTGCTCTTATCTGCTCCCTATTTTACTGCATTTAATCCTGTACTTCAAAATACTGTAATCTGTCACAAGTGTTATTTAATAATCTGTAGTATTTTGTATTTAATTATATCCTGATGTAACTATCACTGACACTTATCTGCTCTGTTATTGAATCGTATTTTGTCATATACTTGTACTTTCTAGAACCAAAGTCATTGCATTTGTTTACAACTGTAAGTCGCCCTGGATAAAGGCGTCTGCTAAGAAATAATAATAATAATAATAATAATAATTAACATGGCCCGGCGCAAATATAACCTTGTGTCCCTGTTATGCCTAACCATTACTTCTGGAAGAATAAGTAATCAGCTTCGGCAGTGACTGTTGAAATGTAGGCTATTATATTTGTGCTTAAAAATACTGTGAAATTCATCCGCTCTAAACTTATCTATTTGCTAGACAAAATATCTGTCTGATGTTTGGAGATATGGAGTGACTTAGCAAATGAATGGGAGAAATGTGTACTTCTGCGGTACAGTTTATGGACAAAGTGCAGTAGATTTGTGAAACGAAAACCGCATCATTGATTTTAAAAAATAAAAGTAGCCTACGATAACGTTATAAAATATGTCTTTTCTATGACAAAAAATGCTAAAATTCAGGGCCAAAATAATTCAGTATGTGTTAAGCACCAACTGTCTCTTGGCCATTTCGACCAGTAGAATTATAACGACATGAAAAAATATATACAGTGTATATGACTTTATACAGCACTGTATATATGTGCAGTGTGGAGTAGTGGTTAGGGCTCTGGACTTTTGACCGGAGGGTCGTGGGTTCAATCCCAGGTGGGGGACACTGCTACTGTACCCTTGAACAAGGTACTTTACCTAGATTGCTCCAGTAAAACCCAACTGTATAAATGGGTAATTGTATGTAAAAATAATGTGTAAAAAATAATGTAGTTGTATGTAAAAATAATGTGATATTTTGTAACAATTGTAAGTCGCCCTGGATATGGGCATCTGCTAAGAAATAAATAATAATAATTATAATAATAATATGCCTTCAATACATCTTGCATTGAGAAAACACCACTGGAATCGGAATAAAGGAAATTATTATGTAATACAGTTCATTTTCAAAACCATATCTTTATGTGCAGCATTAAAATATGTTAAAATATAGCAAATCCACAAAACCAACGAAATACATATTGTATATTTGACATTTTATTTTTAATGTTCTGTGTAACACGGGCCATCGTTTAAACTTGAAAAAAAATTAAATACAGTACCTGAAGCAGATACGTGTTTATCATATCAACAACATCAACGTGTGTTGTAAAAATAAAGCAAAAATTGTTTTGAAAACTGTCCAAAATATTTACTTGGGGGCTAAAAATGAAAAATGTCAAGAAAAAAAAAGCCATTTGATATGGAAATTGTCAAAATAAAGGGGCAGCTGGAAGGTAAGAATTTACCAGTCAGGATAATGTCATTTAAATACTACTATTAAACTGTATCTGTTTGTAATGTGGTTTCTTCTAATGCAGCGGTTTTCAAACTGGGGGTACGCGAGAAAAATTCTGAAATGGCAGACAATGCATTTTATTTAGTACCACTTACCAATCTATTGCAAACTTTTATCATGCAATCAATGTGTAGTTGCTAACATCAGACTAATTTACATATTAAATATGTATGTTATAAATAAGCCCTGTTGTTTAAGTGTCATATAAATAGTTGGGCGGTTACTGCAGTCTGTCTTTGGGATAAAAATATATAAATACATATTTTAATAAACTAAAAGCCTAGTCTTTAACTCATTTTATTTCTTGTGTGTTTGTGCCTGCAAATCGATATTTCTTTTTTTTCAATGACCTGTTTAAAGTTTATTGTAACAAGTACTGTTGGTTCATTTCAAAATACAGAATGTATGGCCAATCAGAAACCAAAGTATTGCCATGCAGTCTAATTTGACAAGCTGTTACACCTGGTGTGAGAGTAAGAGGTTTTAGCTTTCAATCAAGTGAAAAAATATGGATTGTTGGCTCAATACTAGTACATTACTAGCAAAGGGCAATCAAGACGAAATACCGTCCATCCAGTAAAGACGCTTCATGTGGAGTGCAGGATGCGCTCTATAGTCTGGACGTCGCGAGTTCGAGTCCAGGCTATTCCTTTGCCGACCGAGGACGGAGCTTCCAGGGCGGCGCCGCCCGGGAGGGAGGGTTAGGTCGGCTAGGGTGTCCTCGGCTCACCGCGCACCAGCGACCCCTGTAGTCTGGCTGGGCGCCGGCGGGCTTGCCTGTAAGCTGCCCGAGAGCTGCGTTGTCCTCCGACGCTGTAGCTCTTGGGTGGCTGCATGGTGAGTCCGCAGTGTGAAAAAAAGCGGTCAGCTGACCACACATGCTTCGGAGGACAGCGTGTGTTCGTCTTCGCCCTCCCGAGTCAGCGCAGGGGTGGTACCGGTGAGCTGAGTCTAAAAATAATTGGCCATTTCCAAATTGGGGAGAAAATAATAAAAATAATTGGCAACGACTAAATTAAAAAAAATAAATAAATAATAAAATTTTAAAAAATGCCAGTAATATGTTTTTGTAATGAGGTCAGCTGTAGAGATGCGTGGATAGTGAACTTTTCTTTACCTTCTTTTCTGTAATTTTATTATTAATAAAAATACAGGATTGCCATTTGCTATCACGGAATAGTACTATGTCATTTCTGAGTGATTGAGGCTAGCACGGAGGCTTCGTTGATTTAATTAATTAGTAATTACAATAAAATGATGTTGATGTTTCCAACAACTAGAAACCTGTTTGAGGAACAATTCAACTGCCTAATATGAGAGTGGAAACCTGCTCATCCGAAATCACGCATGCGTACAGGAGGATGGTCATTTTGAAACTATAGTCAGACTGTAAACATTGAGCTGCTAAAAAATAAAATATGTATGCACAGTGGTTATGAGAATAATATTGTTAAAAAATCAATTCAATAACATTATATTCTTTTACTTTCATTTTTATTTTTTTATTTCTGAGTCGTTCTTAGGTGCCCCCAGTTGAAAACCCCTGGCTTAATCAATGGAAAACATTTGTTTTAGATTGTATTGTCCTGTTGCCATTATCTTTGTAAAGATTCCTTATTGATAATGAATTTTACTCTTCAGAGTAGTTTTAGGTGTTTTTGTTTCTTTTTTTAAGGTCACTGTTTAGATCATTCAAATCCACCTCTCTGTATGCCTTGTTGAAGCTTTGATAACATCTTTAACTTGTATAATATTAATTTATCATATCATATCACTTATAATGCAAAATGACAACGCCAATGTATAATAAAAAATAAAAAATATGTATCATTTGTTTTTGTTTTCTTTAATAGTAGGATTACAGTTAAAAAGATAACTATAAAGACTAATACATCCCATAATACTAAGATTATAATAATGTAAACTCATCAATGGAATCTGACGGATCCATGGAGAAATATATTATAACTTATTTTTAGTTTTTAACTATAGATGAAACATAAATGGATGTTACATGAATCAACATATGTTCCATATACAGTAAGATTGAACTTAGTTATAAGTTAAATATATCATTAATATATGAAGAATATATGTTACATATGTGAAGTGATATATTAATCATGTACAAGTAGCGGACAAAAAAAATTGAAATACCAATGTAAAGTCACTTAATAGGGCCTTGGGCCACTATGGTATCCCGCTCTGTGGACTTCTCGGCAGACCGTTTTTGATGAAACTGGCTGCTCGCACCCCAGGTTGAAATTTGCAGTCAATTGATCTGCAGTTGCTCGCCTGTTTTGCCTTGCCCTTCTAATTAATGCACAGATATCACAATCCTGGAGTATGCGCTTCTGCCCACTGTTGCCCTTTGCTGATGATGTCTTTCCAGTTCCATGCCGACATCACCTTAGACACCGTTGCTCGTGAAACATCAGCAAGTTGAGCTGTCTTAGTCACTGAAGCTCCTACCCAACGCGCCCCAACAATCACCCCTCTTTCAAAGTCACTGAGGTCTCCTCTTGCAGCCATGCTAGCTATAATTATAGGCAACCAGGCCTGTCCAGCACTTTTATACATGACCCTAAGCATGCTGGGATGTTATTTGCTTAATTATCGCATGAGCCACACCTCTGTGGAAGCCCCTGCTTTCAATATAATTGGTGTCCCTCATTTACCCAGGTGTTTCCATTTTTTGGTCCACTACCTGTATCTGTACCTGTCGACACAGACGATATGTTAATAGAATCACCGGTACCTGCTGACTTATAGGTTGTGTGATAAGATAATCCACAAGATAAACAATTATTTTTTGGCATAAATGGAGCACATAACATTTTAAACCAGCAGCAAACATGACTATTCAGGTAAAACTGTTGCAACACTGTAAGTTTAATACTCAGTTGTTTCAGTGTCTATTTTAACGATGAATCACTTGAAAGTGTTAACTTTAATAAAGCAATAGGATATGCAACATTTTTACTGTGCCTATTTCACAATATTAACGACTGTTTTTAGACTGCGCTGCTATTACGATCATTATGGTAAAGTTAAACACACCCTGCAGAATCTATTCTTTCCTTCAGCTCGCCTCTAAATGTATTAACCCGACATCTAAAGCTAAATGTTTGTAACTTTCGCGCGACATTGAAGGTGAGCATTCTCCCCTTAAAAAAAACAAAAAAAAACCCTGATCTCCCGTTCTGGATCCCCAATCCTTAATTGTAATTCCAATGCGGTTTCGGATCAACATTACTTACTCCATTTTAAAACTATGTAATCCACTTTAGCATTATAAATATAACTCCCCTTCAAAAACGAACTCAGTACCTGGAGCTCCCACTATTCCACTGCTTTTACTACCGACTTACCTTCTATACCTCTTCGGCACAAGCGTGGAAGTAGAACACCCGTCAACCAGAAAAACAAACAAACAAAAACACCCTCCAGGACAGTGCGTTTTCTGCTAGTTTGTGTAATGCCTGACGAAAGCAACAACTTACTGCCTACACTTTCTGATGCAGGAAAACGAAAGTGAAAGTTATGATCTCTTTTATACTAGGTAAGTGCTACCACCTAGTGTTGAACATAAGTAACCACAAGCCTCTTGTCTGTGCAGAGGAATATTTTACAACACAAATAGCTGTCTGCTGTGTAAAAAAACAAAATTAAGGTTACCAGACGTCCCGTTTTAGATGGGACAGTCCCACGTTTGGAAGACTGGTCCCAGTGTCCGCAGAACCTTTCTTGGGACGCATTTCGTCCCGTTTTTCCCCCAGAGCATCGTCGCGCTTGTAACAGAATATTGTATTTTCATGCAGGCTGCTGTGTTTCTACCATATTTAACTTATTACAGTAAAACACTTGATGTGACTAAAGAAAGTTGAACGAACAGTAGCATTAAAAAGCAGCCAACGTTCATATTTGCAACTGTAGCACCCACAAGATTTAAGTAAAGTACTTACGTGTTTAATCCTGTGTAATATCTGGAAAATGCCTATGGGAATATATCTCTCTCTCAGGACTACATGCCACGTGTTTAATGTGCAACGTGGCTTAGAAATAATTCAAATAATATTGTATAAATTGTTACCAAAAATGAAAACTAAATGTTTGTCTCTAAAATGTACTAATGCAACACAACGTTTCTTTCTGTAACTACGCATTTTATTTTAAATTGTGAAATTAAAGAGAATGTCACTGACCACTGAAGCAGCAACACTGACTCTGTCTCTCTTAACTGATATATTCAGAACAAAAATATATAAATCTGCCACGGGACTCGGCGACGATACCGAGGACCTGTAACAGATTTTGGGGGCTCGTCCGGGATTGAGAGATGAGACAGCGTCTGTGAGATCACCGCCAAGCGCAACGGGGATATTGCATTCGGGGCTGAACAGAAAGCGACAGCAAGGCGGACAGGCTGGCCTAGTGAAACTGAGAGACAGCAGCCGCGGCGCGAGTGTCTGAACAGCACAACAATGAGTGATCCCATAGTGCGGAAAGACGTGATCTGGAACATTCGAAAAGGGCTGCATCGGCTGAATGCAGAGAGACTACATAAAATAGCGTTATCGCCAGAGCAGGTACCAAGTAAAAATCTAGCTGATATAAATACGGACAATGAGGAGGAAATGTTTAAATACATTACAGCTTATGTGTATAATCCTGAATTGTTAGAACGGGAAGATGAGGGATTGTCTGAATTACTGTATTTGCGTGATGAAATAATGGATTCGATTGCAGAGATGGAAAAACAACAGTGTAATGTTGTAATTGAGAAAAATGTGGTAAATTTAGAAAACGAAAATGTTAGTTAAACTGAACAGAGTGAAACTAACCCATTACCAGTGTTATTAACTGATGCACGTGACACAACAGCACAGTACAGTGCTGTCACCAGAAACACAGTAAAACGCACTACGCAAACTACCACCAGGGGGTGCTCTGATACAAATTCTGTTAAGGATGGCATACTGAGCTTGAGAGATGTAGCACCATTTTTGCACCGCAAAGATTACAAAATATTTGGTGGCCAGATTGGTGGTGATTTTTCAGAAATTGGGTTCAGTAATATTTCCAAGCAAATAGATGAAGGCGTAAAGCAACAGCACAGTGAGTCTGAAATAATTAGAAGTGTACTCAGAGTAATCAAACCTGGAAACTTTAAAAATATGTTGACAGACAAAGATAACCTTACACTTGCAGAGTTAAAAGCCTTTCTGAAAGCTCACTTAGGTGAGAGAAACAGCACAGAGCTTTTTCAGGAATTAATGAGTTCTAAACAGAATGATCAAGAATCGCCACAACAGTTTCTTTACCGAATGATTGGTTTAAAACAAAAGATATTGTTTGCATCACGCCAGTCAAATTCAGAAATTAAATATGATCAAGCGACAGTACAAGGAGTATTCATCCATACTGTTTACCAAGGTCTCAATGTTAAGTATAGCAACATCCGGCGAGATTTGAAACCTTACCTATCTGACTTAACTGTGACAGATGAGGTGTTGGTAGAACAACTAGCAAAAGTAACCAGTGAAGAAACTGAGTGGCAGAAAAGGGTTGGGATGGTATCACGCGGAAAACCCACACACTTACACAGTGTGCAACTAGACAGCTTCCCATCAAAACCAGAGGCGCAAACTCATAAGTCAGATCAGGCAGAAAGCAATTCAAAAGCTATTCAGGAATTGACTGCACAATTAATGGTTCTGTCCAAAACTGTTGAACAACTGGCAAACAGAGATTCAAATCAGACTGTGACACCTAGAAAAGCCTCTCTAATTGACCAAGTACCAGCTGAAGTGCGACGCAAACTGTGCCAAAACTGCTCAAGGCAGGGGAATGCAAATTGTATACACTGTTTTAAATGTGGCAAAGAGGGACATCGGGCCGTGGGGTGCTTTGGGAATCTCACAGAGTCGGAAAACGCAAACCGATCACTGAGAAGGGACTACCAGTGATCGGGGAAGAGAATAGGTCCCAATTTTGTGTTGTGTGCAAATTAAGGCCGCAGATTCTGTCCTGCCCAGAGTCCAACATGCTTAAATATTGTTCACAGGAGTGTCAGCGTAAGGATGAGAGTGGAAAAAAATGAAGCTGCATTGAAACAAAATGTAATCTCACCAGAAAGAGCATGCAAAGTACAGTTTAGTGAGACCAGTCATGTTCATAAACAGAGTATTGCACAACTAGTTGGAGGAAAGTGTTTACTTGAGTGTTATATGAATGGCATTGCTGTAACGGTACTACTTGATACAGGAGCTCAAGTCAGTATGTTAGATAGGCCATGGAGAGAAAAATACTTATTTAAGCATACTATACGTCCACTTGAAGAACTAATGGGTGTGCACAGTAAATTAGATATAATAGCAGTGAATGGTATGTCTTTGCCATTTGATGGATGGGTTGGCGTGCAAGTTGATTTACCTGGCAATGACAGCATCCAGCCTACGATACATGTACCATTTTTAGTGAGCCAAATCGCTATGGAAAGACCGATTTTGGGATTTAATGTGATTGAGGAGATAGTTAGAGCAAACAGTAGTGGAATTGAGGACAGCGTTAAAGGTTTGACACATCTGTTGAGCAAAGTAATAGGAATTGAAAATAACAAGGCCAACGCACTTGTAAGTTTGATCTCCATAGGTAAACAAGAAGAAGAGAACAGTTTCACTGTGAAAACTGGGAGAAAGTGCATTAAAATACCCAAGGGACAGGTAGTCAATGTAAAGGGGAAAGTTGATTTTAAACACAGCAGTATCGGGGATGTAGCAGTATTTGAGCCACTGGAAGACAATCCAGCCTTGGAAGACCTTGATGTTGGTGAAGGAGTCATAAGCAATCCTGAAAGCTTATCCTCTACAATTACAGTTCCTGTTTACAATTGCACTGCTCATGACATATTCATACCAAGTAAAACTGTTTTAGGACATCTTCAGTTTGTTTCTGCAGTTTATTCCGCCACAGAGGACACAGCTGTAATAGGGGATGCCAATGTAACATCAGACAACTCGTTAAAGGAAGTGACCAGCGTGGTGATGAAAGACAGCACATGCCCACCGACACGTTCTCAGCAAGAGGCAAGTCAAACAACTGAAGACCTCTGGCACCCACCTGTAGACTTAAGCCACTTAGACTTTGAACAGGAACGTGTTACCAGACAGATGCTTTATGAAGAGTCTGGCACATTTGCTAGAGATGAAGGAGATATTGGTAACATTCCCAGTCTACAGCTGAAGATTAACTTGAAAGATGACACCCCAGTGCAGAAGACTTACACCTCTATACCTAAACCATTATACAGAGAAGTTAAGCAGTATATACAAGATTTAATGGCCAAGGGTTGGGTAGTTCGATCCAGGTCTTGCTACTCATCTCCAGTAGTGTGTGTGCGGAAAAGAGATGGCAGTCTCCGGCTGTGCATTGACTACCGGGAGCTTAACTTGAAAACCATAGCTGACAGACACCCGCTGCCAAGGATGCAAGATCTGACAGACAAGCTAGGTGGTAACTCATGGTTTTCCATTCTGGACCAGGGAAAAGCATACCATCAAGGCTTCATGGTAGAAGATTCACGACATCTAACAGCATTCATTACACCGTGGGGATTGTATGAATGGGTTCGTATCCCGCTTGGCCTTATGAATGCACCTGCCGCTTTCCAGCGCAGCATGGAAGAGATTCTGGAAACACTACGAGATGAATGTTGTTCACCTTATCTAGATGACATCTTATGCTATGCAAAGACATTTGAAGACCATGTGTCAACAGTACGAAGAGTGTTACAGTGCCTGCGAAGAAATGGTGTGAAACTGAGAGCAGCAAAGTGTGAACTTTTCAAGCGGGAAGTTCGGTATGTAGGACGCCTCGTGTCAGAAGCTGGTATTCGAATGGATCCAAAAGACGTTGAAGCAGTTACCAGTTTGGGGGAAAAGAGACCTGCCACAGTCGGAGAAGTTAGAAAACTACTTGGATTTTTGAGTTACTACCGCTCCTACATACAAGATTTTTCAAGAATCGCGAAACCATTGTATGAGCTCCTTCAATTCAGAGAGGAAGGGGTGCCGAGTGACCTCAGCTCACCGTCAAAGAAGAAACATCAGCGCAAGAAGTTGAGTCAGACAGGCCAGTTATCTTCAAGAACACCTGTGACATGGACAGAAGACCATCAAGCTGTTCTAAACCAACTAATAGATGTACTGATTTGTCCTCCAGTTCTTGCGTACCCAGACTTTAGTTTGCCATTTGTCTTACACACTGATGCGTCAGAAAAAGGACTTGGTGCAGTTCTTTACCAGAAACAGAATGGGAAACTTAGGGTAATTGGATATGGCTCTAGGACATTGACAGCAGCTGAACAGAATTATCATCTCCATTCTGGAAAACTGGAATTCCTGGCTCTAAAATGGGCTGTATGCGAAAAGTTCAGGGATTACTTGTTCTATGCTTCTAGCTTTACCATTTACACAGACAACAACCCATTGACCTACATCATGAGTTCTGCAAAACTGAATGCAGTTGGACACCGCTGGGTTGGAGAACTTGTAGATTTCAGATTTGACATAAAATACAGACCAGGTAAAGCTAACACAGATGCAGATACACTTTCAAGACTTCCATTGAATATTGACAGGTACATAACTGAGTGCACAGAAGAACTCACACCAGACTTAATTTCAACAGTTTGGCAAGGAAGCAAGATGGCTGAGAAAGGAGATGTGCCGTGGGTAGCAGCTCTCAGCATTACTGCTGAATATGACAGTGACAACCTAAACATTGGTGAATCATTACCACCAATACCACTAAGAGAGCTGAGGAAAGCACAGCTGAAAGACGTAACCATTGGGAAGATAATTTAATTCAAAGAGAGAAATCAGATACCAACCAGAAGGGAGAGAGAGCACATGGACATAACCACAAAAAGACTGATGCAAGAATGGTCAAAACTTGAAATTGAGAAGGGAATCTTATACAGGAAGAGCAATATGAGAAAACAGTTAATTCTCCCTGAAGAATTTAAGTTGATGGTCCTCAAGAACCTTCACGATGACATGGGACATGTAGGAATGGAAAGAGTGATGAATCTCGTAAGAGAGAGGTTCTACTGGCCTTTTATGAAGTCGGACATAGAGAAATATGTAACAAAAAAATGCCAATGCATTAAACAAAAGAAGCCGACAACACATGTAAGAGCTCCTATGGGGAGTATCTCCAGCAGTTCGCTCTGGAAATAGTGTCTATTGATTATCTTCATTTAGAGCGTAGCAAAGGGGGTTTTGAATATGTGCTTGTACTGGTAGACCATTTTACAAGATATGCACAAGCATATGCAACAAAGGATAAATCGGGTAAAACTGCAGCTGAGAGGATTTTCAATGATTTTATCCCAAGGTTTGGTTATCCTGCACGATTACATCATGATCAAGGGTGTGAATTTGAGAACAAATTATTCAGAAGGCTTGAACAGTTATCAGGGGTTGGACGTTCACGCACCTCACCCTACCACCCACAGTGTAACCCAGCGGAGAGATTTAATAGGACACTGTTGCAGATGTTGAGAACATTGGGAGAAAAGGAAAAGAGCAACTGGAAAGATCATCTCGCACAAATGGTTCATGCATATAACTGCACAAGGCATGAAGCGACTGGATATTCACCATACTACTTATTGTATGGAAGACACCCACGTTTACCAATTGATTTAATCTTTGGTCTGGAAAAGGGAGAAGAATCCCAGACAACAGAAGGATATGCAAAGAAATGGGCACAACGTATGGCTGAAGCATACAGAATCGCCACTGAAAACAGTAGGCAGTCATCCTTGAAAGGGAAGAAGTATTATGAGCAGCACTTGAGGGGAATAGTACTACAGCCTGGAGATAGGGTCCTTGTAAGAAACCTCGGAGAACGAGGGGACCAGGAAAGCTAAGATCGTACTGGGAAAAGACTATATACAAGGTCAAGGAACGTATCAAGGACAGCCCTGTATATAAAGTACAGCCGAGTCCGGGGAACCACGAACACGAGTATTGCATCGCAATCTTCTGATGCTGGTGAATGACTTGCCTGCAGAGGTCCCTGTTAAACAAACACCTAGAACCTGTAAAAACAGAACAACAAAGCACCAGGCTTCTGTGAGAGAGAAAAATGCATCGTCATCATCTGACTCTGATTCTGACTGAGGGAGGCATGATCCCAGCAACTTCCCTTTATAAGCAGTTCCATAGAGAGTTTCCGAGGCAGAACCAACATGAAATAGAACAAGTCAATGACGATATTCAAGACTTTTCGTTCCCGGAGATTTGATCCAATAGTTGAGAATACTGGAAGTGGACTAACCTTGCCTGAAGCAGAGGGAAGCAATGCCAACAGTGAACAGCAAAAGAATCAAGCTGAACCAGAAGAGAAAGAAGATGAGAATCCAGGTATGAGGGAAAACCCGATGCAAGAAACTCATGAAGACAGAACTAGCCCACAACCAGAGAATGAGATGAGAAGATCAACTAGGGATAGGAGACCACGACAAATCTTTACCTATGATAGGTTAGGGCAACCATCCTACTATACACCAGCAGTGAATAGTACATCCTTAAACGTACATGCACTTCCATACATGCCTATGACACAATTAATACCCTATTCATTATTATGTTATAGTCAACTGGTTCCTATGTTAGTAGCTTTCTAAAATGAGAGTTTGGCTTATGTAAATAGGTTTTCGGAGTTGCTGTTCCTAACCACATGGTTATTTATTGTAATGACTTGTGCTTTGCTTCAAGAGAAAAAAAAGAAAGAAATGCTGACTTTATCAAGGTCAAATGTCGGGAGACATTTTATTTTTGTAGGGTAGTGTGTAGCACCCACAAGATTTAAGTAAAGTACTTACGTGTTTAATCCTGTGTAATATCTGGAAAATGTCTATTTTTTTGTGTAAACTAAAGTTCTGTAGTTTAGGAGGCAGCCTGTTAGTGGCGCCATTCGAGAGAGACTGATATAGATCTGCATTGTTATTTGCTCTTCAGAATGTCACTGACCACTGAAGCAGCAACACTGACCCTGTCTCTCTTAACTGATACATTTAGGTTAGTATATGAGAGGTTTATTATGTTCTTATAAGGCAATAACTTTGTTAGGACTACTTCAAAGATATTAAACATCTTGTATTGTTTAATTATGCCTTACAAAGCTTATAAAAATATATATTAAATGCTGTGTAACCGGGAATCTATCTCTCTCTCAGGACTACATGCCACATGTTTAATGTGCAACGTGGCTTAGAAATAATTCAAATAATATTGTATAAATTGTTACCAAAAATGAAAACTAAATGTTTGTCTCTAAAATGTACTAATGCAACACAACGTTTCTTTCTGTAACTACGCATTTTATTTTAAATTGTGAAATTAAAGAGAATGTCACTGACCACTGAAGCAGCAACACTGACTCTGTCTCTCTTAACTGATATATTCAGAAAAAAAATATATAAATCTGCCACGGGACTCGACGACGATACCGAGGACCTGTAACACAACCAGTCAGAGAATTGCGGGTGGGTTTATCCACTTGACTGCTGCTAAAACGTACTGGTGGCTATCTATGGCAAGCCGTTTTAACATTTAATCCTCTATTGCTGATATCAGCAATTTTAATACCGATATCAGTAATATATTGCTGATATCAGCAATTCTATTTTTGATATCAACAATTCTCAATGTTATTTTTTATATTAAAAATAGAATTGTTGATATCGGAAATACAATTGTGGCTATCAAAAATGTAATTGTGATATCAAAAATAGAATTGTTGATATCAAATTTGTACCTTTTATTTTGATATCAACAATTCTATTTCCGATATCAAAAAGCCATACTAATGAACATCAGGTCTGAATTTTTTATATAAAAAATGCATGCTAATGAACATCCGGATTCAATTTTGGACTTCGGCAAAAATGCATACTAATTAGATGGAGATTTCCGGTCGACACATTTGTAAGCATGTTATCCTGGGTATGCCAAGAATGCCATGGTCGAAAGTGTTGATAATGTTTCGGCTGTATTAAGGCGCGTTTTTATTTAAAATTAAATACATTTTAATTTCCCTTCATTCACTTAGCTAATGTGTAAGCAGATGTATGCAATAACGAGTAAAAGTTGTGATTTCCTAGAAATGTAGGCTATATTCACAAAATATATTCTACAAACTTGGCGTTATTTTTTTTTTCTTTTGTTTCTGAAGCCTGTAAATGCCCACATAAACCATAAAATAAATGAAGAAAGACTTTATACGACTTAATAAGACATAAAATAAACTATGCGCTGTGATTTATTGCATTCTAACTTTAATTTACATGAAAATACCAAATTGGTGAAACCCTTTGTGAATGCAGGTTTTTTAGATACCAAATAGTTGGGAAGTAATTATCCCTTTTATTTGATATATGTTATGAATGACGGCCATTTTTTATTGTTTTGGTTTATAACAGCACAGAAATGTGGCAGGAGGGTTGGAGATGTGTGGAAGATGAACTTGTTTCTCCTTCATAGAAGTATTGAAGAGTTTGTCCCTTCTCAGAGTGAATGCCAAAGGCTGACAAGAAATGGCTTAGGTAACTGGGTATGTTTATATTGCTTTTTAGGTGTGTTTTTGCATATCTCATGTGGCCACCTGTCTGTGTGTCTTTATATGCAAATGTGCAACGATTATGGGCAAGAACAGTTCTGAGGAGTAGCGTGTTTCAAATAGGATAGGGATTTTGTAAAATACATGTAACATTACAACTTGACCTTTCTCTGAAGATAGTGTTTTAGTAATGTACCTTAAATGAAAGTTAACAAGGAAAATATACTGTATTTAAACTCAACAATCAGTTATCACTAATATTCTGATAATAAACATGCAAAATGTATAATAATACTGATGCAAACTGTTTAGTTTAATATTTTGAAGTAGTACAAAACATACTTTTAATTTTCAGGAACTCCTGGACAAAAGCTACCTGGTCCAGATGAAAGATTTAAAACGGCGTCTGTTCTCAAACTTAGCTGGACCATGGAGGAACATGAGGAATTCATTTGCAGGTGCTATGCAGGAGCACCCTTGAGTCTGATTGGTTTTAAATTTCAGACAAGTCACAGAATATCGCAGGTACAAGCATCTTCCGTTATGGATTTGAAACAGAAGACTGGAAGAAGTCGACTTTATATTATGCCAAGCAGAGACATCCAACTCCCTTTGCAGGTAATGCACTGTGCAGTGTCCCGCCCCTATATATTCATTTATTATTATTTGTATTTTTGTTTGCGGCGCAGATAAAAGCACTGCGCATTTATTGTTGATTTTATAATTTAAAAACCTCGTGAGGATGCGTGGCTGATCAGCTACTGATTATTTAACGAGCTGACAGTCACGCATCCTTACTAAACTCGTGCAGACTGTGGCCGAGGGGTAATAAGATAATTACCAGCTAGTTAACCCCCAGCTAGTTAACGAACAATTGCTATAATAAGATATACTTGTTTTTGTTTATTCGTTTGGCCCTCGTGCCCTTTGGTTTCTGTTTTGTTGTTTGTTTAAATCTTTTATTTTGTTTTGTTTATTAATAAATACGCTGACCGCAGTTGCGTTCAGTTTTCACCCGCCCATTCATTGTTTTGGTTCAGTTACTTCCTGGTCCGTGACGTCACCACACCTCACCACTACAAGCCATCCTGCCACAAGGATTTAAATGTTTTGTTAATATCTTTTGGGTTTGAGGTAGGGTCCTTCACCGGGCAGTTAATCGATTGAATATTAGATCTGCCGCCTTGATGCTTAAGAGTTAGGGGAAGGTAATACTTGTTTGGTGATATGCATAAGAAACTCAACTCACTGCCTTAATAGATTATTTAGTTCTGCCTTTTCCGCTTTTAATTTAAGTTCAGTATCCCAGGTGTAATTAGATTTCAGAGCCTTTTCCAGTATACTACAACTTAGCTCTAATTGGGAAATTAACTGTAATTTAGATTTTTTAAGATGAGAGGAAAACCAAATCGCATTGTTGCGTACAAAACCTTTGATAGCTGCCCAGACCAGTGCTGGATTAGAAACCAAATCTTTGTTAATGTTAATAAATTCAATCAGTTTTGGTTTAAGTTGTGAGAGAAATTCATCATTTTGGAGAAGTGTAATATTAAATCTCCACCTGGACGGTTTACTCTGGATCGATGCTAAATTGAATGTGGTTAAAATTGCATTATGATCTGAAAGACTACGAGGGAGAAACTCTACGTTCCGAGCTAAAGGGTTTAGTTCAGGGGAGGAAAGAATATAATCGATCCTTGAAAATGTTTTATGGTAAGGTGAGAAGTATGTATAATCCCTGGCCTTTGGATTTTGTGTGTGCCATATGTCGATTAAATTTAAACCTTTAGAAAAATGCCTGAGTGCCTTAGAGGCCGATGCTTGTGCATTAAATAGAAATACTGTATTTGTCTAGTTTGGAATCGAAAAAGGTGTTCATATCAGACCCCATAATCAGTGAACACTCTGTCTGTGGTAATAGTTCTTTGGTAAGCCATGGAAAGAATAAAAGGTCAAAGACGGTGGGTGCATAAATGCTGACAAACTCCACTTTCTTACCCTGAATGGAGGCACAGCAGAAAGCTAATCTGCCAGTGTGATCAGAGCTGACTCTCTCAATTGTTAAATTTATGCTTCGTTTCATCAGTATTAATACACCTTTTGTTTGAGAGCCATCTCCAGAAGCAACTATTAGTTTATATCTACTATTCTGGAGTCGAAGTGTATCCTTTGGATTTAAATGTGTCTCCTGTAGAAGAGCTACGTCAACATTTTTCCTTCGTAAGAGATCTAGGACCCGTGTACGCTTAAATGGCGAGTTTAACCCTCTAACATTGAGGGATAAAACTGTAATATTAGCCATTATCAAAGTATTCCAAGCACCATGAGAGAATCTGAAACATTCGAGACTGGGCACAGCATGAGTTTAAATTTTCTAAGTATGAAAGATCACAAGAACATTTATGTTAAAGAAATATATAAAATGGAAAACCCATGTAACCCACCCCCCACCCCCAAATCCCCTCTGTTGCAAACATATGTGACGAACACAATGCGATGTCAAGCATCAAACATCAAACACCTGTACCCCCTTAAAACTAATATTGCAAACTGCATTAATCATCCTTTTGAATTGAGAGTAGTACATTAGAAGGGGCGGCAAAACTAGAAGCTAATTATTACTGTTGATAGAAATGAAATCTGTCTCCTCAACAATGCAACATGGATTCAAGAGAGAGAAAAATAAATTTGCATCTTACACAAGATCAGAAAGAGAGCTATATATTAGTGATAAAATAATAATAGTAAGAAAAGGGTTTTTGAACCATCCCTTTTGATTCCAGTATAAAGCAATAAAGCATTTGTAAAGAGGAAAACAATTATGCTATTTTTAAGAAGGGTATAGAACTATGGAGTGGTACTCATGTCTCCTTCATAAGCGCAGGACCCTACTGTTCCCGAACAGCACATGAGAGAAAAATAAAAAACTACCACCTTATAGTTATATAAAACACAATCTACATTGCATTAGTATTCAAAAGTATTATACAGTATAAGAGGCTCGTAATATTGTAGTAAGAACACAAACTGAGTTTAGTAAAAAATAAATAAATAATAATACTTAAGAAAAAAAAAACAACCTAATCAACATTGCATTGGTTATTCAAGAGTATTATGTAGTATAGTAAAAGAAAAAAAAGGCGTTTTAGGTTGCCACCTTTTAACTACATAAAACACAATCAGCGTTGCATCAGTTATCTAATGATATTTAAGATTGTCTCGTAATATTGTAGTAAAAACACAACCAAAGTGCATGTCCTCCTTGAGAGAAAAAAAAGCACAGGAGAGAAACTCTAAAGCCATCTCCCTTGTGTTCAGGACGAAAATAGAGGTGCTGAAAACAGGTATTGTAGATTTAAAAAAAAGGTAAACACAATTACAGCCACCGAAGCCGAGGAATCCAAGCCAGCCATAAAATCGTCCACTTCTCCTGGTGAATCAAAAGATTTCTTATCGCCACTGTGGGTGACCTTCAAGACTGCTGGGTAGATTAAAAAGGAATCCATGCCCTTCTGCCGAAGTTTAGCTCTAACTCCCGTAAAGGCTTTCCTGCTCTGGGCTGTTGCCGGGCTGTAGTCAGCATAGAAGCCCAAACGGCTGTAGAATAGCCTGGCGATCGGCATAACGTAGAACTCTGAACAACAGCGTACAAGGCTTGTCTGAGTTGCTTGAGTGGTTTGAGTAAACCCGGTGAGCTCTGTCGCACTCAATAAACCCAGGAGCAGCCGAAGTGAGGTCCAGGATCCAGCAAGGCAGCATCTTCTGCAGATAACGAATGGGGTTGTCACCCTCAAGGCCCGATGATAAATTTACCAACCTAATATTGTTTTGCTGTGATCTGTCTTCCAAATCGTTAATTTCATTTGGAATTTGTCAATCTGGGAGAGGCAATGGTTAGTGTCCTTTTTTATTTGACGAAAATTGCCTTGCAAAATCTCAACTTTAGCAGATACCCTCTCCATGTTTTTAGCATGGGTGTTGATATCTTCTTTAAGTGATCGAAGCATGGCTCCGTTTTCAGCCACGTAATCCTTGACCAGGCCCAGCGCAGTCCCCAAGGCCTCAGACAACATGTCAGCTACCATGCAGCTCATCAAATCTCTTTGAGCGGCGATTGTTTGGGATATCACCGAGGCCAGATCGTCAGGCAGATTAGAGGACTTAAAACGTTTGCCCTCAGGAGTTTTTTGCAGAGATGCAGTGTTTTTCTTGTTCGCTGCCATCATTGAACAGGATTTAATAAGAAAAAAGACATGTTTAGGCAAAGTAAATGTAGATATAAAACGCAGATAGAGGATAAGAGTCAGGAGCTTCCTCATCTGCCGAGAGGGGAGTCGTGGAGTGTCACATGGTCAGGAGAGATTCCATCAGCTGTGCGAGCTATCCTGCATGCATGGTGCGCTCTGGCGCTCATTGGTAGTTGGTTGTGTGTGCCCATTGGTCCTAGTGTGCGGCTGGGGACCAATGGGATAGCTGTTCGCTCTGGCACCCGATGAGCATAAAGGGACGGAGCTAAGTTAAAAAAGGGGGCATTGCACGCTCATTGTGGTCGTTCCAGGGCAGGCAACTAGAGCAGTAGGCTCTGTAGGGTGCTGAGAGATATCCTAAATAAAGCTTTGAACCTGGAAGCAGCGTGTTGTCTCCTTCTGTTCTGCCTACTGCGTGAAACGCTACACTGGTGTGAGAAGTGGGATGAAAAAAATAAGTAATCCAGGTTTGAGCAGGAGCAGATAGAAGACGGAGATGGACCTGTGGCTGTGGTACGACCCCGAGCCGTCACAGTCCGCCGGTCACAAGAACAAATACCTATGGCTGGGAAACTGGATAATGATGGTACTGTAAATTCTGCAATTCTTAGAAATACGAAGAAAGCTGACAGGCACATAGCTTCTATCACCAGGTCATCAAATGGGTTAAAACATCCTGAGCGCAAAATTGAAATTAATTGGGAAAGGATGTCTGTAGGTACTCTGGATGGAGATGATGGGGGAAGGCTCTTGGAAATTCCTCTGTGTGAGGCGCACTGCTGGGATGGAGAGAATTGTTGGCGAGGCGATGGATGAGCTACGATAATGAAATTGGATACCTGAGATGTAGGATTTTATGGATGCTGGTGAAAGATGAAGAGTGTCTCATGCGTGGACGATGAATGCTACAATCCAATTTTCATTGAATGGGGTAGGGATAGCAAACTGTTCACTCACCAACTCCCACCACCAAACAAAGGATTTTCTCTTTTTATAGCATGTGGCTGGAGCCTAATTATCAATGATTCAATTAGCTCCAGCCACATTCTCACATGTATTTTGGCAGGGATAGGAAATTAACCCCATCCCTGCCAACCACCACTAAATCACCCCACAACAACATTATTTACAGGCAGGGCCCTGCCCTGCTACATTTCCCCTTGTGCAGCACACATGGCCCCGGCCACCTCCCCCCCTTTGAAAGCCATCCACCCTCCCTCAAGTCCCCTATTGTCCTTCCTCTTCCATCCTTGAGGGAGGGTTAGTCCATAGTCCCGTGCCTTCCTGGCGGGACCGAGACCTGGCGACAGGGGACCCAGGCGTAGTGGATGGGGAGTCAGGAGCAGCAGGCAGGCGAGCAGTCGGCTGCAGCCCCAGGCAGAGGTGCGAGCCCAGGCGACTGTGGAGCGGCGTCTGGGCAACCAGGGGAGCGGAGCAGGAGACCAGGCGACCTCCTGTGCCTGGTGGTGCTGCGACCTGGGAGTCAGGCCCAGCGACCAGAGGTCCAGACATGCAGCCTGGGTGTCTGGGAGCCCAGGTTGAGGGAACCAACCCCAGGCGCCGGGCTATGGCACAGGGGTGGTGGTCGGGGCTGTGGTGGAGGTGGTCTCCTCACCTCCCCCTTTCTTCATGTCCGGCAGCTCCCCTTCATGGGGCTCCGACCACATGATCTCCGGCAGCGAAACTGCTGCGAGGGAGCTGGTCTCCTGACCTCCCCTCTTCTTCATGGCGGTAGCTCCCTTCATGGAGCTCCGGCCACAGTGTAGCGACCCCAAGCAAGCGAAGCCTGCAGTGACCCCAGGCAGCGGTGGCAGCGGACCCTCGGGAGGTGGCGGCGGCAGCAGCGGACCCTCGGGAGGCGGCGGCAGCAGCGGACCCTCGGGAGGCGGCGGCGGCAGCAGCGGACCCTCGGGGCGGCGGCGGCAGCAGCGGACCCTCGGGAGGCGGCGGCAGCAGCGGACCCTCGGGAGGCGGCGGCGGCAAAGCAGGACCAGCAGTGACCCTAGGAGAATCAAAGGAGACACAGGCAACCCCAGGCGTGCGGGCAGCAGACAGCCCAGGCGATGGCGAACTGGCATCCCCAGGCGATGGAGGCGGCGGGAGGAGCCCCTGGCCATGAAGGCGGCAGCAGGAGCTCCACTTCTCCCAATGGTGGTGTTGGAGGCAGAGGTAGCTCCTGCTCCTCTCCTCTTGATGGCAAAGGCGGCAGGGGCTCCTCCCCTTCTGGCTCTGGCGGCAGGGGCTCCTCCCCTTCTGGCTGCGAAGGCGGCTCCTCCCCTTCTGGCTGCGAAGGCGGCTCCTCCCCTTCTGGCTGCGAAGGCGGCAGGGGCTCCTCCCCTTCTGGCTGCGAAGGCGGCAGGGGCTCCTCCCCTTCTGGCTGCGAAGGCGGCAGGGGCTCCTCCCCTTCTGGCTGCGAAGGCGGCAGGGGCTCCTCCCCTTCTGGCTGCGAAGGCGGCAGGGGCTCCTCCCCTTCTGGCTGCGAAGGCGGCAGGGGCTCCTCCCCTTCTGGCTGCGAAGGCGGCAGGGGCTCCTCCCCTTCTGGCTGCGAGGCGGCAGGGGCTCCTCCCCTTCTGGCTGCGAAGGCGGCAGGGGCTCCTCCCCTTCTGGCTGCGAGGCGGCAGGGGCTCCTCCCCTTCTGGCTGCGAGGCGGCAGGGGCTCCTCCCCTTCTGGCTGCGAGGCGGCAGGGGCTCCTCCCCTTCTGGCTGCTGGCGGCAGGGGCTCCTCCCCTTCTGGCTGCGAGGCGGCAGGGCTCCTCCCCTTCTGGCTGCGGGCGGCAGGGGCTCCTCCCCTTCTGCTGGTGGCAGTGGTGGATGCAGAGGCAGCAGGCATTCTTCTGGTGGGAGGGGCAGTTAAGTGGGGTATGCCCCGCTCTCCGCAGATGGGGCACCAGCAGGGCGCCTCTACAGAGCGGAGGATGGCCTCCCAGCTGATCTCCTCTGGTGATGGTGGTGGGATCAGCAGGCACTCTTCCTCTGTTGGTGCAGGCTTGGGCGGTGGGCATTGGGCTCCTCACTCCTGGGCGTTGAGGACACCTGGTTATTTTCGACTGCCCAGAACCATTTGGCAGCATCCCCAACCAGGCCCTGGTTCCAGGCCTCTTCGTACTGGGGATCACCGTAGGGGCAGTCCTCCCTGTCATGCCCGAACTTCGCCGCAGGCCTCGCACATGGGGCCCCTTCAGCCCTCCATTGTTCCTGCTCAACCGCCCAGTCCGGGGTCCAAACTGACTGGGGACCCGGGACCACCACCTCTTGCACAGCTGCTGCTGTTGCAGTTGCTGCTTTCTGCAGCTCTTCTTCCCCATTTTTTTTTTTTTTTTTTTTTTAATTCGGTTCTGGGCGCAGAATGAAGAGAATGACGACCAACCTGTAGCATAGGAGTACCTGGTAGATGGAGAGAGGGCTGATGACATATATTCTCTTGCTGATGATAGTAGATTGGAGAGTGATGCGTTTAATTGAATATGAGATGATGGAACTGGGGAACCTGCAGAGGGATTGGAGCTGATGAAAGAGCCAGACTCTGAAACTTGGTGATCCATAAATGAGATAAAGCATCCGCTGCATTTTTGAAAATACCTGGAAGATGACGAGCTTGAATTATGAAGTCATAAAAAACTGAAATCCATATGAGACGGTGGAGAAGTTTCATGATGAGGGGGGAGGAGGATCTGCCTTTATTGATGATATGCACAGTAGATTGATTGTCGCTGAAAAATAAAATTGATTACCTAGACCTGGAGTGCCCCCAGAGGTGAACAGCTGCAACTATAGGGTAGATTTTGAGGAGAGCTGATGATTTGAGATGCAGGGAGAGATGTTGGATTTCATGAGGCCAGCTGTCGTAAAACCATTCATTGCCTTGGACACCTCCGAATCCTAGGGAAGACGCATCGGTATACAGACATAAATCGTGAGGGGCAGAAATTGTGTCATCGCAGAATAACGAGAGACTGTTCCAATGTTGTAGGAGGGTAGACCACATTTTGATGTCTTTTCTGGCTTCTGGGGAGATTTTTACATAGGAATCCAGGTTTTTTTGCTGTTGAGGAAAGGGCGAGAAGGTGAGAAATGAAAGTCCTGCCTTGGGGAATAATACGGATTGCATAGTTGAAATGGCCCAGTAGAGAGAGGTTGCGCTTGGAGATTGATTTTGCTACTTGAAATGTATTGATGAGATGGCAGATGTAAGCTATTTTATCGGGAGGAAGGCTGGCTTCAAATTTAACTGTATCTAAAGTGATTCCAAGAAACTTGAGTCGAGAAACTGGACCAATGGTTTTGTCTTCTGAAAGAGGGACTCCTAGAGAAGAAAATAGGGTTCGAAGACTGGAAATTGCTTGAGTTGGAGGGTCTGGGGGGAGGGGAGTATAAGGAGAAAATCATCAAGGAGATGGAGCAGGAAGGGGACCTGATATGAGTTAAGAAGAATTCAGCAGAGTGCTTCGGAGAGAGAATAGAAAATCTTTGGCCTGCTGCGGCAGCCGAAGGTGAGTTGAGTGGCGAAGTAGAATTTGTCCTGCCAGCAGATTCCAAAGAGATGACGAAGAGAGGGCTGAATGGGCATAATTTTGAATGCATCAGATATGTCGGCTTATGCGAGCCAGGCACCATGACCTGCTATTTTTATGAATTTGATGGCAACTAAAACTGTAATAGAATGAAGGGAGAATTGCTCTTGAGGAATTAGGGCATTGATACTGCTTGTGAGCTGCTTCTTGGGGCTGAGAGGTCGATAATGAAACGCTTTTTCCAGAGATTTTCTGGGTGGCAATTCCAATGGGATTGATTCTAAAGGAAGGAAAGGGTGGAATGGAGAAGGGGCCAACCATAAAACCTTGGATTAAGGACGAGACAATTTGGGGCTCTAGAGTAGCTGATTGGAGGTTTCTAGATGAATGAGAGATAGATGGGATGTTGTATAAACCTGTAGAAAATCTGAACTGGAGGCCATTAATAAGATAGGTGACAAATTGTTTATTGGGATGCTGCTGGAGTGTGTTGGTGAGAGCTGGGATACAGATGGGGTGGAAACTAACAATAGTTTTGATTGTCATTTGGGGATGACTGGACAGATGGATTTTGAGTGCGCGTCCCCACAGTAGCTGTAGATTTGAAGGAATCTGCACTGAAGGCAAGTACAAGAGGAAGTATTAATTAATTATTGCATATTTGTTTGGATCCAGAGAAATTGATGGGGAGGTGTGGCAAAGTGGTGAGTGGATACAGGTGAGTGCAGTGCAAAGCGGATTAATCACACAGACAATTGCTTTTAGGTGCAAGGGTGTTTTATTAATGAATGAAAATATCCAAAGCCTGAAGGCAAACACCAGTAAATAATAAATGTTGGAGTGATACAGCGGCAGGTATCACTCGTAATTGTAATCCCAAGTCCAGGTTTTACACACACCAACACTAAACACAAACACAAGACAGTGAGTGAAATTAGGTGCTAATGATTTGATTTACAGTACAGCTCCGGATCGTATTACTGGTAGTCTACAAACACAAACAACAGTTACAGCCGACACTTAACAACACAAAACAAACACTCACTGTTTTTAGTACAGCACGGTATTCCTTCAAGGTCAAATCCAACCATTTACAAAGGAACAGATTACTTTGCTATGCCCCTATTTTATACCCTCCCTCATGACCCCTTGGTTAACGAGCGCATCTGCTTCTCCAATCCGTGGATGCCACACCGTTTCCTGTCCGGGTCATTGAGTTTGGGTACCGTAGCTCCGTCCCTTTTCTAGCTGGCCGACTTCCACCTACCCACGGGAATAAATTGTCATGCCTTTTAGTCCAGGGTACTCTGTTCCCTTTATCTAGTGCCCTCACACGTCGGGAGGGAGATCTAACACCAAGCGTCATTCAATCTCTGTCACATATCCCACCACTCAGAGTGGAGCCGAAGGAACACTCGGCTAAATCTACCTTTCCCATTACTCCCCCTCTCGGGAAAAATAATCTGCATTTTGGTGGTCTTTCCCTGCACAGAGTACCATATGATACATGAAAGGCTACAATGCCAGATACCACTGAGTTATTCGGCATTGCTGTCCTTCATTGTGCTTAACCACTTGAGTGGGGCGTGGTCAGTGACGAGATCAAATGAGTGCCCCAGCAGGTAGTATCTCAAAGAGTGAGTAGCCCACTTAATGGCCAAACGCTCTTTTTCAACAACGGAGTAGTTGCGCTCCCGAGGGAGCATTTTTTCACTTATATACAGAATGGGATGTCTTACTCCATCTACCATTTGGGACAGGACTGCACCCAAACTGACATCCGATGCATCGGTGTAAAGGATGAATCTCTTGGTGAAGTCTGGAGTGATGAGAGCGGGGGCCTGGCAAAGTCTCTGCTTAAATATATCAAACGCCCCCTGACATTCTTCTGACCACTTAATTGAATTTGGTGCGCTCTTCCTGGTGAGGTCAACTAAGGGATTAACCACTGTGGCATACTCGGGGATAAAGCGGCGGTAATAACCAGCCAACCCCAGTAGAGACCTCACCTAAGCCTTGGTTTTGGGGATTGCCGCATCCACCAAGGCCTGGACCTTAGTGACAATGGGTTTCACCCTGCCATTCCCCATTATAAGTCCCAAGTATTGTGTCTCTTTCTTGGCAAACGCACATTTTCGCAAGTTAGCTGTCAGCTGGGCTGCCCATAGAGACTGAAGGACAGCTGTGATCCTAGCCAAATGCTCTCACCAGGTGGGGCTGTAAATCACCACATCATCAATATATGCTGCCGCATATTCACAAAGTTGATGTAAAACCTGGTTCATCAATCTCTGGAAGGCAGCGGGCACACCATGTACCCGAAACGGCATGGTTGTGAAGTGAAACAGCCCCTCTGGTGTTGAAAATGTGGTTTTCTCTCTAGAGCTTGCCGTCACCAGTCTATCTAGAAGCTCATCGACCCGAGGCATGGGATATGCATCAAACTTGGCAATAGCGTTTACCTTGCGGAAATCAAAGCAGAAGCGGTTGGTGCAGTCCTTTTTGGCCACTATCACAATTGGAAGGCTCAATCACCCCAAGTTCAAGCATATCCCATACCTCTTTGCGAACGCCACCTCGTCGACTTTCTGTGATCCGATAAGGTCTCTCTCGCACTGTGACACTTGGGGGAGAGACAATGGCATATTCAACAAAGTTAGTTCTGCCGGGCACGTCAGAAAAAACATTGTTGAATTCCTCAATTAACATATGCAGCTCATGTTGCTGATCAGGAAGTAACTGTTCCCCCATTGAAAAGTCCTTTGTACTAGAGGCCCAAATCATCCTCTACATTGCCTGGGGCTATAAATAAGGCCTCCCTTGCCTACCAGGGCTTTAATAAATTTATATGATAAATGTATTTTTCATTACGGCAATCGGGCTGTCTAATTTCATAATTCGCCTTTCCTATAGCCCGAATCACTTCATATGGCCCCTGCCATTTAGCACATAGTTTTGATTCTGAGGAGGGAAGCAGCAGCATTACCTTGTCTCCAGGTCGAAAGGTTCGAATAAATGCATTTTGATTGTAATGCTGCTGTTGTCGCTGCTGAGCCGCTTTGAGATTGTCCTGGGCCAAACGACCGACCAAATCTAGGCGATCTCTAAGTAGGAGCACATGCTGCACTACATTTTTGGATGAGCCTTTGTGCTCCTCCCATCCCTCTCTCAACAGATCGAGAATGCCGTGAGGCTGTCGGCCGTACAAGAGCTCGAAGGGGGAGAACCCTGTCGAACTCTGCGGCACCACTCTCACTGCAAAAAGGAGGCAGGGAAGAAGCGATGCCCAGTGTTTTTGCTCCTGATTTATCTCAGCATCGGCTTCAAGGTCTGATTAAAGCGTTCCACCAAACCGTCCGTCTGTGGATGATAAACAGACGTCCTGATGGGACATACTGTATTTTTAGTATTTTGTATACTTGCTGTAACGTATTAGACAAGAAGTTAGTTCCATGATCAGACAAGATCTCCTTGGAGATCCTGTAGCAATTCCCATGCTACATAATGTGGGTGTAAGTCTCACCCACCTGTCCCTTTAATTAGGGTCAGTAGCCTGGCCAGGTTAAAACTTCATTTCCCATAGTTCCTTGCAACCACCCTCTGTTCATCCTCTCTCCCCATTGGCTCATTCAGATTTTCACCCCTCCAATCTCAGAGCTCCTTAGTAGCCATCACTTGTATTAAAGCTGGCTAATCAGGCCTGAGGGGGACTCCCTTTCTCAGAGGAATCCATTAAACTACAGCATTTTCTCTACTTAAATTTCAGTGAATCCATTACCATCCTTAGATAATTCCAGTGCATCCGTTCATTTTCTTTTGTTGCTGCGCTTTGTCTAAACTGCTCTTTTGTTTTCACTGTTACTTGTTTAAGTTTAGCTGTTTTTCTAGGTCTGTTTAGTGTTTGTTGTTTTATGTGTGACAGCCTCCATTTTTCCTGATCCTCCTGATTTTTTCCAAACAACTGTTCACCATTCAACTCAACACTACTGGACAGTCTCAACAGTTTCAACATACTCAATGTTTTCAACCTTCTACAATCACCATCATTTCGGGACACTTTGCTGGACTGCCTTATTTGTGGGTGAGATCATTTCTTTTTTGTTTGGATTTTTTCTACTTTAATTTGATACTTTGTTTCCTGTATTTTTTCTGTTACTTTGTTATTTTGTTACTTTGTATGGTTTTGAATTACCCTGCTATTACTGGACTTGTTGGGCCTACCTGTCATTCTCCCTCCATTGCCACAGAGACTGTTAAATGTAATTGTTTCCACAAGACACTGTTTTCATCTGTATCTATTTATTTATCTTTTGTCTATCTGTGTGGGTTGTGTTTGTGAGTGTGGGTTTATTGGAGACCCTCCGGACACCATTCATTTCTACTTTGTGAAACTGTTTAGCCTTCTGTTTGTCCCTACATACTTATCTGTACCATATTATTTCTTATCTGTTACCTGCAATTATTTGAATTCCTGTCTTATCATTATTCATTTAATTCAGTTGTTCATTTTTTCATTTGTTGACATTATTGTTCAGAATAATAAACCGGTTGTTCGTGAAATTGACACCTCTGATGTCCCTGCTTTTGCTGTCTGTCACTCTTGCTGACTTATTTAACTATAGGAATAGGGCCAGTAGTATCTCCTTAGGGAGGACAGTGCAACTGCTTCTCAGTTGTGCAGAGTGATCGTTACAATCCCTACTCTAGTCATAATCTGCACTAGTTCTTTTGCTACCGCAGCGGCACTAGTGTAACTCAATGGAACTGCCTCCGGGTATCGTTTTGCGTAATCTACCACCACTAATATATGTGTATACCCGGAGTCAGAAGGTAGCAAAGGGCCAACTATGTCCACTGCAATGCGTTCAATGGGGGTGGAAAATAATCGGCAGTGGGACCAATGGGGCGGGGCGCGCTCGACCCAGTGCTACTCGCTGGCAGTCTGGGCATGTGGCTACATATTTCGACATGTCTTTATGAAGTCCTACCCAATAAAATCAAGCCAATATTCGCTCCCTTGACTTGTGAGCTCATGAGCCTCATGAAAAATTCTAAAAGTTATTAACAATGTCGACCCAGGGGACTTTTTTGACCTGAAAAAAGAAACAAGGACCAGGGGTCACAAATGGAGATTAGATAAAGGGGCATTCAGAACAGAAAATATGAGGCACTTATTAACAGAGAGCATTGTGAGGGTCTGGAACCAACTCCCCAGTAATGTTTTTGAAGCTGACACCCTGGGATCCTTCAAGGAGATGCTTGATGAGATTCTGGGATCAATAAGCTACTAACAACCAAATGAGCAAGATGGGCCGAATGGCCTCCTCTCGTTTGTAAACATTCTTATGTTCTAATAGACCGGACCTGTCCCCAAGTGTGCACTAATGAGGGGTCGTTATTTTGGCCCCACACTATGTCCGCGCTTGAGTGCCACATGTCCGGTATATTGAGAGGGGCGGGAGTAACATCTGCCCTTGATGGCCCAGTAACCTCACCCTCTCGGTCTCACTGTAGCAGGCTCCCACCAGCCCCCAGCCTTGTCTCATTAATGCTCCCTCCCATTTCCGCATCCTTCTCTCTTTATTTGTTTTTCTTGGGCGGAACAAGGGAGAAAACATTTCAGTTTGAAAGGGAAACACATTACCAATCATTTCCCTTTCGTTTTTCTCTGCCACGTTTACGTGTGCGGTAGGGACTGCCATTAATTTCACCAATTCTCTATAATTAGGCCAGTCTCGACCCAGAATTATTGGGTGTGGTAGCCTTTCCGCCACACCAACTACAAGATGACGTTTTATCGGACCGACCGATAAATATACTTTTAGTGTTGGGTATGTTTCTCCATGGATACGGGAGATAGCCACCTGACCTTGTGTCTGCCACAACACACCGCCCAAGAGAGATGTTCTAATTAAGGTCTGACCACACCCTGTGTCCACTAATGGGTTTTCACATTTCCCAAAATTACATTAACAATACAAGGCCCCTACTGACCACTTTCTCCTCGCTTACCCGTTTCTGATGCCACCAGATTGCATGCAGCCACGTCACACTCCATCGCAGATGGGCATGACTTGGCCTGATGACCCGGCTGGTGGCACTTAAAACAGGTAGGGGGAAAGGAGGGCACAGCGGTTAGATATTTGTCCCGCTGCTGGTATGGCAACGGGGTGGGGGCAGCACCTCCACCCCAGCTGGGGACCAACCTTGGTCTCCATGGAGGGGAGGCAAGGTTGCCCATTGGGACCGGCGAGCTAGGAGGTTATTGACCAGGTCCCGGTGGTGGAGGTGGAGGAGCAGAGAGAGCAGGTGGTGCTCGGATGCTACGCGGTGTTGGAGCGGAGCCTCGAAGTCCTCTGCAAGTTTTACTACCTGGTCCAGGGTGTTGGGGTTGTGGCGCCGTATCCACTCCTGGGTCTCGGCGCCGACCACATGGCAAAACTGTTCGATGACTATGGCCTCACCCATCTGTGCACTTGTTTTCAGCACTGGGGTGAGCCAGTGTACTATGTGGTCACAGAGTTGTAGAGCCACCACCCTGGGGCGTGCACTCGCGAACCTCTTGTACTCCCTGAGCCTCACACGGTGGGTTTCCTCTGTGATGTTAAGACGGCGGAGGATGGCTAGCTTTACCAGGTCATATTGAGCTGCGTCATCATCTGACATAGCCTGGTAAGCTGCCTGTGCCTCTCCTATCAGGCAGGGTCCTAATTGGCTTGCCCAGAACTCTCGGGGCCATGACGCGGTGTTAGCCAACCTCTCAAATGCCACCAAGTATGCTTCTGGGTCATCTTCCATCGTCATTTTGTGCGTCCTCGCCTTCGGGGCCGTCATGACGGGTGCTGTTGCTGTTTGTGCTCCCAGTCCGACCCTCTCAATTAGCGCCATGTACCTCTCCTCTCTCCGTCTTTCCACAGCCTCCCGTCTGCTGTCCAGCTGCTTCAGCAGCGCCGACAGCGCTGCGAAGTCCATCCGACTTCTGACAACCACGTGTGGCAAAGTGGTGATTGACTACAGGTGGGTGCAGTGCAGAGTGGATACAAGAACACACAGACAATGATTTTTCAGGTGCAAGGGTGCTAATTGATTTATTATACAATGTCCAGAGCCTTATGGTGAACACCTGTAAATAATGAATGATGGAAGTGATACAACGGCGTGTATCACTTCGTTTGTAATCCTTGGGTTTGACCCGAAACCAAATAACAAAAGTCCAAGTTATATTACACCCACACGAAACACAAAACACAAACACAGTTAACAGTGAGTGATATTAGTGCTCGTGATGCAAGACAGTTCTCCGTGAACAAAGGGGAAAGTGTTGGTGTCTGGGTTTGATGCTGGCTGAATAGCGACAGCTCCGGATCTTTAGTAGCAGTCTAAAATAACAACCAAACAGTTTTTACGTAGACAACTAAAACACAACACTCACGTTTTTAGCAACACAGGATACTCCTTCTAGGTTTGTTCTAACCATTTACAAAGGAACAGATCACTTACACTATGTCCCCTATTTACACCCTCGCTCATGACCCCTAGGTTAACGAGCGCATCCACTCCTCCAATCCTCAGATGCCATGCCGTTTACTGTCTGGGTCATTGAGTTTGGGTACCGTAGCTCCGCCCCTTTCCTAAATGACCGACTTCCACCTACCCTAAGGAATAAATTGTCGCGCCATTTAGTTCCTTTTACACAACGCCCTCACAGGTCGAGAGGGAGGATCTAACACCAAGAATCATTCAATCTCTGTCACAGCTATATAATGATTTTTTGTTTTATTTAACTTTATATGTTGCATTTCGTTTTATTTCGTATTTGTGAAAAACACAGGGCTCTATCAATAACCAATCAGCTGCTTCCCCTATTGACTGACATGTGTTCAACCAGTTATATTTCTGGTATAACACAGGTCTATTTTAAAACTGCACATTTGAGAAGTATGGAACTAATGGAAGGGCAAAATGGCTGACATTTATGGAATTATTTTGTTAGCTAAAAATACTTTGAATAATACTTTCTGCTAGAAGAAGATACCAAGGTAAATAGTTTTCAGAAACATTTTTATCAATTTTGATTACATTTAAAAACTCGCTACAGATTTCTTAACAGAAAATGTTATTAACATTGACAAACTCGCATTTTTTAAATTAAATAATGTATTAATATATCATCTACAGGTAGTGGACAAAAAAATGGAAACACCTGGGGACAGAAAATGTTATTAACATTGACAAACTCGCATTTTTTAAATTAAATAATGTATTAATATATCATCTACAGGTAGTGGACAAAAAAATGGAAACACCTGGGTAAATGAGGGACACCAAGTATATTGCAAGCAAGGGCTTCCACACAGGTGTGGCTCATATGTTAATTAATTAAATAAGAACATAAGAAAGTTTACAAACGAGAGGAGGCTATTCAGCCCATCTTGCTCGTTTGGTTGTTAGTAGCTTATTAATCCCAGAATCTCATCAAGCAGCTTCTTGAAGGATCCCAGAGTGTCAGCTTCAACAACATTACTGGGGAGTTGGTTCCAGACCCTCACAATTCTCTGTGTAAAAAAGTGCCTTCTATTTTCTGTTCTGAATGCCCCTTTATCTTATCTCCATTTGTGACCCCTGGTCCTTTGTTTCTTTTTTCAGGTCAAAGAAGTCCCCTGGGTTGACATTGTCTATACCTTTTAGGATTTTGAATGTTTGAATCAGATCGCCGCGTAGTCTTCTTTGTTCAAGACTGAATAGATTCAATTCTTTTAGCCTGTCTGCATACGACATGCCTTTTAAACCCGGGATAATTCTGGTTGCTCATCTTTGCACTCTTTCGAGAGCAGCAATATCCTTTTTGTAACGAGGTGACCAGAAATGATATGACAATATTCTAGGTGAGGTCTTACTAATGCATTGTAAAGTTTTAACATTACTTCCCTTGATTTAAATTCAACACTTCTCACAATATATCCGAACATCTTGTTGGCCTTTTTTATAGCTTCCCCACATTGTCTAGATGAAGACATTTCTGAGTCAACATAAACTCCTAGGTCTTTTTCATGGTACCCTTCTTCAATTTCAGTATCTCCCATATGATATTTATAATGCACATTTTTATTTCCTGCATGCAATACTTTACAGTTTTCTGTATTAAAATATCATTTGCCATGTGTCTGCCCAGTTCTGACTGCTGTCTAGATTATTTTGAATGACCTTTGCTGCTGCAACAGTGTTTGCCACTCCTCCTATTTTTGTGTCGTCTGCAAATTTAACAAGTTTGCTTACTATACCAGACTCTAAATCATTAATGTAGATTAGGAATAGCAGAGGACCTAATACTGATCCCTGTGGTACACCACTGGTTACCTCGCTCCATTTTGAGGTTTCTCCTCTAATCAGTACTTTATGTTTTCTACCTGTTAACCACTCCCTAATCCATGTGCATGCATTTCCTTGAATCCCTACTGCGTTCAGTTTGAGAATTAATCTTTTATGCGGTACTTTGTCAAAAGCTTTCTGGAAATCTAAATAAACCATGTCGTATGCTTTGCAATTATCCATTTTCAATGTTGCATCCTCAAAAAAGTCAAGCAGGTTAGTTCGACACGATATCCCTTTCCTAAAACCATGCTGACTGTCTCCCAGGATATTGTTACCATATAGGTAATTTTCCATTTTGGATCTTATTATAGTTTCCATAAGTTTACATATATAGAAGTTCGGTTTTACAAAACTGAACCAGGTATCTACAGACCAATAAGGTCTGTAGTTACCTGGTTCGGTTTTGTCTCCCTTTTTGTGGATCGGTATTAAGTAAATAACATCCCAGCATGCTTATGGTCATGTATAAAAATACTGGACAGGCCTGGTTGCCTATAATTATGGTTAGCATGGCTGCAAGAGGAGACCTCAGTGACTTTGAAAGAGGGGTGATTGTTGGGGCGCGTTTGGCAGGAGCTTCAGTGACCAAGACAGCTCAATTTGCTGATGTTTCATGAGCAACGGTGTTTAAGGTGATGTCAGAATGGAACTCCAAGGGAAAGACATCATCAGCAAAGGGTAAAAGAGGGCGGAAGCGCAAACTCCAGGATCGTGATATCCCTGCATTAATTCGAAGTGCAAGGCAAAACAGGCGAGCAACTGCAGATCAATTGACTGCAAATATCAAACTGGGGCGCGAGCAGCCAGTTTCATCAAAATCGGTCCACTGAGAACTCCACAGAGCGGGATACCATAGTGGCCCAACGCCCTATTAAGTGACTTTACATTGGTGTTTCCATTTTTTTGTCCACTACCTGTATGTTATCTATCTTGCTCTTACAACATGAACTGAACATTGCAATGTTACAATTAGATCAGGACAAAACTACCATTCATATTTGGTTTAGTGAACATTGGCAGGTATATGCATCACACTGACTTGGTCTTCCGAAATCATTCTTCACTGGGATCTTGTTCCTTAAAAAAAAAAGAAAAAGTTTTAGTCTTATGTCACCATACACACACAGCTCATACATGGAGCACTCACTTTAGAGTCATCTTGGAGCTTCAGACAAGACACATCATTTAAACTAACCAACAGCTTCTGATGCACTTAATCAGGCATTCATAGCACAGGAGAGCATGTCAGCAAGTCTACAGTACGTCTTGTCATGAGGCTACATTAGCTAGGAGAAAGAAGCAGAATCCACAGTGCCTTTTCAAAGACAAGCATTTTCAATGGACTGTTTAAATTGGGCCCTGTGTTCTGTGAAGTGACAAATCAAGGTTTAAATTATGAAATAAATAATAAAAATGAAATGAAAATGTTGATGAAGGCATCAAAGCAATTCACACATGAATCTCAGAGTATTCATTTAGCAGAAAGTTGAGTTCAGTCAGGTTCATTGGAACGATTAAATAACACCTTCACCAACAAAAGATGTTCTGTAATTTAAATGAATATTTATACAGTCTTCTGCTTGCTTGGATGGTAATTCTCTCTCTGTTATTTTTTTTTAAAAACCTTCTCCTGGTTTTAGCTCCGATCCATGAAGCTGTGATAGAGAAGTGCCCAAAGAATGTGTGAAGATTGATTTCACAGGTAGGACAGTCACCAAACTGCAACCCCACTCAACATATTTGGGATGAATTAAATAGGAGGGTTCACAAGAGTGAAACACCCCCAACTAAGAGCATGTCCAACTGCATTGCTGCTATTCTGGGTAAGGCCCAACCACATACCAACAATGACAACAGAGCTGTCAGCCTCTTTGGAAGGTGTTCCAGGACTTATGAACAGTGTGCTATGGGTCTATCTGCCTCCTATTTCCCCTGGTTCTTAGCCAGTCATTACAGATACAGTTTGAACCTCAGAGATATAAACAAGATGTGCACATTAGAACATGTATTAGCTGCTATCTTCTGCCTGACTATTGAGCAGCCTACCTTGTGGAAACACTATTGGTCCCCGTGAGAGTCTGGCTCTGTTTCTTGGGTTCTCCAGCTCACTAATCGCACGCTTCACCCTTTTTCCATCACAGCTCTGAGTGCACTTGTTAGGGTGGCTGTCCTTGTGGCAGACAATGACATCACAAAACAAATAGACTTCAGGGAATTCATCAAACTTGAAGACATGGATACTGAACCGTCGTTTTCTCTGGTCAAGTGATTCATAACTGGTGAATGTAGAATCCAGGGGACAGCTAGAAAACAAACATGTTAAAACAGCAGCTCCATTATTAAATAATTCTAAGGACAGTATAAATCTGGATAAAAAGATTCTCTATGAGGGACATCTAGCTCAACACAGACCAGCTCTGATGCTTTCCAAGTTCACGAGAGTGAATTGTACTATATCGCATGCCATGGCTAGATCAGAGGTTACCAATGCTGGCTCGCAAAGTCCACAACTGTGTAAATATTAAGTTAGTTAACAGGCCCTTAGTTAAGTAATTTAGGACCCAATTGTAATAAATATCTGGACTGGAATGGATACTGAGGGACAGAGTTGGGAACCACTGGGTACTTGTAGATATTTAAGGTTTTAATGAATAATAATAATTCATTACAACATTTATATTTAAGGTTTTAATGAATAATAATTAATTACAACATTCATATCTAAGGCTTTAATGAATAATAATTAATTACAACATTAATATTTCAAGTGTTAATGAATAATAATGAATGAATAAATAAGATAATTATACACAAATAATTTACCTCTACAATCAATATCTGCATATAAATTCGACAGTCAAGATCTTAAAACTATGTGCCAAACATGGTCACTTTTACAGTTTCTACGGTTTTTCGTTTCTTTTAATGCTGCGTCTATTACTGTATTCATGAGTTGCTGTAGCTTTACCCTCATCCAAACCTCTGCTGCTCTCCTTGTATTTTCCCTTCCTCGTTTCTCCCATGCTACACCACTGCTCCGCTCCCTCCACTGGCTCCCTATTGCCGCTCTCATCCAATTCAAAACTCCTGTACTCTCCTATTGCTGTCTCGACCTTTCTGCTCCCTCCTATCTTGATACTATTATTTCTCCCTACACCCACTCTTGCCCCCTATGCTCCTCCAACACCGGAAGATTAGCTGTACCCCCCCCTCCACTCCCCCGCTTCCAGAGCCTGCTCCTTCTCCAGACTTACCCCTCAGTGGTGGAACGACCTACCCATCGATATCAGGACTGCTCAGTCCCTGACCACCTTCCGACACCTCCTCAAGACACACCTGTTCAGACAGCATCTATAAAACCTCACAACTCTCCACTATACTGGACTATATGGCACCCAATTGTACCAGTACTTGCCTCATCTTGTACCTGCAATTAACTGCTCCACACTTTGCTGTATTCTACTACTGCTCTCAACTCTAACTATATTTTCTGTACCTTGTACTTGATTTTACTCTTAACCGTATTCACCTTTTTTGTAATTGCTCTTATTTCAAATCGTGCTTATCCATTTATTGTACTTACTACGTGCTCTTAATGGAATTGACTCGTATAAGCACATCTTTTTACTATAAATGGAACTGCTCTCAGTCGAAATCGCTCTCAAACGTGTATTTTTTAATTTTTGTTATTTTCTCTTATTCGAATTTGCTCTTATTTACTACTGGCTTTAGTGTATTTCATAATTGCTCTTATCTGTAATGTAATATTTTGTTATGTAACATTTTGTAACAACTGTAGTCACCCTGGATAAGGGCGTCTGCTAAGAAACAAATAATATTGATGTCACTTTTTTTCTCAGAAATGTAAGTTTCAATGTTGGGGGATCCACTTGGACACTGGGTTTTATTTCAAGAAGGTCTTGTTAAAAGCAGATTGTGTAAACCACCAGCCCTACCTGTCTTTAATGATGGTGTAGGTGTTGCTTCCAGGGATCTGTGTGGGTGAGGAGTAGCAGGTATCTGCAGTTATCTGGAGGTTTGGATCCCCAGACTCCACTACAAATTCAATGTAGAGCCTCCCACTCAGGTCCACTTCATGGGGGAATTCAGTGACTGGATCCTCAAAGGCATCAGAGTGGTAAAAGTGTAAAGAGACCTTGTAGTGACCCAATCCCACCACACCCTTCACCGCAGGGCGGAAGTCCAAGCTTAAGGTCTTATTTGCCGTCATCTGACATTTTAAAGGGATCTCAAGACGATGTATTGGGGTGTCTGGAACAGTGCCGTACACCGTGTTGGAATAAACTATCTTGTTCCCTTCAACCTGAAAAGAGGCAAAGTAATGACATTTAAAATGGATTTGATGGAGTTCTGTATCCTTTAGGGTATGCTGTGACAGGGCTTCCTTTTCATTATCACAAATCTAACACAATGCAAGCTCCCCACTGATGAGAAAAGTGAAACTTCCTATTAATGAAATGGCCTGATTGCTTAACGTTGAAGGGACACATTTTGATACTGGTACAAGGTGCAATGCAGTTGATAGTATCATATCCTGCACTGTTAACATTATTATTAATATTATTATTTATTTCTTAGCAGACGCCCTTATCCAGGGCAACTTACAATTGTTACAAGATATCACATTATTTTTACATACAATTACCCATTTATACAGTTGGGTTTTTACTGGAGCAATCTAAGTAAAGTACAAGGGTACAGCAGCAGTGTCCCCCACCTGGGTTTGAACCCACGACCCTCCAGTCAAAAGTCCAGAGCCCTAACCACTACTCCACACTGCTGCAGATGAGATGTTAAGTTTAGAAATATGAATGCACAGTAGTTATCATTTCAACTTCTTGTGCACTGGCCCTTTTAAGTGCAGGTCAACACAGAGGCCAGTTTATTGATGCAGATGCTCACTGAGATGAGACTCCATCATGTGTGTTCTGCATGGTCCCAAATTGAGTGCAGCATAGAGTGCATTCAAATTCTTAGCACTAGCACTTATATTTACTCATTGATACATTTCTAAGCTTACCATTCAAAACCTTGCTGAATGTAATGAATGCAAATTCATAGCAAATGAACCTATATTGTATTACATCTCTATTTGGTAAAACCTGAAAACAAATGTGTTTTTTTCCTATTGACACACACACACACACACACACACACACACACACATACTGTACAGGTAAAATATTTAGTAAAACAACATTTTCACACAATTTTCTATTATACTATGAAAGAATAGTCTTACAAGAGCTGTGGTACCACACTTGTTGAATGGTGCTCTCACCACCACCCAGCGCCCTTCAGTTTGTGCTTTGCATGTACGATCTGCCAGGTGGATGTCATCAATGGTGAGACTGGCACTGGTTACCAGAGTCATTGGAAACCGGTATTCAGCTGCATCAGATGAACATTTCAAAGATTCTTCTTTTCATTATTAAAAAAGAATGACACAATCAGTTTGATAGAAATATAAAAATAAAAATTCAGTTGGTTTGTAAGAAACCTTTTTTTAGAGTGCTGAATTACTTTACCCCATTTTTCTCCTCAATTTAGAATGTCCAGTTCCCTCTTTTAATTCATAGTGTCGTTCCTATGATGTGTGACATCCAACATATCACTATAGTCCCCCCTTAATAAACTGACATATTGTAAAAAAGGACAGGGTCATTGGTAGTAAGCAAGAAGACTGAATAGGGTAAAACAGACAGCAAATTCCCACCCCCAGGCACAAGAAAACAGCAGTGTGAGTCACATGTCCTTTCTCTTTGGTCATCCTTCATCCTGGCATTGGGTGACTAAGCATTAAGTCGCTGTGCATCTATAGCTCTGGAACATAATTCTTAAAGCAGATAAACGACAGTAAGTGATAAAATGATTAGGATGGTAAGATTATGCTTACCTGGACGAACCCCATGATTTCGAATTGTATACCCATAGGAAACCAGTTGCTCAATTCCATAGACATAAAGTCCAAATGGTGCGGATTCATGGGAAATCACATGCCGTCCCCCGGATCTTCCCAAGAAAACTTGAGCAGCAGCAAATCCAAAAGCTTTTCTCTCTATGGGTGAAAATCGTTCTAATGTCTGACCATCTAAGGTGAACCCAGAGATATCTGGCTGGTGTACAATCACCTCAATATAGTTGTAATAATTTGACATTGTTACAAAAGTATACTTCTGGCTAAAAGACAAACTGGGGACAATATTGGATAGAAAAGGATCAAAATTCTGAACGTGTATGTTCCTTCCCCCTGCAAAGAGATATGTCAACATCACTGGTTTAGTTGAATTGATGCTCATTGCTTCATTCACCATTAGTTCAGAGTGAGATCCTTCATGCAGGACCATATGCTGTGTCTGTGCATTATGTACACTGATGTACACTGTGTTGTTCTGTTCAGCAGAGATGATGGCGATTTTGTCTTTTAAGTCTTTAGGCATCAAAGGGAAAATAATAAACGAAGTACCCCAGCTATTCACAGGATACATCTGGGCTGATAATAAACCATATAAATTAGGATCTGTGTCTTGAAAACATCTGTTGCCAGTGATCACAGCCACCGGTTTTGAGGACACAATTCTCGTCCCAGTTAATGGTGTTTGACTTTGAAACTGGATAACCTGGTTTGACGTCAGTGTGAAAGAGAAACTCTGCTTATTTGAATAAGTGACGCCCTTGAAACTCAAAGTACCAGACACTGTCACTGTCACCTCGGCAGTCTCAAACTCGTTAGCTATAACAAACTCAGCAGGATGTGCAAATATTCCCTCTGGAGCAAAAATATAATAGTCTGTTCCCAAAGAACTTACTGGCAAAATGGAAATTGCCTCTGTTGAAAGGGAATGTTGATTTAAGGAAAAGACTGAAATATCTTCATCAGAGATGATTTTCACCAGCTTTCCTGACAGTTCCTGCCCTTGGAGCATGTATGAACTGCTTAAAGACACTACAGTGCTGCTTTCTGGTGGTAGGGACACAGACTGATTAAATCGAGGTCTATCAACCAATACATTCACTGAGGCTGGCTTTTCATACGAGACCAAGTGAATCTGGAGGATAGGACTGCCGTGGTCATAGTTTTCCATAAATGCTGTTAAGAATCTTTTCCCAGTGTTTCCTGAAGTAGCAAGATCTAAAAAAAGAAAACACAACACAGGTTAATGAATTGCTGGCAAGTGATCGTTTTATTATCAGGAAACTATACAGTTGTTATGCATTACATACTAGAAAATCAATTTCACCTCATAAAAACATTGTTGTATTTTTGTGGATCTGAGTGATTTGCATAACCTGTACTTTCACAATGCTTGTGTAAACTGTACTTTCACATTGTCTGTGTAACCTGTACTTTCACATTGCCTGTATAACCTGTACTTTCACATTGCCTGTGTAACCTGTACTTTCACATTGCCTGTGTAACCTGTACTTTCACATTGCCTGTGTAACCTGTACTTTCACATTGCCTGTGTAACCTGTACTTTCACATCTCCCTAAGCTGTACTTTCACAGTGCCCGTGTAACCTGTACTTTCACATTGTCTGTGTAACCTGTACTTTCACAATGCCCGTGTAACCTGTACTTTCACATTGCCTGTATAACCTGTACTTTCACATTGCCTGTGTAACCTGTACTTTCACATTGCCTGTGTAACCTGTACTTTCACAATGCCTGTGTAACCTGTACTTTCACAGTGCCCGTGTAACCTGTACTTTCACATTGTCTGTGTAACCTGTACTTTCACAATGCCCGTGTAACCTGTACTTTCACAGTGCCCGTGTAACCTGTACTTTCACATTGCCTGTGTAACCTGTACTTTCACAATGCCTGTGTAAACTGTACTTTCACAGTGCCTGTGTAACCTGTACTTTCACATTGTCTGTGTAACCTGTACTTTCACAATGCCCGTGTAACCTGTACTTTCACAGTGCCTGTGTAACCTGTAATTTCACATTGCCTGTGTAACCTGTACTTTCACATTGCCTGTGTAACCTGTACTTTCACAGTGCCCGTGTAACATGTACTTTCACAGTGCCTGTATAACCTGTACTTTCACATCTCCCTAACCTGTACTTTCACATTGCCTGTGTAACCTGGACTTTCACATCTCCCTAAGCTGTACTTTCACAGTGCCTGTATAACCTGTACTTTCACATCTCCCTAACCTGTACTTTCACATTGCCCGTGTAACCTGGACTTTCACATCTCCCTAAGCTGTACTTTCACAGTGCCCGTGTAACCTGGACTTTCACATCTCCCTAACTTGTACTTTCACAGTGCCTGTGTAACCTGTACTTTCACATCTCCCTAAGCTGTACTTTCACACTGCAATGTATAGTCTATAGGTTTGAGTTGGGGCTGTAGCGTTACTGTTTCCTCCTGATATAAATAACCGATTGTTCATCTTGAAGCCGGACCTGTGTCGTTCATTTCAACAAGTACTATATGGTAATATAGTATTACATTGTAATGAAAAGCTTTGCTTCTCCTCCAAGCCACTTTCCCTACAAACACTGACAGTTACACCCCAAACTGGTGGTATTCATTTGGGTGTAACCTTTCTCTGTTAAAAAATGAACACCTGATAATGAAGATGGATTTCTCTTTTTGTTAATGATTTCTTTAATAGAAGCCTTTGCTAAATAATCAACATCAAATACAATTTCACATATTGATTTGTATTTTGTGAGATTTCATCAATGTGCAAAAATAAATGTTAGCGTTATTGTACTTACTTTCAGCTGCTAGGACAGAGTTTGCACAGAAAAAACTGAAGACGAGGAGGATGAGCATTCTGTAAAGAAAAACTTTTTATTTAAACACAGTTCTACAGAGATACTTCATAGCCCTTGCATCATTAGGGCTGTGAGCAGGCTTGGGCAAAATACTTAGGTAAATGTATTTTCAATACACAATACAACATACTCAGAAAAAATGTGTCCAAATACTGAATACAAACTACTTTGGAAACACTGCATTGTCAATACAAAATACAATTGTATTTGGAACATACCATTTGAAATGACAAAACACCTTTAATAAAACAAACCAATATTTTCATAGGTCATCCAGAAAATCTATTTAGTCAATAAAGGAACTGAAACGGTTAACAATGAACATGTTTCAAGCTATATCAAGCCTACACTCTATTAGAGAGTGGGTTTCCACAGGGGACCCACTATCTAATAGAGTGTCAGTCTCTCAGACTCAGATATCTGGTGGAATATTATGCCAATTCTCCTTCAGAGGGTTTGTCATTTCAGCAAAGGTTGGTGGTCTGATGCCGAGTGTGGCAATTTCAAAACATCCCACGGTGGTTTAATGGAGTTTCAGTTGCCACTGAAATGCTCAACATTATTGTCCAGGAGAGGCTGCGTGGGGAGAAGTGCTTCATGGAAAGGTGCAGAGCAGTTTAGAAGCAGTAAGGAGAAATTAAATCTTTAACTGCTTTAATCAGAAAATACAGTACATTGGGAAATGACTGTAACTTAAATTCTAACAGCTGTGTGTCTTTTTCTGATAACAAGCTGAAACTCAGGCCAGCTGATTACTTTCAAATTCAAACTCGGCGCCATTCTGAGACAAGGGAGCGGAGCTAATAAAGCATGAATAACAGGCTCACACACAAAGGCAAGGCAGTCCACAGCGGCAGCGTGGGGAGAAGAGCTTTGTGGAAAAGTGCAGAGCAGTTTAGAAGCAGTTTAAAAGAGAAGAGCTTCATGGAAAAGTGCAGAGCAGTTTAGAAGCAGTTTAAAAGAGAAGAGCTTCGTGGAAAAGTGCAGAGCAGTTTAGAAGCAGTTTAAAAGAGAAGAGCTTCGTGGAAAAGTGCAGAGCAGTTTAGAAGCAGTTTAAAAGAGAAGAGCTTCGTGGAAAAGTGCAGAGCAGTTTAGAAGCAGTTTAAAAGAGAAGAGCTTCGTGGAAAAGTGCAGAGCAGTTTAGAAGCAGTTTAAAAGAGAAGAGCTTCGTGGAAAAGTGCAGAGCAGTTTAGAAGCAGTTTAAAAGAGAAGAGCTTCGTGGAAAAGTGCAGAGCAGTTTAGAAGCAGTTTAAAAGAGAAGAGCTTCGTGGAAAAGTGCAGAGCAGTTTAGAAGCAGTTTAAAAGAGAAGAGCTTCGTGGAAAAGTGCAGAGCAGTTTAGAAGCAGTTTAAAAGAGAAGAGCTTCGTGGAAAAGTGCAGAGCAGTTTAGAAGCAGTTTAAAAGAGAAGAGCTTCGTGGAAAAGTGCAGAGCAGTTTAGAAGCAGTTTAAAAGAGAAGAGCTTCGTGGAAAAGTGCAGAGCAGTTTAGAAGCAGTTTAAAAGAGAAGAGCTTCATGGAAAAGTGCAGAGCAGTTTAGAAGCAGTTTAAAAGAGAAGAGCTTCGTGGAAAAGTGCAGAGCAGTTTAGAAGCAGTTTAAAAGTGAAGAGCTTCGTGGAAAAGTGCAGAGCAGTTTAGAAGCAGTTTAAAAGAGAAGAGCTTCGTGGAAAAGTGCAGAGCAGTTTAGAAGCAGTTTAAAAGAGAAGAGCTTCATGGAAAAGTGCAGAGCAGTTTAGAAGCAGTTTAAAAGAGAAGAGCTTCATGGAAAAGTGCAGAGCAGTTTAGAAGCAGTTTAAAAGAGAAGAGCTTCGTGGAAAAGTGCAGAGCAGTTTAGAAGCAGTTTAAAAGAGAAGAGCTTCGTGGAAAAGTGCAGAGCAGTTTAGAAGCAGTTTAAAAGAGAAGAGTTTCATGGAAAAGTGCAGAGCAGTTTAGAAGCAGTTTAAAAGAGAAGAGTTTCATGGAAAAGTGCAGAGCAGTTTAGAAGCAGTTTAAAAGAGAAGAGCTTCATGGAAAAGTGCAGAGCAGTTTAGAAGCAGTTTAAAAGAGAAGAGCTTCATGGAAAAGTGCAGAGCAGTTTAGAAGCAGTTTAAAAGAGAAGAGCTTCATGGAAAAGTGCAGAGCAGTTTAGAAGCAGTTTAAAAGAGAAGAGCTTCATGGAAAAGTGCAGAGCAGTTTAGAAGCAGTTTAAAAGAGAAGAGCTTCATGGAAAAGTGCAGAGCAGTTTAGAAGCAGTTTAAAAGCAGGCTGACAGCCGAAGAAACAAAACTTAAACTTACAAAAATGAAAACTTAAAAAAAAAAAAAAATAACATGGTCAAGCCATAGGACAGGCAGGACAGAAGAGGTGGGGAGGTGGTGGGGGGTGGGGAGGTGGTGGTGGGGGTGGGGGGAAGGAAGGGGGAGAAAACAAAAAAACAGAAGGGAGACCACATCAAAACAAGTGCAACACCTCAGGTAAGACAACTATTAAATGTATTTATCTTAATGCTAGAAGTCTGAGAAACAAAATGTTAGAACTTGAAGCTACTGCACTAACAAGTAACTACGATGTGATAGGTGTTACAGAAACTTGGTTGTCTGAGAGGGATGGAGACGAATATAATATTAGTGGGTACACACTGTATAGGAAAGACAAGCAGGACAGAAGAGGCGGAGGGGTAGCGCTATACATAAGAAATAGTCTTGAAGCCCAGGTGTTAAATCTGGACGAAGAAAACAACGCAGAATCAATATGGGTCAGAATAATGGACAAAAATTCAAAGGGCAAAATAATAGGGGCAAATTCAGAAGCAGAGCAAAATAATCTGTTAAACAATGACATTAGAAATGAGTGTAGAAAAGAAGAAACCATACTAATGGGGGATTTCAACTTCCCCCATATAGAATGGGAAAACCCAGTGGGGAGCACGACAGACGAAATTGAAATGGTAGAAATGACAAATGACTGCTTCCTAACACAATTTGTCAAGGCACCGACTAGAGGGGAGGCATGTTACCCTTTATTTTATTTAATTTTGTACATTATTGGTTCCTTTTTTATTTTGCCATTTATGAATTTGGTCCAATGTAGTATATTATGTTGTTTGTTTAGATTGAAAACGTGTTGTTTTCTTAAATATTTTACGGACACTAAGTATTTTTCTGATACAAAAGTTGTTAAAATCAACATTATTCATATTCTAACATATGAATGTACATAAGTATACAGACAATATTTGTTGTGAATTAAAAATATTTTAAAGCAATTTTTTTTTTAAAAAGACATGTTTTTTCTACTTTTCTTTTGCTTTCTAGTTGGGTAAATTAAGATTTTACTTAATGTCAGAGAGTAACCTTTGGCATGTCCAGGTACTACAAGCACTCAGCTTTAAATGGATATATAAATTAACTCACACAATAAGCTAAAACCCTGCCAATCACTTCTCATAAAGGTAAAAATGTGCACCTGTCAAATAGTTTTGTATAAAATCAAGACCATACATGATATTTAAAAAATGATTTCAGATTCTAGTTCCTGCAGTGTGTGGCTATCACTGCTAACTATACATATTTTAAGTAGGAGATCAGTAAATTACATTTATGAGGACATTTCTAAAGAAAAGTTAATTTTCAAGTGGATTTTTTAAATTTTGTGTCACATTCAAGCTAGGTCAGTGTGGGTATACTTGATAATAGAATGAAATCATTATTTATTTAGTAATCTGCAGAGCAGCAGCTTTTTAGAAATGTATAACACTGTATGCTTTAAGTAGACATTTGGTCTGAAACGGTGTCTCCGCTGGCTTTGCAAAAACGAGCAAAGCTGAGATTGACAAGCTCTCGATCGACTGCCGGTGTCTACTGTGCTTGCTTCAAAAAACAAAAGCCAAAACAAAAACACAGCATCCATGTGGTCACACAAAACCTCACAATTGGCATGTAATGATGGCCCGAGTTCAGTGGTTTGTTTAAACAGGGAGTGCACTCAGTAGTGAAAGGTGTGTGTGTACAACAAACAACCACAGCGATTGCTGTTTGTGAATACGGTTGTCGCGCTAACCGCAGTGTGTGTGTGTACGTAGCATAAGAGATAAAAATGGCAACATCATAGATGAAGAGAAAAAAATAGCATATATATTAATGATTACTTTTCACAAGTTTTTACAAAGGAGGGTACGGACAACATTCCCCACATGTCAACCTGTTTCTATCCAGTTTTAAATAACTTTAGCATAACAGAGGCAGAAGTGTTAAAGTGACTAGGAGCTCTTAAAATAAACAAATCCCCAGGGCCGGATGAGATCCTCCCAATTGTACTCAAAGAAATGAAAGAAGTTATTTACAAACTGCTAACCAAGATCATGCAACAGTCTCTTGACATAGGGGTTGTACCGACAGACTGTAAAATTGCAAACGTAATACCGATCTACAAAAAGGGAGACAAAACCGAACCAGGTAACTACAGACCAATAAGCCTGACTTCTATTATATGTAAACTTATGGAAACTATAATAAGATCCAAAATGGAAAATTACCAATATGGTAACAGTATCCTGGGAGACAGTCAGCATGGTTTTAGGAAAGGGAGATTGTGTCTAACTAACCTGCTTGATTTTTTTGAGGATGCAACATCGACAATGGATAATTGCAAAGCATACGACATGGTTTATTTAGATTTCCAGAAAGCTTTTGACAAAGTTCTGCATAAAAGATTCATTCTCAAACTGAACGCAGTAGGGATTCAAGGAAATGCATGCATATGGATTAGGGAGTGGTTAACATGTAGAAAACAGAAAGTACTGATTAGAGGAGAAACCTCAAAATGGAGCGAGGTAACCAGTGATGTACCACAGGGATCAGTATTAGGTCCTCTGCTCTTCCTAATCTACATTAATGACAGATTCTGGTATAGTAAGCAAGCTTGTTAAATTTGCAGACGACACAAAAATAGGAGGAGTGGAAAACAGTGATGCAGCAGCAAAAAGGATATTGCTGCTCTAGAAATATTGTAAAGAAGAGTGACCAGAAGTATTCTGGGTTTAAAAGGCATGTTGTATGCAAATAGGCTAAAATAATTGAATATTCAGTCAAGAAGAGTACACTGTGATCTGATTCAAGCATTCAAAATCCTAAAAGGTATTGACAAAGTCGACCCAGGGGACTTTTTTACCTGAAAAAAGAAACAAGGATCAGGGGTCACAAATGGAGATTAGATAAAGGGGCATTCAGAACAGAAAATAGGAGGCACTTTTTTACACAGAGAATTGTGAGGGTCTGGAACCAACTTCCCAGTAATGTTGTTGAAGCTGACACCCTGGGATCCTTCAAGAAGCTGCTTGATGAGATTCTGGGATCAATAAGCTACTAACAACCAAACGAGCAAAATGGGCCAAATGGCCTCCTCTCGTTTGTAAACTTTCTTATGTCCTTAATGCTTGTAATTTTAACTCAACAGTAAAAAGAGTGGGGATGAGATCACCATAGTAACAGACTTTCTGACCCTGAAGGCAATCTATAGCAGTGGCAATGGACTTCAGCACTCGGCAGTACTCATCAAGGAAGTCTAAATCCACTTCCTTAAAGCTAGGAAGTTGGAGTATTTCCATCAACTGGGGAACTTTATCACAGATAGTCAAACTGTCATACAATGAATTCCATCGAGTAGGGAAGGGCTCTTCAACTAGTTTTTTAAAGGTGCCAGATTGGAAAAAAAGTTAGGAGTAGGTGGGCCAGAAGTATTTTACTCTGCACAATTTTAAGCAATATAATAAATATTATATGACGTAATGTTTGTATATTGAACAAGACTTACACATGTTACCATATAGATAGTACTTTAATAATAGAACGGTGTGAACATTTAACAGAGTATCATTACAAACATTTTAAAATGTATGTGACATATTAATAGTATAATATAATATACTATAATATACAGTCTGAGAGCGAGAACTGTGAGACAATGTGGTTGTAAGGTAAAGATGTGACACAAAAAACTTTCATCACACAATATGTGAGCGTTCCACTTAAAACAAATAAACTTGTGTCTTTGTTTCTATTTCATCTCTGACACAAAAATGAAAACACGAATATGTTAAAAACAGACATATTAGTCCCATGGAAAGGGATGTACCGGTAATCATGTTTCTACATTTTGGTTAATTTCCCAAATAATGACATTTGATGTTTCTGACCAAACTAATCTCCTTTGTATGGTATACTCCTTTGTATGGTATACTTTCTAATGAATCAATCGCTGAGTGCAAGATCGCACAAGAGCTACACAAGCACGTTGGTAGGAAGAGATCAGTGCCTCTTGATACATATTTCCAAAAGCTCAATGTTTGGTTTCAAAATGCCTTTTCATATTGTATTCTTTAACTACTGACACACATTCATTGCACAATAAAAACATTTGCTTTTCGTTCGGTGCAGTTAGTAAAATAAATAAGTATTTATTGGTCCACTCGTTGAATCTACCATTTTCACCATCATTTCTCTTTTTACTAGCTGGAGTAGAGAGAGCCATGTTTATATCACTTTAAAAAAAGACAGAAAAAAACCTTTCAATAGCAACACGAATACAAAACTAAAATCGCCCACAGAGTATGCAAAGCGGTGCTCCATGGAACTGGCTTGTATGAGTCGCGCTGAGTGGCTAGTGATTGAAAAGGGGTGGTGTTAATGCGTGTGCTGATTTGCCGGATCCAAAAATCAAACCCGTCTTAATCACACAAATACTATGGAGTAGGGCATGAAGTAATCCAGTGACAATGGCACATTTCCAGAATTATTCTGACGGTTTGTGGCCCACCAGATGCATTCCACTTGAGCTGTGCAGCGTTTTCTCTCTTAAACCGAAATATGGAAAATACCGAACAAAGTATGCTAGCATTTTCTTTGAGCTTTTGTACTATTATCTGTGTATTTATCTATCCATTGACTTTGATGAGAATGCAATCAGGTGCATTATTTTTAATAATTAACACAATCTTTTTTTAACTTATATTAGCCTTTGTTATCATAAGAATTAAATTATTATTATTTATTTCTTAGCAGGCACCCTTATCCAGGGATACTTACAATTGTTACAAGATATCACATTATTTTTACATACAATTATATTTTTTACATTATTTTTACCCATTTATACAGTTTTTTTTTTTTTTTTTTTAATTGGAGCAATCTAGGTAAAGTCCCCCACCAGAAACTGAACCCATGACCCTCCAGTCAAGAGTCCAGAGCCCTAACCACTACTCCACACTGCTGCCCCCGTGTAGAATAGTGAGGAGTGAAAAGAAATGAATTTGTGAACGGCACATCTTTATTTTAAACTACTATCATTCTCTTCGGATGTTTTTATATATATATATATATATATATTTTTTTAAAAACGTTTAACACAATTATAGATAAAATCTAATAATAATAATAATAATAATAATAATAATAATAATAATAATAATAATAATAACAGCAATACACTACTGTATATAACATCTATTGTTCTTACCTGATGTGCTGTCAGTTTTCTTTGGGCTGCTGGTGGGAATTCCTGACTGGACAAGTTATATGTACACAAGGATGAATTTATGGGAAAATGTTGATTTTAATCAGATAATAGTCTACTTTTTTCAGATACATACCATCAGAACAGAAAAAGTCCATATTTGTCACTATGTGTTCTCACAGCAAAAAGGTAGTTTACATCTGAAATCCTGCAATGAACTTCGCTCCAGATGGCATAGCAGCAATGTATGTTTGAGTATTTTGAAATTACAAAATACTCAGGCATGTGTATTTTCAATACAAAATAAATTTTAAAAAACTTGCATTACACATTACAAAAATACAAATGTAATGAAAACACGTATTTCAATTACATGTATTTTCAATACTGCCCATCCCTGGCTGTGAGATCATATGTTGCCAGTTATAAACTTCAAATAAAAGAAAGACAGGATTTAGGATCATAGTCATTGACCCCACATACTGACAGCAGAGACTGTAAATGTGTACAGGATGTTGTTTTGTGAGATCTTTTGATGCTGGACAACGTTGAAACATTGCCATTGCTTGACTGTATCTATTATTAGTTCCAATGACTTGTCTTAGTCATTGTTTAATGTGAATGATTAAATGATTACAGCTTAATTTGCTGAAATTCAAAATCCAAAAGTCAAACTGAAATATGAAAACCCACACACCAATTTATAACAGATACTCACCTTGTAGTTATGCTGTGACGGATGCAGTACTGATAAATACCATCTCAGAAACCACACACTATATATATGTGTGTGTGTGTGTGTGTGTGTGTGTGTAATATGTAAAACAGCCATTGTTCATGATAGCAACAACTTGCCACACATAGGATTTACAAGGTCACTTCCCGGTAAGATAAATGATTATCTGGTTGTCAAATCTAAATATGATCAAAGAGCACTGCTGTAAAATACTGAAATTCTGGAATTTTCTAACACTTCCTGGAAACTATTCACTACTAATAATAAAAAACAAGAAACAAAATAAAGTGGCTCTCAAAAGTATTCACCCCCCCTTGGACTTTCCCACATTTTATTGTGTTACAACATGGAATCAAAATGGATTTAATTTGGAGTTTTTGCCACTGATCAACATAACAAAAGTCTATAATGTCAAATTGAAAAATACAATCTACAAATCGTTCTAAATTAATTACAAATACAAAACAGAAAATAATTGATTGCATAAGTATTCACTCCCTTGAGTCAATATTTGGTAGAGGCACCTTTGGCAGTAATTACAGCCATGAGTCTATTTGGATAAGTCTCTACAAGCTTTACACATCTGGACACTGCAATTTTTGCCCATCCTTCTTTGCAAAATTGCTCAAGCTCCGTCAAGTTGGAAGGGGACCTTTGGTGAACAGCAATTTTCAACTCTTTCCACATATTCTCAATTGGATTGAGGTCAGGGCTTTGACTGGGCCACTCCAGGACATTGACATTTTTGTTTTTAAGCCACTCCAGTGTGGCTTTGGCTGTATGTTTGGATTCATTGTCCTGCTGGAAGATAAATCTTCTCCCAGGTCTCTTGCAGACTTCAGCAGGTTTTCCTCCAGGATTTCTCTGTATTTTGCTGCATCCATTTTGCCCTCTATCTTCATGAGCTTTCCAGGTCCTGATGCAGAGAAGCATCCCCATAGCATGATGCTGCCACCACCATGCTTCACGGTAGGGATGGTGTTCTCAGGATGATGTGCGGTGTTAGGCTTGCGCCAAACATAGCGCTTAGCATTGAGCCCAAAAAGCTCTATTTTGGTCTCATAAGACCATAGAATCTTCTTCCACTTGGTCTCAGAGTCTCCCACATGCCTTCTGGCAAACTCTAGCCGAGATTTGATGTGAGTTTTTTTCAACAATGGCTTTCTTTTTGCCACTCTCCCATAAAGGCCAGTATTGTGAAGCACCTGGGCTATTGTTGCTGTATGCACAGTGTCACCCAGCTCAACCGTGGAAGACTAACTCCTTTAGAGTTGCCATAAGCCTCTTGGTTACCTCCCTGACTAGTGCCCTTTTCGCCCGGATACTCAGTTTTTGAGGACGGCCTGTTCTAGACAGATTCACAGTTGTGCCATATTCTCTCCATTTCTTAATAATAGACTTTACTGTGCTCCGGGGGATATTCAATGCCTTGGAAATGTTCTTATATCCTACCCCTGATTGGTGCTTTTGAAGAACCTTATTCCAGATTTGCTTTGAATGTTGCTTTGTCTTCATGATGTAGTTTTTGTTAGGAAATGTACTAACCAACTGTGGGACCTCCCAGAGACAGGTGTATTTAACCTGAAATCATGTGAAACACCTTAATTGCACACAGGTGGACTCCATTCAACTAATTATGTGACTTCTAAAGACAGTTGGTTGCACCAGAGCTTATTTAGGTGTGTCATAGCAAAGGGGGTGAATACTTATGCAATCAATTATTTTCTGTTTTATATTTGTAATTAATTTAGAATAATTTGTAGATTTTATTTTTCACATTGACATGATGGACTTTTTTTGTTTTGATCAGTGGCAAAAACTCCTAATTAAATCCATTTTGATTCCATGTTGTAACACAATAAAATGTGGAAAAGTCCAAGAGGGGTGAATACTTTTGAGAGCCACTGTATGTGTATATATATATATATATATATATATATATATATATATATATATATATATATATATATATATACCTTATTGGGTTCATGATTCTCTGTGGAGAAACTTTACAGAATGGAGTCCCCACTTAGATAGTATTGAGCAACACAAGTCCCCACTTGGATAGTACAGAATGACATTCACACACCAGTGTGTGTGTAGGTATAGTTTAAGAGCCAGTTGTCAATAACAGGTATGAAGGAAAACTGATAAGTAGATTAATAATTATTTTGTATTTGAAGTATTAGTGCTATACCTTATTGGGTTCATAGTGCTCTGTGAAATGGAATGGAGTCCCCACTTAGATAGTATTGAGTGACACAAGTCCCCACTTGGATAGCGCAGAACGATGCTCACACTGTTTTTTATATTGAATGTATATCTTTCAGGTTTCAAAATATAAATTTCTGTCTCCATTTTGATTTTTTTGTATATAGGGACATATAATTAAATTAATGTATTTTAAAATTAAATGTTATGTAAATATTATAATTTAGATATTAAATATGATGTTTATATATTGATATTTAGTATGATAAAAAAATTAGTAGTTAATTAAAATCTTTCATTGAAATAATCTTATGGTTATAAATAGTTTAACTGAAACAGTATTGAAACTGTGTTTTCCATATAACTGATATTTTTTAAATTCACAAATTGTCTTTTAAAAGTATTTAAATCTCATAATCATTTACAAGCATACTGTAATCAAGAGCAAAGAGATAGAGTTTAGAGTTGTTAATAACATATATGAATGAAAATTGATAAGTAGATTAATAATTATTAAAACTGAGAAGTTTGGAGTCCCCACTTGGATAGTGCGAAACGATGCGATCAAACAGGGCTGTGTGTGTTTGTGCAATATAAGTACACTATGCAAGTACATTGTAATTAGGTTGCTAACTGTGCTTTCAATTTTCTATCAGTATTAAACTTTACCAGATTCATAATCCTTTATATAAATACTCCCCACATTATAGTCCCCACTTAGATAGTATTGAGAGACACAAGTCCCCACTTGCATAGTACAGAATGATGGTCAGACACTGAAATACGAATTTCTTTCTCCATTTAGATTTATTTTGTATATAGTGACATATAAATAAATTAATGTATTTTAAAATTATATGTCAGGTAAATATTATAATTTAGAGATTAAATATGATATAATATTTATATATTGATATTTAGTATGATAAAAATTAGCAGAGTTAATTAAAATTAAGTCGAAATAATCTTATGGTTATAATTAGTTTAGCTAAAAATTACAAATTAGCTTTTTAAAACATTCTCATAATCATTTGCAAAGATTCTGTAATTTAGAGTAAAGAATTCGAACTTAAAAACTACTAAATGCTGAATTGTAAGAAAGAGGAAGATGAATCTGCAACATGTCTGTGTAATGGTTGTGAACAGCAAGACTCAGAGTGGCTGCGGCTCAGACACAGTCCTACTGCAGGCTGCGCAGGACCCCACTTGTAGCGTAAACGAGGTTTAAGTCCCCACTTGGTTGTTTATTTTTTAAATATATTTTTTCTAATTTAAACAAATATTATCAATGTTGAGCTTAAAACATAATTTTGTATATATATATTTGGTTTAAAGAAAATGTTGGGAAGTCATGGTGCCCACTTAGCTGGTGGAGAATCATAGACCCCACTTGGTAGCATAGACGTGTATGTGTGAGTGTGAGAGTGGGAAGACACTTCAGGCTGGGTAATGGCCTTCATGACAATGTAAGAAGCAGTGTATTGCATTTTATACTTTGCGGCTGGAAATACATCTTTATGGAATTGTGGCTGGTCATAAAACATAAAGAAAAGGGAGAGGGATTCAACTTCCTTTATCAGAGCAGTCATCAAAAGTTCAAACAGTCTTTCTGTGGAGCTGCAATTCTATTATGAGGTGTGCAGAACATGATCCAGATAAAGGGCTGACATGAACAGACACAATACTTCCTTATTGCTTCATTAGGGGATTTTTATTAGCACTTTTTGAAGAAAAAGGAGGAGGGACAATAACCAGACAGTAACCCTTTATCCCAATAAAGTTCAATAACCTTTAGTCTAGGAATAGAGATATCTAGCTGAGATAAATAAAAGCAAGCTGGCAATCTAAGTTTGTGTTGTTCATCCTCTACCTGTATTCCATAGATTTGCCATCTAACATGAAATGAATATTTCTGGCACTCAATTGTTTTTATAAAATGTCTAGGATAAATTAAACACTGTGAGCAGCTTTTACAATTGAGTTCTTGCCACCATAACTGGCAATTAAGGATTTCAGGGCCTGTGAACATGTGGTTTGCAGTGCGTAAGTGAAAGGGTGATGCAGGTGCTCCAGACAATGACAAACACAGAATTCATGGTTCAAGTTCTTTTTATTTTCCGTTTCACTCTCCTTGACCGTATAAATAATAAATGCTGGCTCGACCCAACTATGGGTATTGCCAGCGTATAAACCAAGGGGTTACAAAACACAGACAAACAACACAGATACAGACACGTCTCTGGACAGTGCATGCTCTGGGTGCAGGTGCAGTGCTTGATTCAATACAGGTGCAGTGAAGTCCGGGCTTGTGGCAGCTCCCGGCTATGTATAGCAGCCGTCTGGCAAAGATAAATGTACACAGTTATTGATAACAAAACACTTCACATAATGATTCTTCATCCTCGTTTCCTCCCATTAACCACAACAAAGGAACCGATTACGGCGTCACGTCCCCCTACATACCCTCAGCCCCGCCCCATCCGATAGCTAGTTCAATCACGTCTCCTCCAATTCATGAATGAAACTTCACGGCGCCCCTTTCCTGAATGGCTGGCTTCAGACTGCCCCTGGAATGAACTGCCCAACCATTCGGTACGAGGTACGCAGTTCCTGTTGTACAGTGCTCTCACCGGTCAAGAGGGAGATTGTTGATTCAGATTCATTTGCTCTCTCTCACAGGGCCTTTAGATATTCACTCTATGAAAATCAAAACAAAAATTCAGGTTCAGATTTTAAAGTTACCAGTTTAAGAATATGGTATAAAAGTACATTACAGTACAGCATCAGTGTGTATTATAATGCAGTGAGCAGTTTTGTCAGGTTGACTGATACGAGTTGCAGCTGATGCACTGAGACTCTTCTAGAGAAGTTGAACTGGTGCTGAGAAGAGACACAGGCGCAGAGCGTGATTATTCTAATAGACATCAACTTTACTTAAGTGTATACATGTTAATAAGCACTTATAATTTGAGTTTGTCATATATTTTGTGATAAAATTAAATGATAGCATAACACCAAGTAAGCAAATGGATATTTAACTGAATGTAAACGTTTCTGACAGACCCCTTTAAAGTAATAGTAAGAAGCAGTCAAGAAGATAATGTTTTGTTGAGTTTTTTTCTGTTAGATGGTGCATTTTCCTGATCTGGTGAAGCGAGGTTAAGTAGGAAATTATTTGGATCCCTCTACCAGTACCTATTATTTCATAATTATTTAATGGCCGAAACAATGCTCAGCAATGCCTGATTAAATATGTCCCCTGAATTGAGGAAGGAGATGCCAAGGTGTGGTAGGTGAAGCATGTGAGACATAGATGGGTTTCTGTGACAGGATGACTGGGCGGTGACGTCACGGCAGAAGCAGGAACAATAAACGACAGAGAGGTGGAGTTTGGTGGAGCTGAGCGAATGCTTTTGCTCAGCATTTAATAAATAAACAGAACAGAAAATAAACAGTTGTAACAAACACAAAAACACAGGACACGGCACATTCGCCAAAACAAAAGAGACAAACAAAACGGACTATACAGACAAACGAACAAACACGGTGAGAGAAAACATATATTTAGTTTTACTTTTTAGTTTCTCCTTCTCCACACCCGTTCTCCACTCACCGAACACCCAACCCCGAGTGAGTGAAAACATGCAGCTTTTATGCAGTTGTACCGAGACTCGATTGCTAGTCAATCATTCAATTGGAATCTCGGTACAACTGCACGTGAATTAATTAAAGTGCAATTCCCCGTGCTCACATATTATTACTTTTTACTTGCACGTGATGTGATGTGCCATCCTCGTGCCTAAATACAAATATACAATTTAAACACATGTGAAACACAGACCCGCTTATATCCCGTGTACCAATGCCTATACACCAACATTTACACACAACACGTAACATATAACATACACGGGGGGGGGGGCACTTTGCCACAGTTTCCCACCATCATCCTGCTCAATGTCTTTATATTGCTGAAATACTGTACTTCATTCTTATCAGGAAGCTGTCTTCTGAACTAAGCCATGATAACAATATCTAATTAAGGGTATAAGAACATAAGAAAGTTTACAAACGAGAGGAGGCCATTCAGCCCATCGTGTTCGTTTGGGTGTTAGTAGCTTATTGATCCCAGAATCTCATCAAGAAGCTTCTTGATGGATCCCAGGGTGTCAGCTTCAACAACATTACTGGGGAGTTGGTTCCAGATCCTCACAATGCTCTCTGTTAATAAGTGCCTCATATTTTTTGTTCTGAATGCCCCTTTATCTAATCTCCATTTGTGACTCCTGGTCGTTGTTTCTTTCTTCAGGTCGAAAACGTCCCCTGGGTCGACATTGTCAATACCTTTTAGAATTTTGAATGCTTGAATCAGATCACCGCGTAGTCCTCTTTGTTCAAGACTGAACAGATTCAATTCTTTTAGCCTGTCTGCATACGACATGCCTTTTAAACCCGAGATAATTCTGGTTGCTCTTCTTTGCACTCTTTCTAGAGCAGCAATATCCTTTTTGTAACGAGGTGACCAGAACTGAACACAGTATTCTAGGTGAGATCTTACTAATGCATTGTAAAGTTTTAACATTACTTCCCTTGATGTAAATTCAACACTTTTCACAATATATCCGAGCATCTTGTTGGTCTTTTTTATAGCTTCTCCACATTGTCTAGGTGAAGACACTTCTGAGTCAACATGAACTCCTAGGTCTTTTTCATAGATGCCTTCTTCAATTTCAGTATCTCCCATATGATATTTATAATGCACATTTCTATTGCCTGCGTGCAATACTTTACACTTTTCTCTATTAAATGTAATTTACCATTTGTATGTCCAGTTCTGAATGCTGTCTAGATCATTTTGAATAACATCTTTAAATTACATCTTGAATTGCTTTAATCAGAAAACATTGCAGGTTAAAGTCTAACAGCTGCGTGTCTTTTTCTGATAACAAGCTGAAACTTGGATCAGCTGATTCAAATTCCGCGCCGTTCAGAAACACGGGGGATGGGGGAGCCCGCAGCACAACGCAGAAACAAACAAAAGGCAGCCAGTGTTCACTGTGACAGCGTGTGGAAGCGACAGTGTGGGAGAAGTACAGTCGTGGACAAGTACAGCGCAGTTAGAAGCAGAAAGGAGGAATTACATCTTTAAATTACATCTTGAATTGCTTTAATCAGAAAACATTGCAGCTTAAAGTCTAAGATCTGCGTGTCTTTTTCTGGTAACAAGCTGAAACTTGGAGCAGCTGATTCAAATTCCGCGCCGTTATGAAACACGGGGGAGGGGCGGAGCCCGCAGCACAACGCAGAAACAAACAAAAGGTAGCCAGTGTTCACTGTGACAGCGTGTGGAAGCGACAGTGTGGGAGAAGTACAGTCGTGGACAAGCACAGCGCAGTTAGAAGCAGAAAGGAGGAATTGCATCTTTAAATTACATCTTGAATTGCTTTAATCAGAAAACATTGCAGCTTAAAGTCTAACAGCTGCGTGTCTTTTTCTGATAACAAGCTGAAACTTGGAGCAGCTGATTCAAATTCCGCGCTGTTCTGAAAGAGGGGGGAGGGGCTGAGCCCGCAGCACAACACAGAAACAAACAAAAGGCAGCCAGTATTCCCTGCGATAGCGTGTTGAAGCGACAGCGTGGGAGAAGTACAGTCGTGGACAAGTACAGCGCAGTTAGAAGCAGTTTGAAAGCAGGCTGACAGCTGCAGAAGCTAAACTGAACTTCCAAAAACAAAACAAACAAAAAAACAAACATGGTCTTCAACCTAGTAACCTGTGACAACTGCATGATGTGGGAAATCCGAGAAAACTCAACAGAGCTCAACCAATTGTGTGTAAAGTGCCGCATGATCCAGGACTTGCTTCAACGAGTGAGTCTGTTTGAAATGGAGCTGGAGGAAATGAGACAGCAACAGGAGCTTGAGCAGCTGACACACCCACAATTCATGAGGTCTGCACCCCTAGCAGACTGAAAGCCACCAGGGAGATGGAAGAGAGTCAAAACAGATGGGTTCAGATAGGCAGAAGCAGGGAAAAAAAGAAACTTCGTCAAACACAACCAAAATCCAAACATCCAACAAATTTGAGCCAACATTTAGATGACCAAAACCAACATCGAGAATGAAAGGAACAACATCCAGGACCCTATAAAGAGTGCTGGCCAGGCATCAAAAGGAAGGGAGGTCATGATTGTCGGGGACTCCATATTGAGAAACACAGCAAGTTCAGTTCGCTGTTTGGACCCCCTTAGTACAACAGTGTGCTGCCTTCCAGGAGCCTCTGTCAAGCACATCACTGAGAACGTGGACAGGGTCCTAGAACGAACAGGAGACGACCCGGTAGTAGTCGTCCACATCGGTACAAACAACATTGGAAGAGACAGGCCAAGATCCCTGCAAAACAAATTCAGAGAGCTAGGAAGGAAATTAAAAGACAAGACCAAAACTGTGGTATTTTCTGGGATACTGCCGGCACCTTGCAAAGGACCATATGGACAGCTGGAAATACAAAATCAAAATGCATGGTTGAAATCGTGGTGCACACAGGAAGGCTTCACCTTTCTTGAATATTGGAGCACATTCTACAACAAGGACTATCTATATAGGTGGGACGGTCTGCACTTAAACAGAAAGGGAACAAATCTACTCAGAGAAAGGATCCTTGAGGAGGTCCAGAAGCATTTAAACTAGAAAGGAAGGGGGGAGAAAACAAAAAAAAACAGAAGGGAGACCACATCAAAACAAGTGCAACACCTCAGGTAAGACAACTATTAAATGTATTTATCTTAATGCTAGAAGTCTGAGAAACAAAATGTTAGAACTTGAAGCTACTGCACTAACAAGTAACTACGATGTGATAGGTGTTACAGAAACTTGGTTGTCTGAGAGGGATGGAGACGAATATAATATTAGTGGGTACACACTGTATAGGAAAGACAAGCAGGACAGAAGAGGCGGAGGGTAGTGCTATACATAAGAAATAGTCTTGAAGCCCAGGTGTTAAATCAGGACAAAGAAAACAATGCAGAATCAATATGGGTCAGAATAATGGACAAAAATTCAAAGGGCATAATAATAGGAGCATGCTATAGACCGCCAAATTCAGACGCTGAGCAAAATAATCTGTTATACAATGACATTCGAAATGCGTGTAGAAAAGGAGAAGCCATACTAATGGGGGATTTCAACTTCCCCCGTATAAAATGGGAAAACCCCGTGGGGAGCACGACGGACGAAATTGAAATGGTGGAAATGACAAATGACTGCTTCCTAACGCAATTTGTCAAGGCACCGACTAGAGGGGAGGCATGCCTTGATTTAGTCTTTTCAGTAACAAAGACAGAATAACTAAAACAGAGGTCAGAGAGCCATTGGCAAACTCAGACCACAACATGGTCTCATTTGAAGTGTTTTTTAAAACCCCAAAAGTAATGACTAAAGCTAAGGTTTACAATTTTAGAAAAGCAAACTATGAAGGTATGAAACAGAGACTAACAGAAGTAGATTGGAGTAAAATAGAGAAAACATCCACAGAAGGATGGCTGTTTTTTAAAAATGTAGTACTAGAGGCGCAAAACAATTACATCCCAAAAATAGACAAATCTAAATCTAAAACAAAATGGCCAAAATGGTTTAATAGATCAATTAAAAAAAAAAAAATTCAGCAAAAAAAGACACTTTACAGAGCATTTAAAAGAGACCAAAAACAAAGTACACAGAAAGAGTACTTGGAACTGCAAACACAAGTCAAAAAGGAAGTTAGAAAGGCCAAGAGAGAGATAGAAATCAATATTGCTAAGGGTGCTAAAACCAATTCCAAAATATTTTTCCAATATTATAACAGCAAGAGAACATTCAAAGAGGAGGTTAAATGTCTAAGAGACACAAATGGCAAAATAATAGATGAAGAAAAAAAAATAGCAAATATATTAAATTATTACTTTTCACAGGTTTTTACAAAGGAGGACACGGACAACATGCCCGACATATCGACCTGTTCCTATCCAGTTTTAAATAACTTTAGCATAACAGAGGCAGAAGTGTTAAAGGGACTAGGAGCTCTTAAAATAAACAAATCCCCCGGGCCAGATGAGATCCTCCCAATAGTACTCAAAGAAATGAAAGAAGTTATTTACAAACCGCTAACCAAGATCATGCAACAGTCTCTTGACACAGGGGTTGTACCGACAGACTGGAAAATAGCAAACGTAATACCGATCCACAAAAGGGAGACAAACCGAACCAGGTAACTACAGACCAATAAGCCTGACTTCTATTAAATGTAAACTTATGGAAACTATAATAAGATCCAAAATGGAAAATTACCTATATGGTAACAATGTCCTGGGAGACAGCCAGCATGGTTTTAGGAAAGGGAGATCGTGTCTCACTAACCTACTTGACTTTTTTGAGGATGCAACATTGAAAATGGATAACTGCAAAGCATACGACATGGTTTATTTAGATTTCCAGAAAGCTTTTGACAAAGTCCCGCATAAAAGATTAATTCTCAAACTGAACGCAGTCGGGATTCAAGGAAATGCATGCACATGGATTAGGGAGTGGTTAACAGGTAGAAAACAGAAGGTACTGATTAGAGGAGAAACCTCAAAATGGAGTGAGGTAACCAGCGGTGTACCACAGGGATCAGTATTGGGTCCTCTGCTATTCCTAATCTACATAAATGATTTAGATTCTGGTATAGTAAGCAAACTTGTCAAATTTGCAGACGACACAAAAATAGGAGGAGTGGCAAACACTGTTGAAGCAGCAAAGGTCATTCAAAATGATCTAGACAGCATTCAGAATTGGGCAGACACATGGCAAATGAAATTTAATAGAGAAAAGTGTAAAGTATTGCATGCAGGAAATAAAAATGTGCATTATAAATATCATATGGGAAGTGCTGAAATTGAAGAAGGGAACTATGAAAAAGACCTAGGAGTTTATGTTGACTCAGAAATGTCTTCATCTAGACAATGTGGGGAAGCTATAAAAAGGCCAACAAGATGCTCGGATATATTGTGAGAAGTGTTGAATTTAAATCAAGGGAAGTAATGTTAAAACTCTACAATGCATTAGTAAGACCTCACCTAGAATATTGTGTTCAGTTCTGGTCACCTCGTTACAAAAGGATATTGCTGCTCTAGAAAGAGTGCAAAGAAGAGCAACCAGAATTATCCCGGGTTTAAAAGGCATGTCGTATGCAGACAGGCTAAAAGAATTGAATCTGTTCAGTCTTGAACAAAGAAGACTACGCGGCGATCTGATTCAAACATTCAAAATCCTAAAAGGTATAGACAATGTCAAACCAGGGGACTTTTTTGACCTGAAAAAAGAAACAAGGACCAGGGGTCACAAATGGAGATTAGATAAAGGGGCATTCAGAACAGAAAATAGGAGGCACTTTTTTACACAGAGAATTGTGAGGGTCTGGAACCAACTTCTCAGTAATGTTGTTTAGTTTTTTGTTTAGTTTTTTTGTTTCTAAGATAAACAAAGTCTGCTATACATACCATTATCCAGCAGAGGGCTTTTAATCTATGAGCATGACTTGAATTCGGTTTGCAGCATTCAGGCTTCCTTGAGTATATAACTGGCATTGTACCATCTGTGAGTAATTGTATCTTTCTATCTTTCTTCCAAAGCTTATATACTGTATGAGGCCAATAACACTTAAAAAACTGCTGGGTTACTGGACTGCCTTTTAATGCTACAACAGCTCAATTAACGGCATTAAAAACATGGGAAGATTTTCATGAACTCTGTAGAATTTTAACCACTATGGAAAAGTTATGGGGTGCTCTGCAGGATGGTCAACGCTAGAGCTTTTAACCTGCATCTTCCCAGGAGTGGTCAGACTCTTTAACTGTAGTGTATGCCTGAAGATTTGGAGCTATAGGACTAAAAGGGTCCTTTTAGATGTGAACTTAAAAGGCTAACCAAAATTGCTAAAATCTCCAGCTAAAAGATCATTTGATGGGTGTTGTCATATAAAACAGAATAATATTAAATCTTCCTGAAGCCCATTTTACCTTTAAAAACCTGTTTTGGCCATCAAGAAAACAGAAAAATATAAAAAAAAATATGGGAACAAAGCTATGAAGCTGATCTAAACAGGTAAACTAAAGTACTGTGAAGACACACTTATTGTCTATGATGTCAGGGACAATAAAAAGGTCCCAGCATCCTCATCTGATTTATTGTATTCTGTGCTTGTTTATACACTCGTGCTTGTTTTGATTTACATATATATTAGTATCATCTAAATGCACTAAACCAATCTATCTGTAAATGTTTTGATGCCTCTCATTGATTAATTCAATGGCAGTTTCAGTTCTGACCGATAAAAATTCAGTTTTTAACCAAACCATCCGTCTAGTTGTGTGGGATTGATGGTAAATCTTCAAGGGATCTTCATTAGACAGCTGAGCAGGACCTGGGCTGTCAGGTTGGCTGGAATGTTTTAATGCTAAATTGAATCACAGAACCCAAGGACAGCACATCTTTTACATTTAATATTCAATCTGCTTCCTTCATCCGGGACTGCCCCATTTCAAATTCAATGCTAAACATTTAATGTTCAATCTACGTGCTTCATCCGGGACTGCCCCATTTCAAATTCAATGCTAAACATTTAATGTTCAATCTACGTGCTTCATCTGGGACTGCCCCATTTCAAATTCATTGCTAAGTGTAAGAGTTATTTGAAATGTATCTAATTGATGTACACTGTTAATGAAGTTCAGTCACATGTTATGTTTATGTTCAATAGAGGGGCAGTTGCAATGCTGTGTTCATATTCCATACATATATTGAGTATGTGGGGCTATGAAGCTCACTACCCAACTTTAGAGGTTGGCCACCGCCACCTTGTCCTCCGAGAAGGAAGTTCAGAAGGGATTCCCGGCCAAACCCCGCTCCACACTCTCCTCCCACAGGGAAGTCAGACGGGATTCCCGGTCAAACCCTTCCCTTCTACCCGCTCCACACACTCCTCCCGCAGGGAAGTCAGACGGGATTCCCGGTCAAACCCTTCCCTTCTACCCGCTCCACACTCTCCTCCCGCAGGGAAGTCAGATGAGATTCCCGGCCAAAGCCTTCCCTTCTATCCGCTCCACACTCTCCTCCCGCAGGGAAGTCAGACGGGATTCCCGGCCAAACCCTTCCCTTCTATCCGCTCCACACTCTCCTCCCACAAGGAGGTCAGACGAGCTGGGATCAGGCGAGCCAACCCTCTCAGCACAGATGCCTCCTGTAAATCGGGATCTCCTCCATCCTACACTCTGCTGCTTCTTCCCAGATCCCTCTGAGCTTTCCAGCCTTGGAGACTGATCGGTTCGGTCTGAACTCCGCTTAGTGCAGCCCTCTGTTAAATCAGGGGAAGCTTCTCAAAGACAGGCAGTGCTAGCTTCTATTCCGTGAATTGTATGTAATATACACCATGTATATTACAGTATGTATTTATTTTAAAGAAAGCTCACTTAGTGGTGGCTTCCTTTGTAAGGGAGCCCTGATGGAACTTGCATTTCCTCCAAATCTGTCTTCAGACCGCAGAAGAATCAAGCTCCTGAAGGAGTTTGTACAGATCTACGAAAAGGAGAAGCCACTGATTGAAAAACTCCTCAGAGAGCTCAATTGGGTTGCTGATGAACTGGACAAGGTGGACTGGAAAGCTACCATTGCTAAGACTACATGGAGCTCTATTAGTGTAGTCAGGGGGGTCCTGACCCTTGCAGGGCTAGGCCTGATTCCTTTTACATTCTGAGCCTCTGCAAGTGGCTAGTATAGTAGGGCTGGTTACTTCTCTAGCTGGTGGCGCTGTTAATGTTACTGCTGGGTGTGTTGCTGCAGGCCTGGCTGATGATGCTGCTGGGTGTGTTGCTGCAGGCCTGGCTGATGATGCTGCTGGGTGTGTTGCTGCAGGCCTGGCTGATGATGCTGCTGGGTGTGTTGCTGCAGGCCTGGCTGATGATGCTGCTGGATGTGTTGCTGCAGGCCTGGCTGATGATGCTGCTGGATGTGTTGCTGCAGGCCTGGCTGATGATGCTGCTGGATGTGTTGCTGCAGGCCTGGCTGATGATGCTGCTGGATGTGTTGCTGCAGGCCTGGCTGATGATGCTGCTGGATGTGTTGCTGCAGGCTTGGCTGATGATGCTGCTGGGTGTGTTGCTGCAGGCCTGGCTGATGATGCTGCTGGATGTGTTGCTGCAGGCCTGGCTGATGATGCTGCTGGATGTGTTGCTGCAGGCCTGGCTGATGATGCTGCTGGATGTGTTGCTGCAGACCTGGCTGATGATGCTGCTGGTGCTGTTGCAGGCCTGTGTGATGTGCTGCTGCTGTGGCGTTCAAAGGTGCAGGCAAAGCAGTCAGAGGTATTGTTGCTGGATATCAATATCAATAAACTTATTGAAGGGAGTCCAACTGAAAAAGAGCGATTCACAAGGTGGTGAGAATTTTCAAATCAGCCCTAGCAGGACTGAAGAAGGTCAGAGATAATCAACATTTTTAACATCTAAGTCAGCACAGGGCTATGGAGGAAGGTGCACCAGAAGGGATTTTCCTGTCACATCTCCAGCAACTGCTGTATCAACAGTGCAAAGAGCTCTGACAATAAAAATAATAAATAGAAGTAATGAAATAATACATTTCTTCTGAATGCATGAACCTCAGTGTCTTTTTTCTCTAGTTCTAGGCAAAAGAGCCATCAGAATTTAATATCAGTATCAATTTCTTTCTTTTTTTGTAGAAACATTTTGAGGGAAACAAATGCAAATTCTGTATTTTACATACAAAATGTGGTGTTTTTAAAGGTGGAATTTCTGGTCTGAAAGTCAAAATTTAACATTTCTAAATCACAATTTCAAATTTGAATGATGAAATTTCGAGTATTAATTTAATTATGTAGGTGAAAACAAGAGAGAACTGCTGATGTTGAAAAACAATAAAAAAGTAATAAAAAGGGTTATACCCAATAAGATCATTACAAAAATAAAAACTCCTACTTATACCCTAAAAGATAATTACAAACAAGCCATAACAGAGTACGACAGGCTCTGAAATGGTAAGTTTTTAGCTGTATTTTATTTATTTACAACAAAAACAAACAATAACACGGCTCACAACATTCTCCACCTCTCCTCAAACAGTGAACCTTCCTCCCTTATATATCAGTGATGTGACAATGAATCAATAAATACCCCCCACATTCCACACGTGAACAATTAACACACACACACACACCGTCACACAAAGGTATAAAACACACAAGCTGAAATACTCTAGCACACTATGCAAGTGCCTTGCTTTAAATCTCGATAAATACCTGTCACTGTTACATGTATATAAATACCTGTATATAGTAAATATTTATTCTTTTTTCATTGTACAGTATTCAAATTGTGTAACATTCTGGACCTCACTAACAGATGATTTGAAAAACAAACTAACAGATTTCACTTGTAAACTTAAAGTACGGTTAAAATCAAAAACAAATATGGGATCATTGATTGGGATCTTTCGGTTTTTTTATTTTTTCCTTCTGTTTTTTTTTTTTTTTGAACAATTTTAACTAATTGTTGATTCTGTCTACTTGTCACCTGTCCAGGGTCTGCCAATGGAAAGGAGCTGTTTAGCTAAATTGGGTACAATACATTTTATGACGTGTTCATTTATGTTGAATTGGTACGATGTCCCTGTCAAATAAATAAATCAATAAATACACTTTGCAAGCATATATTAGATTTTTTTTATCATGGATAGAATTGCCCTCTGGTTAAAGGCATTATAATTTTAACAAGAAAATAAACCTCTCTGTTGTTTCACATAGTAACGTGTTGTGTGCCTGCCTTGCCTTTGCTTATTTAAGCCAGTGTTTTATCCAGACTGAGTTGTTCTGTATTTTGCCTCCTGGGTAATTTCACAACTAAAATCTACTGCTGCAGTGAGCAGCACTGCCTGTGACAGGGGCTCAGTCATCAATGACATCATCATCATCATCATCATCATCACACAGAAAAGCACAGATACAGATTCCACTGTGATACACTAAGAACATAAGAACATAAGAACGTTTACAAACGAGAGAGGCCATTCAGCCCATCTTGCTCGTTTGGTTGTTAGTAGCTTATTGATCCCAGAATCTCATCAAGCAGCTTCTTGAAGGATCTCAGGGTGTCAGCTTCAACAACATTACTGGGGAGTTGTCGTATGCTTTGCAATTATCAATTGTCGATGTTGCATCCTCAAAAAAATCAAGCAGGTTAGTTAGACACGGCCTCCCTTTCCTAAAACCATGCTGACTGTCTCCCAGGATATTGTTACCATGTAGGTAATTTTCCATTTTAGATCTTATTATAGTTTCCATAAGTTTACATATAATAGAAGTCAGGCTTATTGGTCTGTAGTTACCTAGTTCGGCTTTGTCTCCCATTTTGTGGATCGGTATTAGTTTTTCAATTTTCCAGTCTGTTGGTACAACCCCTGTGTCAAGAGACTGTTGCATGATCTTGGTTAGCGGTTTGTAAATAACTTCTCTCATTTCTTTGAGTACTATTGGGAGGATCTCATCCGGACCAGGGGATTTGTTTATTTTAAGAGCTCCTAATCCCTTTAACACATCTGCCTCTGTTATGCTAAAGTTATTTAAAACTGGATAGGAACAGGTCGACATGTGGGGCATGTTGTCCGTGTCCTCCTTTGTAAAAACCTGTTAAAAGTAATCATTTAATATTTTTGCTATTTTTTTTTCTTCGTCTATGATTTTGCCATTTGTGTCTCTTAGACATTTAACCTCTTCTTTGAATGTTCTCTTGCTGTTATAATATTGGAAAAACATTTTGGAATTGGTTTTAGCCCCCTTAGCAATGTTGATTTCTATCTCTCTCTTGGCCTTTCTAAGTTCCTTTTTGACTTGTGTTTGCAGTTCCAAGTATTCTTTCTGTGTACTTTGTTTTTCGGTCCCTTTTAAACACTCTGTAAAGTGCCTTTTTTCGCTGAATATTTTTTTTTAATTGATCTATTAAACCATTTTGGCTATTTTGTTTTAGATTTAGATTTGTCTACTTTTGGGATGTAATTGTTTTGCGCCATCCTTTTTCTGTGGATGTTTTCACTATTTTACTCCAATCTACTTCTGTTAGTCTCTGTTTCATACCTTCATAGTCCTGCTATATATTACATTTACTGTATATAGAAAACTCTAGTGGCCAGGATAGAAACTGCAGTGTAATAAAACACAAAGAGACACACACGCACAGCACCCACACAGATACTGTAATCAACACTGTGGTATGGAGGGTGATCAGTGCCAAAATTAAGATGCACTTCCGCAATGGTATTCTGCTTGCTGATCATGATCATGCACATGGTATTCTGCTTGCGGATCATTGAAGACCATATTCGTTTACCAGGGTTGCCATGGAAACTGTGGACCCACAATTCTCCTGGTGCATCGCTCACGTTACAGATGGCGGATAGACCTGAATTAAGGCAAGTTCGAGGTTTTTTTTTCGAGTTTTTTTTTATACTCGTTTGTTATTGTATAAAAATTAATACTCGGTCACATGTGATCATAACATAGACGATGCATGATACAATTTAGCTATAGATAACCAACTTTAAATGATTTGAGAGAGTATAGTGACCACATTTGTCACTGTTGTTTTTGTTTTCTAGTATATAGTGTATGTAACTGTAAAACGGTGGTGGGTGGGTATTGGTATCTGTATTTAAAAGTAAGTATTGGAAAATCGTGATGGGTTTTTGATTATTATTATTACTGTAGGTACAGTATTCTGGTTGAATTAAGATAGGGTAGAATATTGGTACCTGCACTTATAAAATTGGTTTTCCATTATTATTAAACTATAGCTATAAAATGTTGTTGTTGTTTTTGTAAAGAAAACGTTTATGCAACATGTGTTATAAAAACAAGATAAAATAAATAAATAAATAAAAATAACAGTGTCACATTCAATTAAGTGTGTTGGGGCTGTTAAAGTCTTGACGGTACATTTTATTTACAATTGTACACATAAGATAACAAATTCTTAATATTTTTGTATGCACATTTTATAAACACATTTCTTAATATAAATAGTAACTTTTTATTCACTCTACAGATGCTAGTGTCCCCCAAGAAGTATTGGACCATATAGCAGACATATTACATGGTTTAGCCCGGAAACTTTGTCTTGGAAACCTGGAGGAAAATTATATATCGATTTTATTCACTGCAGAATTGAACATCTGTCAGGTATTCTTTCGAGATGCTTTGACATTGGCCTCGTTGGTATGGATACAGTACTAGAAAACTTTGGAAGAGCACTGCAGCTGTTGGAATTACATTCCGATGCAGCCGTCAATGGGTTTAAGCCTGTGACAGTGAGGAGTGGTGACAAAGGTCGGCCAGCATTCAATATATCCAAGGAACAACTTGAATATCTCCTAGAATGTGACTTCACCATTCCTGAAATATCACGTTTGTTGTCTGTAAGTGTGAGAACCATCAGGAGGAGAATGACACACTATGGATTGTCTGTTAAGGAAACATCCAGTGACATATCTGATGAAGAACTTCGACGTCTGGTCACTGACTTCATTACAGAATACCCTGATTCTGGTTACAAGAAGGTGAATGGCTTTCTAAAGAGTGTGGGAGTCCGGTAGGGTATTTCTTTTAATTATTTCCTTATAAAAAACAAATTTATCCATGACACAACATTGACATTTAAATCTTCTTTACAATGGACACCTGACAAACAATACTCAAGTCACATAGTAACCTACTGTAAGTAGAGCATACATAGCACATACTTTTTTTCTAAACAGATTTTTACAACAATTAGCACACATTATTCAGGCCCTAAAGGACATATTTTTTTACTAATCAGATTAGGTATGTGTACATAGACATAAAGGATTTTTCCCCTCACACACTTCTGTAATCTGCTTTCATATTTTTCATGCTTTATTTTTTGTATGTATTTACTCTCTACTTTTTAATGTCCACTGTTGTCTGTGGCTAATTTATTACAGTGAAGTTGTTACATTGTAATGTTTTATAGTAGTTTTATAGTTTTATTTCTAGTATAGTTTTATTGATTGTATTTTGCTGCTTGATAAACCTTGGAAAAAGTCGTCTATAATAATAATAATAATAATAATAATAATCCTAAATTACACTTAAAATGTGTTCAATGGAACATTGGGCCTGTACTGTCAAAAACATACTTTCCAAGTATGGAAATATTTAACAGAAGTAAAATAGCACGGTTTGACCCTCTGCGGGATGAGGCCTCCATCAACACTATACTGTTTATTTATTGATGTATTTTTTAATGGGGGACAACAATGCAGAATGAGAGAAACTATGAGGACTGTTGATCCAATTGGGACACTTTTGCGAGGACTTGGCATGAACATTATCCAACGAAGAGCCTACAGTGTTGCTTCTCCTGTGTCACTCTGACACATAGATGGGAATCATAAGTTAATTCAGTAAGTACACAAATACAAAACATACTTTAAATTTGTAGTAAATCACTGCATCACCTTGTGTTTCAATGAAGTTCAACATTGCATTCACTGCAGAACAAGATACTGTGTTACTATTAGTAAAATGTATTGTGATATTTTGTGTTAAATGATAATAATATCTTCCAATCAGTCTTTTGGATGAGGCTTTAAACTGAGGCCCTGACGCTCTGTGGCCATTAAAGATCCCATGGGGCACATTTCGAAAAGAGTAGGGTTGTCAACCCCGGTGTCCTGGCTAAATTCCAGTTCACCAATAACTGGTTCCGCATATTCTTCCACTCCCCTTCATCCAATTGTACCGATTTCATAATAACTGTAAACGCTTTCGATAAAAGCGCGATAAGAAGTGTATAATAATAGCACATTTTAGAAAGTAGTAACTACTGTACAAAGAAGTAAATATTTTGTTCTGGTTAACATTGTATCTTATTTTGCCTACAGATGGAGGATAGTCATTCATGGCGGCATTGATGGCTACAGTAGAAAAATAGTGTACCTGAAAGCCAGCAACAACAACAGAGCTTCTACAGTTTTTGAAAGTTTTGTTGGAGCTATATATCAGTTTGGCTTACCATCACGAGTCCGAAGTGACAAAGGCCTTGAAAATATTGAAGTGGCTTGATTTATGCTGGAGCATCCTCGTCGTGGACCAGGTGCTTTTCCCTCATAAGTTTAATTTTATTTTGTTGGGTAAATTATTACAGAACAGTAATGGAAAAATAAAGTGCATTGATTCAGTTAAATTAATTGAATTTACATACTGTTTAGTGTCTTGTATTTAATAATTAAATATTAAGTATTTTATAATTAAAATAAATGACAAAATAATTTTATACTAAGGCAGAATTTAGAATCCTGCATATGTAAATATTTTGTTTAAAGTAAGTTGGTTTTGCCAACGTTAAAACACTAGCATTTTAAACTGTTTGTTTATTTCTAATTTTTTGTAGACAGAGGAAGCCATATCACAGGTCGAAGTGTGCACAACCAGCGCATTGAGAGGCTGTGGCGTGATGTCTGGTACACAGTTACTAGCAATTATTATGCTGCCTTGCAGTACTTGCAGGCAATACAGGCACTTGACCCAGATGATGAACTTCACATGATTTGTCTTCACTACGTGATGATTCCAAGACTGAACATGCACCTTGATATGTTTTGCCTGGGGTGGGACCAACATCCTCTATCCTCGGAGCACATGAAATCCCCACAACAGCTATGGATTCAAGGGCTACTGTCAAACTACAGCAGCGGAAATCCCATTTCCTGTGAGACTTGGAACTCTGATATGGTACTTCCTTTTCTTCAGCGATACAAATAAAGGTTACCTTATATATCTAATTAACATGTTAAATTGATTGTCTCCCTGTTTTACTAGATGGATTTTGATAACTATGGAATTGATTGGGAAGGACCTGAGCCTGCCGTGAATCGGAGAGCACAGTTGAAGTACCAGAGCCCCCAGTTTCACTGCAGGACACACTGGTTCCTCTCCTTCAAGTCAACATTGACCCTTTGAGGACGAGCAGCTGTTTTGGACTTGATCTTTATTTAGAAGCATTAAGTGTAGCAAACAACAGAAATGCCTAAATGTAGATTTTAAGACCTTTACATACCACAACTGCTCCTTTTCATTGTCAATATCCTGAAAAAGCTGAATGTTTCAAACATGCATTGTACAGTGCACTCAGGTTTTAGCAAGGGTTCTCCTCTGATCACCTCTGCAAGTGTTAACGTGAATAGTTTTTATAATAAAAATAATTATTTTTACCCTTTTTATTTTAAACCCAGTTTGTAAAGGCCAATTTCTAGTCAACTTGGAGTATCACAGTATTTTGCCATTTTGATTTAAGTAGTGTTAAATGAAATGTGAATATAGCTTATGTATTTGTGTTTTAATTCTCAGTTTAAAAATAAGCTGCAACAGACTTTACATTACAGAAATGCATATAGTGTTTATTAATAAGGAGGAATAGTAAAATGTTCTTTCTTGGAACAACTTAACAACTGTTAAGAATTCTCTATTACCAAAAATCCTTAGGAGGGAAAAGATCCAGCCTTGTGTTATACAAACATGGCTGCCTTACATGGATTTGGTAAGGATAGTGGCCATAACAGGAATTTATTTAGAACTGTACATAATAGTAGCTTAAATAATATACTTTTATTTAAAGGCTTGTAACATTTCAGCACTGATGTTAATATTGGCTTAGATTTAACTATTACATTTTAATATTTTAGTAAATTGAATTGTAGTGCTTAATAAAGGTGTCTGCTAAATGTCTGAAATAATAATAACTACAGGTAAGAATTCTTAACCAAAGGTGACTCACTTGCTAAATTGAAGTGTACAAAGAATTATAGATAACAAAAATGACAAACATACAAATTCTAGCAGCACTTTGGCATGCATAACATTGTTCTTAGGATCGAACGTACTTGTGCCCTTTGACTACAGGCAAGATAAGCAAAGGAATTTGTTTATGCCCTTCCAAAGCCTGGGGAATTTTCATTCCAAAGTCCATATCATCCCTGAAGGACTCGTATGAATGCCTGCATGGTACCCTTAATATGTTGAACATGTGTTTGCAAGTGGAAACCGTGAACCATCATGCAAAAATACAACAGTTGGAGCAGGGTTGAAGCCCAATGCTGGTACACTGTCACTTCCTGTGGCAAAGACAAGGATGTCCTCCAGGGTAACTCCACAAATCCCCACTAAAAAAAAAAAAACATAAAAATACATCAATCATCTTTATAACTGCCATTGAGGTTTTTCACATGATGTCACTGCTGTTGGGTCTCCATTTTGAAGGGCAGAAGGCACTGTATGCCAATGGCAGAATAATGTTATTAATAATTAAAAATATTAAGTTAAAGACTTTTAAATTGTATCACTGGTTATTTTGAAATATATATACACAAACTGGTTTACACTCTACAGATTTAAGTGATGCTTTGTATTTTTTTAATCCTTATATAAAGTTATTATAATATATGTTTTATGAGCAAGTCCAATTAACTACATATAAACGTTTACATAGAAGTACTGTAACTAACTGTATATAACTTCATTCATATTAGTTTTGTATTTTTAAACAAAGTACTGAAAATGTAACATTTAAACCTTGGTCTGATAACAAATAATTTATCTAAATGTCAGGCAATCAATAATAATACGCAAGCATTTTATTCATTATACAATTGCTTGTTGACATGTACCTGCTGAAAGCTACATTTTCCATCAAGAACCCTCTTGTATTTTACACACACAACTTTGCAGCACTTGTTTGACCTCCTCTCACAAGAACTAGAAGAACTGCCCTGCTTACACCCTTGTGCTACTCCAAGTATTGATCAGCTTTAAAATAAATTTAAAAAAAAAAAACAACTCTAAATACCAGCTGGTTTGTTGGATCCTGTACATCTAGCAAGTAATTAATACAATTGATAGGTAGGCCTACATCGGTACAATAAAATACAAATCTTAAGTCAGACGGTACAACTGTATAATAAAGCTACTGAGGCAACATCTCATACAGGTAGCTGCAGTAGACGAGGGGGAATTCATTGTTACAAATACTCATTTTTACCCACTTCCACCGCCAAAAAAAATTAAAATAAAATAAATAACTTGCCTCTTAATTCAACCAGAATACTGTACCTACAGTAATAATAATAATAATAATAATAATAATAATAATAATAATAATAATAATCAAAAACCCATCAACATTTTTCCAATACTTACTTTTAAATACAGGTACCAATACCCACCCACCACCGTTTTACAGTTACATACACTATATACTAGAAAACAAAAACAACAGTGACAAATGTGGTCACTATACTCTCTCAAATCATTAAAAGTTGGTTATTGATACCTAATTTGTATCATGCATCGTCTATGTTATGAGCACATGTGATCGAGTATTAATTTTTATACAATAACAAACGAATATAAAAAGAAAACTCGGGAAAAAAAAACTCGAACTTGCCTTAATTCAGGTCTATCCGCCATCTGTAACGTGAGCGATGCACCAGGAGAATTGTGGGTCCACAGTTTCCATGGCAACCATGGTAAACGAATACGGTCTTCATGTTAATGATCCGCAAGCAGAATACCATGTGCATGATCATGATCAGCAAGCAGAATACCATGATCATGATCATAATCAGCAAGCAGAATACCATGATCATAATCATAATCAGCAAGCAGAATACCATGATCATAATCATAATCAGCAAGCAGAATACCATTGCGGAAGTGCATCTTAATTTTGGCACTGATCACTCTCCAAACTGTGGCTCTGACACAGCACATTCTATATAGATAGAGCTGTCACAGAGACCTCTTGTGGCCAGGATAGAAACTGCAGTTGCTCTTGAATTGACACGGTTAGAGAGAACTGGGCTGCACCTGTAAGATGCATGTTGGCTCCCTGTCTTAAACTGTACAAGTGCATCACAGGAAAAGCACACAACAATGTGATAAAGAGCAGCGAAAGAAAACTAAAGCATTGAGGAGCATTGTAAAAGCACAGAGAGGGACAGTGCAGGTAAAGTAAAGCACAGGGAAGCATTGTAAAGCACAGAGAGCGACAGTGCAGGTAATGGGTTAGGGTGGGATCATTGTAAAGTGTGGGCGCTGTACTGGAGTCTGAATGCACAAAACTTGAACTCTACTTTAGTTAATGATTAATGAGGGATATTGAACTAAGCACAGATAAGAGTCATAAGCAGAGTGCTTCACACCAAAGTCAACACACTGGAACTGAAACTGCGACAGAGGAGAGAGTGAACTGAGAGACTTCAACACTTTAACAGGTCAAGTTTAATTTCTAAAGATTGTTAAAAACCTCACATTACGCATTGTTACTAATTATATCAAAGTGTTGCTTTGTTGGTTATATTTCTTTTGATCAGGACTGCATGAAGTTTATGAAAAGTGTTTCATTCTGATTGTTCAGGATCAGGGGATCTTTGCTATATATTTAACTGCAAATAACAAAAGCTCGATGACTATTTGGAATACTTTTGGATCATGTGTATATTAGTCCAGTAGACAGACCCCCAAAATAGGGCAAGTGTAAAGCTGTGTAAAGTTGCTGAAATGAGTACTTCAAGGTGTCCCATTTAAAATTCTGACGGGTGCTCAGCTGGCATTGTTAAGCATTTTTTTCTCTGCTCAAAATAAAATATGGGCATTTTTACATATTCAATCCTGCATAGCAGTGAGTGTATACACAGTGAGTGTGCAATCATTTCACTAATAGGTCAAATGTGTCTGTAGGCCTAGTAAAATATTTCAGCTTCCAGTTCTTTATTCATGGTCTTTCTAGCTTCACTATCTCTGAAATGAGCATAGAGGTATGGGAAATTCTATGTGTACTTGTGGCAAAGTGGTAATTAGTATCAGGTGTATAGCAGGTGTGGTGCGGATGCAGTAATTCCAAGAACAAAGACACCAAAGTACGGGTGAAATGGTTGATTTAATGATTATTAATCCAATGGTCTGATGACCAGCCAGCAAATAATGAACAACAATGTGTATTGCACAGTAATCAAAAGGGTTGCAGTCCCGTAAATAATAAGCACAGTACTAACACACACAGTTAGACACACACACGTTCACAAGTCCAAAGTGAGTACTCTCAGTGCTTGTGGTGAAGTACAATATAATACGTGCTATACTTGTGAACAAGTGCTGATAACAATGTCAATCGTGACGTAGTGAAGTGGTGATCCGGTTTTGTGCTGGCCCTTGGCGACAGCTCCGGATTCGTGTTTAGTCGTCTAGTGCTATATAACAAAAACACAGACAGTTACTAAACAGACACGAACAAACAAATAAACAAACTACTCACAAATATTTTCCCGTACGCTTTCTCTGCGTCTCACATGGTCCTTCCAGTCTCTCAATAAAAAACAAGTGAAGGAAAAGATTTACAATCCTCCGGCCCCTTTATGCGATCATGCATGACCCCTTGGTAAACGAGTGCAGCTGACTCTATTGCCTGAAGTTGCTACCTCGTTTACCTTCCGGGTCAATACGTTCCTGCAACAGAGTCTTGGCTTCTTCCAGCCCGTCCAAAGCCTTTCCCCTTCACTACTTAGCGCCATCACAGGTCGGGAGGGAGATTTACAACCATAACTCATTATATTTCTGTCACAGTACTATAGATAGTACGTATAGTGTCGCATAGAGGGGGTTAATATCCTCCCTGCATAAAACATGTGCTTATGCACATTTTGTTTAATTATTTAATTGTTTTATTGTTAATTATCACCTGCACCTGGCTATCATTGTAAATTAGAGCCAGGTGCAGGGTACTTAAGGAGAGCAGCCAGTCCGCTCAGGGCTGCTGCTGTGTGAAGGAGCCCGATTGAAGAGGTGCGTAGTTGTACTGGGAAAAAAAGGTAACTGGGTGTTCCTTTTTGGTGTGTAAAACTGTGTGTTTTCCAGCCGGCAAACAGCTTAGCTGTCCGGCTTACTTGAATTAGGTTCCTGAAGTGTGTAGTCAGCGCTCCAAAAACGGAGTTAGATTTTTTGTTTGTTTTGATTCGTAAAAAAATGAAAGTGAGTGGAAACGCGTTTCTTTCAATTCCTGGTTGTTGAGTCATGTTTTGAAGGGAAAAGGGCCTGAGCGAGTCTGTGTGGCGAGTCTCCGTCTTACCATATATATATATATATATATATATATATATATATATATATATATATATATATACAGTATGTGTATATATATAGTAACAGGGTGAGGAGCCCTGTACGTATTTGTTTATTTATTGTTAGAACGGGGTCTCCCTCTCCGCTCCTATGCAGGTTATTGTTTTGTATGTAATGTTGTTGAAGCTGACACCCTGGGATCCTTCAAGAAGCTGCTTGATGAGATTCTGGGATCAATAAGCTACTAACAACCAAACAAGCAAGACAGGCTGAATGGCCTCCTCTCGTTTGTAAACTTTCTTATGTTCTTATTTATTTGTTTTTGTATTTATGTATAAATATAGCGGCGGAGCCGTGTTTAGTAATTGTATTTGGCCATATGTTTTGTTATTTTGTTTAGTAGCGTGGCTGGGTAGCCCCATCCACAGAAATTAAAAAAACCTTGTGCAGAAGGTGGCCATCTCCCAAATTAAGTGATTAATTTGTTGCTAATCGGCTCTCTGCACTCCAGGTTGGTGTTCGGAGGAGGAACTGGAGAGTGAGAGGAGAGAAAACAAAACTAAAGATTCCAGGAACAGTGACAGCAACTGCCCAGCCTGACCTGGGATCGTATTAATTTTGTGTTCATGATTATTTTGTTTAACTGTTTTATTTTCACCCTGTGAGCAAGTGTTTTGTGTTTGAACATTTTATTTATTTTGTATTTAAATAAAAAGGCGCAAGCGCCTTTGCACTGTAACTGCAGTACTGGTGTCAGTAGCTAAAAACAGGTATGCTGATGTGTTTTGACATGTTGTCTTCATCAGAGCGTATTGAAAGCAGGACTCATTAGATCTATTAAATGCACCTGGTACTCATTGTCATTTAACACCTTATCCGATTACTAGAAATAGTAATCTAGCAATCAATGCATTCTATTCACATTACAGATATTTAACAATCTGCTATATATTGTAGTGGCAGCGTATATGGTCCGCAGCCGGAAGAAATGGAGACGACACAGGTTGCAGTTTAAAGCAGTGCAAACTGCTATTTTTATTGAAGCATTGGAACAGCATGCTAATGGACGCTCTCTTATTAAATGGTTTTGCTCAGATAGACAGCTCCCGGACACACAGCTACATGAAAACCACAACACGACCCCGAGCTGCACGCAGGCAGCTCCTAAATCGTGATCCCCTGAGCTCTATTAGCTCACACACATAGGGGTACATTTACATACACACGGTCCAATCACTAGACCCTCAGTCCTGCGCAAACAGCTGGTTGGTGGAACCACGCTCAAATCACAGTGCAGCCAACACAGACCTCATCTACATACAGCTGCACTGTGGATGTGACACCCCTAGCACTGCCTAGACATAAAACGTGCTTCTACTCACAACAATACACTTACTCTAACATTCTCTCTGGCGGGGCTCTCTCTCTCTGGGGCTCTGGTGACGCTGGGCTCCCTCTCTGGGGCTCTGGCGGCGCAGGGCTCTCGCTCTGGGGCTCTGGCAGTGCGGGGTGATGCTGGGCTCCCTCTCTGGGCCTCTGGCGGGGCTCTTTCTCTGGGGCTCTGGTGACGCTGGGCTCCCTCTCTTGGGCTCTGGCAGCGCAGGGCTCTCTCTCTTGGGCTCTGATGGCACGAGGTACTCTCTCTCTCTAGGCAGGACAGTCTCTTCCGGCGCGGGAAGTACTCTTTCACTGACGGCTGTGCAGTCTCTCACTGGTGGCGGCGGCATGCTCTCACTGGAGGTGTGGGACACTGTCTCTCTCAGATGGCAGTTGTGGAGCGGAGTTCTCTGGTGGCAGCTGCGACACAGGGTTCTCTTTCTCAGGCAGTAGCGCTGAGCACTCTGGTGATGCTGGGCTCTCTCTCTGGGGCTCTGGCGTTGGCAGCATAGGACGCTCCCTCCTTAAGAACATAAGAAAGTTTACAAATGAGAGGAGGCCATTCGGTCCATCTTACTCGTTTCCCAGAATCTCATAAAGCAGCTTCTTGAAGGATCCCAGGGTCTCCGCTTCAACAACATTACTGGTGAGTTGGTTCCAGACCTTCACAATTCTCTGTGTAAAAAAAGTGCCTCCTATTATCTGTTCTGAATGCCTCTTTATTTAATCTCCATTTGTGACCCCTGGTCCTTGTTTCTTTTTTCAGGTCGAAAAAGTCCCTTGGGTCGACATTGTCAATACCTTTTAGAATTTTGAATGCTTGAATCAGATCGCAGCATAGTCTTCTTTGTTCAAGACTGAATAGATTCAGTTCTTTAAGCCTGTCAGCATATGGCATGCCTTTTAAACCCAGAATAATTCTGGTCGCTCTTCTTTGCACTCTTTCTAGAGCAGTAATATCCTTTTTGTAGCGAGGTGACCAGAACTGAACACAATATTCTAGATGAGGTCTTACTAATGCATTGTAAAGTTTTAACATTACTTCCCTTGATTTAAATTCAATACTTTTCATTATATATCTGAGCATCTTGTTGGCCTTTTTTATACCTTCCCCACATTGTCTAGATGAAGACATTTCTGAGTCAACATAAACTCCTAGGTCTTTCATAGATTCCTTTTTCAATTTCAGTATCTGCCATATGATATGTATAATGCACATTTTTATTGCCTGCATGCAGTACCTTACACTTTTCTCTATGATTTCCATTACATGAGAGTAGATGTTAAAACTTCATGCTGATTTAAACTCGGCTCTCGCCAAGATAAGCACCAACTATGACATAGCTTTACAGTAAACTAATGTCAGTCACCTGTGTCTCCATTTGCGTTTCCTTCCATATGATGATGTAGCAGTGTGGAGTAGTGGTTAGGGCAGCAGTGTGGAGTAGTGGTTAGGGCTCTGGACTCTTGACTGGAGGGTCGTTGGTTAATCCCAGGTGGGGAACACTGCTGCTGTACCCTTGAGAAAGGTAGATTACTCCAGTAAAAACCCAATTGTATGAATGGGTAATTGCATGTAAAATTAAAGTGATATCTTGTAACAATTGTAAGTCGCCCTGTGTAAGGGTGTCTGCTAAGAAATAAATAATAATGTAGATATCCTTCTGCCTGGTGTTGATGGCTAAAGTGTAATGCTGGCTCCAGGGATCAGCTTATTTTGCCTCCCTAGCGCATCAGCACACACAACGACTGCGATGCTGGCTCCGGGGATCAACCACAGGGCGGTCTCCCCAGCGCATCAGCATGACAACCATCTGGATTGACCTAAATAGGGTACATCTCTGGGGTCTTCAAGTGGGCACCTTCATTCCTCTGTGTTTCGTCGACTAGCCCACAACACCTCAAGAGGGCTCGACGGCGACTCCAGCGCCCCAGCACCACCCTCCTCCGTCCCCCACTCAACTCAGCCCATCTTACCCGTACATCAGCGTTTCTTTCTTTCTTTCTATTGTGCTTATGATCCCCAACCAGAATCTTTCCGTCTCAACCACAGCCAGTTGCTGCTCCTCTCTGCTGCTTCAGATAAGTTCTTCACTGTGCAACGCAACTCTTGGCCACTGAATCTGACGTCTCTGAGAAACCGGGTTGTAGAGTGTGCCACAAATCCTCGACAACCCACCTCCACTGGGTAAACCCGGACTCTCCATCCTCGCTGTTCCGCTTCATAGGCTAGTTGAGCATACTGCAGTTTTTTCCTCTTATACGCCTCATCTACAGCATCCTCCCATGGCACTGTTAACTCTACTAGGTGAAGAAGGCGTGCTGATCCAGACCACAAGACAATATCTGGTCGAAGGTTAGTGGTGGCAATCTCAGGTGGGAAAAATAAACCATTGACCAACATCTGCCAGAATTTTCCAGTCTCTAACAGCTTCCAGTTGTCCTGGGCGAGGATTGGTTTTAAGACCTTTTCTTGGTGGTTGCTCTCCTGGGCGGAGGAATGTTGTCTTTTGTGTGTAATGTTTTGATAAAACTGGTGCAACTTATTGGTCATGTAACGCTTGTCTTCCAATGCTAATGCCAAACATCGCAGCACCTGGTCATGGCGCCAAGTAAACCGTCCTTGGCTAAGAGCCACCTTACATCCTATCAAAATGTGCCTTAATGTTGCAGTTGATGAACACAAAGGACATGAGGGATCCTCTCCTACCCAGAGGTTTAGGTTCTGTGGTGATGGGAGAACATCACATGTTGACCTGATGAGGAAACTGATCCTGCTCTATTCCATTGTCCATAGGTCTTGCCAGCCAATCTTGCATTGTTCCACACTGTCCCATCTCATCCATTCTCCCTGCATGGCCTGGGAAACGGCCTTTATGCACCTCATCCTCTCCTCCTGCTTTTGCACCTCGTTGACTATCAGCTTCCTCCATTGAGTTGTGCCATGTAGGAGGAGCTGAACTGAGACCAAGACCCCCTCTTCCATGCTGAACTTGCCCCATGATATCACTGATTCGAAGGGCAGCCTTTGCATCTTCCACAGCTTTCTTTGCCGCCCACTTTCTTCCAGTTAATTCAACACAGGTGCTGCCTCCCTTACGCATTTGTCATTTCCAGTCTGACCTTGGCGCACTTAAACTCCTCGGTTAGAGCAGAGACTGGTAGCTGCAGTATTCCTTTACCATAAAGTCCCACTGTGCTGAAGCAGCGTGGAACTCCCAACCATTTCCTGATGTGTGAACTGATTAAAGCTTCCAGCTTCTCTACTTTTGTCAAAGAAACCTCATACACAGTCAGTGGCCACAGCAGCCTCGGTAGTAGACCAAACTGAAATCACCAGAGTTTTATTTTGCCTGGTAAAGTGCTGCTGTCTATACTCTTCAACCCTTCCACTGCCTGTTGTCTAACTTCTCCCACACAAACTGTGTCCTTTAGATCCCCGTCATACCATCTCTCAAAACTTTTCACTGGCTTCTCAGACACTGTTGGTATTGCCTCAACGTTAATGTAGAACATTTTATCTACTACTTTACCTTCAATTATAGAAATGCTCCTTGATTTAGTGGGCTTGAATTGCATTTGTGCCCATTCAATGTTATTGGTTAATTTACCCAATAACCGATTAGTGCAGGCTACTGTTGTAGTCATGGTTGTCATGTTAGCCATGTATGCTCGAATTGGTGGTAGTCGCATTCCAGAAGCCAAGCGCTCTCCTCCCACTACCCATTTTGATGCCCTAATGATTACTTCCATTGCCATGGTAAAAGCCAGTGGAGAAATGGTGCATCCTGCCATTTTTCCATTTCTAGGCATTGCCATGTAGTACTGAATTCGGAAGTTGAAAAACTAAATTGCAAATCTCCAAAGTAGGCTTTCACTAAATTTGTTATTGTCGTCAGTACACTGAAAAAATCAAATGCTGCCCAAAGAAGTTCATGTGGCACTGAACCATATGCATTAGCCAAATCCAGGAATGTCACATGGAGCTCCTTCCTCTCCTTTTTAGGTGATTTATTGCCAGATCACATTGATGTGTTCTAAGCATCCTGGGAAACTTGGAATGCCCGCTTTTTTGTACTTGAAGTGTCAATGAAGCACTTCTTTAATAGGTAAGTTGACAATCTCTGAGCAATAATCCTGAAGAAAATCTTGCCTTCTACGTTTATTAGGGAAATAGGGCGAAACTGACTGATGCTTGTAGAATCTTTTTCTTTAGGTATAAAGACTCCACCTGCTCGGCGCCATGCTCTTGGTACAACCTGTTTTTCCCATGCCACTTTCATCAATTTCCACAGGATTCGTAGAAATCCTGAAGCACTCTTGTACACACTGTACAGAACTCCATTAGGCCCTGGCAATGATGAAGCCCTTGCTTTTTTCACAGCTTGCTCTCCTTCTTTCCACTTAGGTGCACAGTCCTCTATTTGGTATTCTGGTGGATTGATAGGTGGGATGTCTGAAGGAATTGACATAGGCTCCTGCCTTTTTTAATCTGTATGTGTTTCCTCCAAATATCTCTCCAGCTCAAATTTAGATGCTTTTAGTGTGCCATTTTTCTCACTGGTGAATAACTTCTTTACAAATTTTAATGGGTCTTTATAAAAGTTAGTTCTCGCACTCTCTTTCTTTTCGTAGCTCTGCACAATGTTGCAAACTTGCCTTTTTTATGACCCTTTGTAACAGATTGAGTTTGTTCTGATCTTCTCCATTGCTTCTTCAGCTGTCTCTCATCTGTGTTTACTGTGTCCCACGCAGTTTTCTCACAAGCTCTTGGCCATTTAACTCCAGGCTTGTGCCCGTTGAGGTTCTTTTCTCTCATGCTGGTTTGTCTAACTGGGTTCACATAGATCTTTAGGTTCATCACTAGCTGTATCCATACAAGTCCTCCTCACATCTATGACAGGGATGCTGATATCCTGCGAAATGTGGTTTGCTTCCTGTCGCTGGATTTCATTCGACTGACTTGACTGACGTCGTAAGAAGTACTGATCAATGCGAGGCCCTTGGCCCTTGTCCCTTCTCCCTCAAGCATTTCATTCTCCCTTGATGACTCTTCAAACCCCTTGTTGCCTTGCTCCAGACGCAGACACAAACCTGGAGTTCCATGTCTTTGCTAACTGCAGATCTTCAACTAGTCTTTTGTGAAGTACTCTCCATAGTCATATCTGTTTACATTCCTAAGTCGTTAACCGTGTTGTCCAATGTTGAGACATCTTCCGCCCTTCAGCGCCAGACTTTAGGGGTATTGTTCTCTTTAACTCTTTGCAGTCCTATGTCAGACCTGGTCTGACATTGCAATTTTCCCTTTCCGGTCCAATGTTGGACCCGGTCCGAAGATGTCAAAAAGATGTAAAAAAACAGGTCTCGTTTTTCTCCGGAAAAAGCCGAGAACCATTAAATGACCGATAGGAGCCGAGAGAAGCCGAAAAAAGTGGGGCGTATCTCATGAATACAGGATAGCCCCGGCACCACATAGACAAAACGGATGTAAACAACAAGATAGCTGCTTCTGCATCCAGATTTATCGATATGCACGACTATGAAGAGGTATGTGAAAAATACAGCGAACAACCATCTAAGTGTCCTGTTGATATGCAGTGCCTTTTAAACCTGTTTTACTGTGAAATAAAATACTTTTAAACAGTGCGTCTAAAATAAACCGCGTGTGAAAATAAATTGCGCCTGAGACACGCTGAATAAATGGACCGCTAAGTGTTCATTTCTTAGAAGCCTTGGGCAGGTGTCTCCAGCATCCTGTAAACAAATGTCATTTGCCAGGTGTCTGCCCAGTTCCGAATGCTGTCTAGATCATTTTGAATGACCTTTCCTGCTGCAACGGTGTTTGCCACTCCTCCTATTAATGTAGATTAATGACCTTGGTGGCATGGGGTACTTTCCCTCTGGCAGCACGGGACTGTCAACCAGCGGCTGCACTCTCTACGGCAGTGTTTCGACAACCACGTGGCTGACCTAATCCCACTCCCTCTCCGAGCGCCACAGCTTCTACTGGCACCACACCCCCCAGCTGTGCTCTCACTCGTCCGGGGCGGGACCCTCTGATTCGGTGGGTGGTAGGAAGACAAATAGAAAAGAAAGAGCCGCTGAATTTAAAGGCATATCTCCCTGCCTGCGCTTTTGGTCTCCATGTTTTTAAACTTCTGTTTTAAAAGGCATTGGGGTTTTGAGGAGTGCTGGAAATGGGCTGTATTGGTTTTATTGCTTTTTTTTTGTGAGCCCCGTCTCTGTGCAGGTATTGAGCCGCACTGCCCTTTAGTTTTAAATTGTAATTCTATGTTTAGTTATTGTTTTAATTAACGGGCAGTGCAAATCGCTTGCTGTGACTGTGTATTCTAGATCTGCCCTGTTTGTTAACTGTAGTTTACCACCTGTATTTAATAAAACGATGTTCATTACCTGACATAGTAGTGTGGCCTAGTTTATATTTTCCTCCTGGTATTCTGCCTGGCTGATTCCACCCTGATCACAAAGAACGAGTGCCCCTCCCGGGTGCTACATATGTTCAGCAGCAATCTGACACATAAATTAAAGTGAATTTGTTTTTAAATAAATATAATAATTGATTCAGCATAATGCAATTGACATATCTAAATTCAATCATGATTTCATAGTATTTCATCAAGAGTGTACCACAAATACATACAATAGAAACTATCAACAATATATATGCATGTTAAAGTTATGTGTTATTTATATCAACGACATTTTATTCACATTAAAAATGTTTTTTACATATAAATAAAATACATTTAATAAGTTTGCAATATAAACCCTGTGTGGGAATCGAACCCAACACATGCTTCTGATGTAGCTTGTAGTGCAGATGCCTTAGCGCTCACGCCACAAAGTTTATACTCCCGTTTCACAACATTTGCAAGTAGTATAGCAGTGAAGTTACAGTTTTTATTACAATTAACGAGATTAACAGTAGAAGGACATTAGATATACTCATACCTAGAAGTCCCACAGCAGTCTTTCTGACGGCTGTATTCAAAACACTGTAAACAGTATAAAGAACGGAGAAACAGTTGGATATAATAGATTTTTTTTCATTATTGTGTACGTTACATAAACATCTGAAAAACTGAAGCATTTATATATATATATATATATAACTAAATGCAAAGTGAGTGAACAGAAGAAAAATCTAAATCAAATCCATATTTGGTGTGACAACCCTTGCCTTCAAAACAGCATCAATTCTTCTAGGTACACTTGCACAAAGTCAGGGATTTTGTAGGCATATAGTCAGGTGTATGATTAAACAATTATACCAAACAGGTGCTAATGATCATCAATTCAATATGTAGGTTGAAACACAATCATTAACTGAAACAGAAACAGCTGTGTAGGAGGAATAAAACTGGGTGAGGAACAGCCAAACTCAGCTAACAAGGTGAGGTTGCTGAAGACAGTTTTCTGTCAAAAGTCATACACCATGGCAAGACTGAGCACAGCAACAAGACACAAGGTAGTTATACTGCATCAGCAAGGTCTCTCCCAGGCAGAAATTTCCAAGGCAGACAGGGGTTTCCAGATGTGCTGTCCAAGCTCTTTTGAAGAAGCACAAAGAAGCGACAGCGTTGAGGACCGTGGGCGCAGTGGTCGACCAAAGGAAACTTACTGCAGCAGATGAAAGACACATCATGCTTACTTCCCTTACAATCGGAAGATGTCCAGCAGTGCCATCAGCTCAGAACTGGCAGAAAACAGTGGGACCCTGGTACACCCATCTACTGTCGGAGAAGTCTGGTCAGAAGTGGCCTTCATGGAAGACTTGCGGCCAAAAAGCCATACCTCCGACATGGAAACAAGGCCAGCGACTCAACTATGCGCGAAAACACAGGAACTGGGGTGCAGAAAAATGGCAGCAGGTGCTCTGGACTGATGAGTCAAAATTTGAAATATTTGGCTGTAGCAGAAGGCAGTTTGTTAGCGAAGGGCTGGACAGCGTGCACGAATGAGTGTCTGCAGGCAACAGTGAAGCATGGTGGAGGTTCCTTGCAAGTTTGGGGCTGCATTTCTGCAAATGGAGTTGGGGATTTGGTCAGAATTAATGGTCTCCTCAATGCTGATAAGTACAGGCAGATACTTATCCATCATGCAATACCATCAGGGAGGCATCTGATTGGCCCCAAATTTATTCTGCAGCATGACAACGACCCCAAACATACAGCGAAAGTCATTAAGAACTATCTTCAAGCGTAGAGAAGAACAAGGAGTCATGGAAGTGATGGTATGGCCCCACAGAGCCCTGATCTCAACATCATCGAGTCTGTCTGGGATTACATGAAGAGAGAGAAGCAACTGAGGCTGCCTAAATCCACAGAAGAACTGTGGTTAGTTCTCCAAGATGTTTGGGCCAACCTACCTGCCGAGTTCCTTCAAAAATTGTGTGCAAGTGTACCTAGAAGAATTGATGCTTGATGCTGTTTTGAAGGCAAAGGGTGGTCACACCAAATATGGATTTGATTTAGATTTTTCTTCTGTTCACTCACTTTGCATTTAGTTAATTGATAAATATAATCTATTAACATGTCTATTTTTGAAAGCATTCTTACTTTACAGCATTTTTTCACACCTGCCTAAAACTTTTGCACAGTACTGTATATATATATATATATACTGTATATATTAGGGCTGTCAAGCATTAGTGGACACCGGGTGTTAGCAGACCTCAATTAACGCAGCTCTCTTAGGCGGTGTGTCATGGCTAGGTGGCGATCTCCTGCGTCCATGGAGATACGGCGACATACCCCACCCTAAAAGTATATTTATCGGTAGGACCGATAAAACGCCACCTAGTAGTTGGGGTGGCGGAAAGGCTACCACACCCAATAATTCTGGGTCGAGACTGGCCAAATTATAGAGAATTGGTTAAATTAATGGCAGTCTCAGCCGCACACGTAAACGTGGCAGAAAAAAAGAAAAAGGAACAAATTGGTGAACTTTTTCCTTTTCAAGCTAAAATGTTTTTCCCTATTTTCCGTCCTAGAAAAACTAATAAAGGGAGAAGGACTGCAAAATGGGAGGGAACATCACAAAGACAAGGCTGGGGTCTGGTGGGAGAGTGCTCGGATGGTAGTAAACGCCAGTCAAAAGGAGTTGGAACACAGTGTGACCGAGAGGGCGAGGTTACTGGGCCATTCAGGGCAGATGCTACTCCAGCCCCTCTCAATATACCGGACATGTGGTACTCAAGCACGGACATAGTGTGGGGCCAACATAATGACCCGTCACTAGTGCACGCTTGGGGGCAGGTCCGATCTATTGAAGGCAAGGATGTTGATGGCGCTGGGGCGTTAGTGTATCCACACTTCAGTATCAAGGAGCAATTACTGTATAGGGTAAATCTAGTCGTGGGCACAGGACAGCCTATAACACAATTATTGGTTCCCCCGTCTTGTCGGACCGAGGTCATGAGGCTGGCGCATGATATCCCTTTTGCGGGGCACCTCGGAGCTGACAAGACAAGGGAGTGGATATTGGCTCGATTCCATTGGGTAGGTGTTCATACTGATGTGTCGAAATATGTAGCCACATGCCCAGACTGCCAGCGAGTAGCGCCAGGTCGAGTGCGCCCCGCCCCTTTGGTTCCACTGCCGATTATTTCCACTCCTTTTGAACGCATTGCAATGGACATAGTGGGCCCTTTGCTACCTTCTGACTCCGGGTATACGCATATATTAGTGGTGGTAGATTACGCAACACGATACCCAGAGGCAATTCCATTGAGGTCCACTAGTGCCGCTGCAATAGCCACAGAGTTAGTGCAGATTATGGCTAGAGTAGGGATCCCCAAGGAGATTTTGACTGATCATGGGACCAACTTTTTGTCTAACATGTTACAGCAGGTATATAAAATATTAAAAATACGTCCCATCAATACATCTGTTTATCATCCACAGACAGACGGTTTGGTGGAACGTTTTAATCAGACCTTGAAGCAGATGCTGAGATGGTTTGTAACACAAGAGCAGAAACATTGGGCATCGCTTCTTCCCTACCTCCTTTTCGCAGTGAGAGATGTGCCGCAGAGCTCAACAGGGTTCTCCCCCTTTGAGCTCTTGTACAGCCGACAGCCTCGCGGCATTCTCGATCTGTTGAGAGAGGGGAGGGAGGAGCACAAAGGCTCGTCCAAAAATGTAGTTCAGCATGTGCTCCTACTGAGAGATTGCCTGGATTTGGTCGGTCGTTTGGCCCAGGACAACCTCAAATCGGCTCAGCACTGGCAACAGCAGTATTACAATAAAAATACATTAATTTGAACCTTTCGACCAGGAGACAAGGTACTGCTGCTGCTTCCCTCCTCAGAATCGAAATTATGTGCTAAATGGCAGGGGCCATATGAAGTGATTTGAAATTTATCATGTCAATTTATTAAAGCCCTGGCAGGCAAGGGATGCCTTATTTATAGCCCCAGGCAATGTAGAGGATGATTTAGGCCCCTGTCCAGAGACCCTTAGCACTAAAATCATTTTGATGGGGGAACAATTGGTTCCAGATCAGCAACGGGAGCTGCGTAAGCTTATTGAGGAGTTCAGCAATATTTTTTTCTGACTTGCTGGGCAGAACTAACTTGGTTGAATATGACATTATCTCTCCAACAGATGTCACAGTACGAGAGAGACCTTACCAGATCCCAGAAAGTCGACGAAGTGGCGTTCGCAAAGAGGTATGGGACATGCTCGAACTTGGGGTGATTGAACCTTCCAGGAGCGAGTGGTGCAGTCCTATTGTCATAGTAGCCAAGAAAGACAGCACCAACCACTTCTGTGTGGACTTCCGGAGGGAAACGCTATTGCCAAGTTCGATGCGTACCCTATGTCTCGGGTCGACACACTTCTAGATAGACTGGGAAAGGCAAAATTTATCTCTACTTTACAAAGGGATACTGGCAGATCCCCTTAACCCACAGTTCTAGAGAAAACCACATTTTCAACACCAGAAGGGCTGTTTCACTTTAAAACCATGCCGTTTGGGGTACATGGTGCGCCCGTTGCCTTACAGAGACTGATGGACCAGGTTTTACGCCCACATCATGAATATGCAGCAGCGTATATTGATGATGTGGTGATTTACAGCTCCACCTGGCGAGAGCATTTGGCTAGGATTGCAGCCATCCTTCAGTCTCTAAGGGTAGCCCGGCTGACAGCTAACTTGCGAAAATCCGCGTTTGTCAAATCAGAAACTCAATATTTGGGATTTTTAATGGGGAATGGAAGGGTGAGACCTGTAGTCACTAAAATCCAGGCTTTGGTTGATGCAGCGATCCCCAAAACCAAGACTCAGATGAGGTCACTACTGGGATTAGCCGGTTATTACCGCCGCTTTATCCCCGAATATGCCACAATGGTTAACCCTTTAGTTGACCTCACCAAAAAGAGTGCTCCAAATTTAATTAAGTGGTCAGCTGAGTGTCAGGGGGCGCTTTGATACTGTTAAGTGAAGACTGAAATCACAAATCACAAATGGATATTAGATAAAGGGGCATTCAGAACAGAAAATAGGAGGCACTTTTTTACAGAGAATTGTGAGGGTCTGGAACCAACTCCCCAGTAATGTTGTTGAAGTTGAAACCCTGGGATCCTTCAAGAAGCTGCTTGATGAGATTCTGGAATCAATAAGCTACTCACAACCAAACTTTCTTATGTTCTTCTTAAAAAGATACTACCTCGGGAGTGCAACTACTCCATAGTCGAAAAGGAGTGTCTGGCCATTAAATGGGCTACTCACTCCTTATGATATAACCTGCTGGGACATTTATTTGATCTTGTCACTGACCACGTCCCACTCAAGTGGTTAAGCACAGTGAAGGATAGCAATGCCCGGATAACTCAGTAGTATCTGGCATTGCAACCCTTCATGTACCACATGTTACACTGTGCAGGGAAAGACCATCAAAATGCGGATTATTTTTCCCGGGAGTGGGGAGTAATGGGAAAGATAGATTCAGCCGAGTGTTCCTTCGGCTCCACTCTGAGTGGTGGGATATGTGACAGAAATATAATGAATCTTGTTGGTAAATCTCCCTCCCGATCTGTGAGGGCGCTAAGCAGCAAGGACAGAGTTCTTTTGACGGACTGGACTGACAGTTCTTTCCCGGGTTGGGGAGTTGGCCCGTCTGGAAGACGAAACTCCGTTGCAAGAACGTATTGACCCGGAAGGTAAACAATGTAGCAGCCGCTGATTGTAAAGGTAGCTGCATTCGTTTACCAAGGGGTCATGCGTGACAGCATAAAAAGGGGATGGAGACTCGTAATCAGTTCCTTCATTTTTGGTTATTAGAAGTGACCTGGAAGGACCGCTGTTTTTTTTATGAAAATTGTGAGTGTTTCTCTTGTTCTGTCTATTTGTTTGTTTGTATTCACTAGACAGCTAACACATTTCGGAGCTGTCGCCAGAGGCCAGCACAAACCCGGAACAGCACTGCACTCGTATCACTATAAACTGTATTTACACCACTAGCACTAATTCATGCACTAAGGGACTTGTGTATTTTTGGTGTTTTGTGTGGGTGTATAATAAAAACAGGACTAGTATTTGCGGGGCAAACCTGGGGATTATGAAGAAGATAAATGAAGTAATGCACGCTGCTGTATTACTTAGCTTCATTATTGTTTACTGTTTGTTTTGTCGTCAGGCACTGGACAAAAACAAATAAAACAAACCTTTTCACCTGGATTACAATTGTCTGTTCTTTAATCACCTGCACCTGCACACTATTAACCACTTTGCCACAAACCCCCATAAAAAACACCACACATTCTCCCCATTCACTAACAGCGTGACCCGTCCCGTTCCCCTTACAATACATGTAACATATATTGTAGGTTCAAATCCCACGTAAACCAGACGTTTTTTTATTTATATAAAGATGGCAGGCAAATGGTCCATTTTAAAACAGAAATAAATCATTTAATATATATGCTACAGACATCAAAATAAGTGCGTTCCCCAGTATATTTTCATGTTGACAGAATACGTTCATTGTCATTAAACTCGGATGTCCTGTAATATACATATGTGTCGATAAAAGTGCCTGGGGTCTGCAAAAATCTGCAAAAAAATACGTCTAGAGAAAAAGAACAAGAAGGAGATGGACATTTTTACCTTCCTTTGGCAACTTATTTCTCTTACTGGATGACAAGTATTTACTTTTTTTCTACATTTCACGTAAGTGTGTTGGGAACTACACATTAAAAGTGAAATGGTGTTTTTGGCTGATTTACTTTTGCTGCTCCAATACCCTGAAAACACGCAAGCTATTCATGCTGTATAGAGAGTCACTGACAGTTCTCGCGCTTCGCTGTAACTTGGCGCGAGGAACTCTTCTCGATCATGGAAAAACTGAAATAAGCATTTTCCGCCGACAGACATAACTAATAATTAGAAATCACATTTTCTTAAATTAAATAAAATGCTTAAGCATGCCAGCTGGGCACCCATCAGAATCTTAAATGAGACACCTTGAAGGACTCAAACCACAACTTTATAGTTCTCAGTCTCATTTCTACTACACATACTACCTATAGTACACATAGAGTTTCCTATACCTCTATTCCCATTTCAGAGGTAGTGAAGCTAGAAAGCCCATGAATAAAGAAATGGAAGCTGAAATATTTTACTAATTAGGCCTGACATGTTTTGAAACTGGACCTGGACCTGTCAGAACCAGGCTTTTAAAATCCTGTTGGAGGAGCGTCCGGTTTTATTATAATATTCATAATCTTAGTTTTTAAATGAAACTAAGGCACAGATCAAATCAAAACTTTGACCCACCCGCTAATCGCAAATTCTAAACCCAGTATTAATGGCAGTGGGTTCCCTCTGGAGTAGAAGGAATAAACTTCTGACAAACAAAAAAGACAAAGCCATCGGTACCTGGTTTGTAATTTGTGATTAGCGGGTGGGTTAAAGTTTTGATTTGTTCCAGCCTATGCTTCCTGCTCCAAGTCATGCACAGACTAATACAAGGATTATGAAGTTTGACTCTTGGTTTATAAAGTTTGACTAAATAAAAAACAGTTATTCCCTGTGAATTGAATATGCATTTATGCCATACAACTGTTTCACAGAACTACATTTATTACATTAATTCAGTGTTAATAACTGATTTTTATTTTCAGGTGCTGCTGTTGTGTTCATGGAGGTTTATATCTGCACCGCACCCTCTATCTATTAAACCATAAAACTGCAGGGCAGCAGTGTGGAGTAGTGGTTAGGGGGGCTCTGGACTCTTGACCGGAGGGTCTTGTGTCGGTTCAATCCCAGTGGAATTGCTGCTGTACCCTTGAGCAAGCAGGTACTTTACCTCCTAGATTGCTATAGGGTAGCAGTGTGGAATAGTGGTTAGGTGGGGGCTCTGGACTCTTGACCGGAGGGTCTTGTGCGGGTTCAATCCCAGGTGGGGAGACACATTGCTGCTGTACCCTTGAGCAAGCAGGTACTTTACCTCCTAGATTGCTATAGGGTAGCAGTGTGGAATAGTGGTTAGGTGGGGGCTCTGGACTCTTGACCGGAGGGTCTTGTGTGGGATCAATCCCAGTGGGATTGATGCTGTACCCTTGAGCAAGCAGGTACTTTACCTCCTAGATTGCTATAGGGTAGCAGTGTGGAATAGTGGTTAGGTGGGGGCTCTGGACTCTTGACCGGAGGGTCTTGTGTGGGATCAATCCCAGTGGGATTGATGCTGTACCCTTGAACAAGCAGGTACTTTACCTCCAAGATTGCTCCAATAAAAAAATCAAACCAACTGTATTAATGGGTAATTGTGTGTAATACTAATGTGATATCATCTTGTAACACAATCTGATAATGAGAAGCAGAGTCTCGGAGTGATTGCAAACACAATCTGATGCTGAGAAGCAGAGTCTCGGAGTGATTGCAAACACAGTCTGATGATGAGAAGCAGAGTCTCAGAGTGATTGCAAACACAATCTGATGATGAGAAGCAGAGTCTCAGAGTGATTGCAAACACAATCTGATAATGAGAAGCAGAGTCTCAGAGTGATTGCAAACACAATCTGATAATGAGAAGCAGAATCTCAGAGTGATTGCAAACACAATCTGATAATGAGAAGCAGAGTCTCAGAGTGATTGCAAACACAATCTGATAATGAGACTCAAGTGCAGGTTTAGCAGCAGGACCTCTTCAATCAGACTCACAGGAACTGGGGGCGCCACCTTGTCAGGGGAGGTTGTGTTTTTAATGAACAGCAACATGATTATTAACGATGAGGATTATTGATGTGGATGTGATTCTCTCAACAGATGGAATGACATGGAGAAACTGAGGAGGGAGGTGGAGGAGACACTGAGAGAGATGGAGAAGACAGTGATAGAGATGGAGAAACTGAAAGAGATGGAGGAGAAACCAAAAGAGAGGAGAAAGATGGAGGAGAAACAGAGAGATGGAGAAGAAACAGAGATGGAGGAGAAACTGAAGTGGAAGATAAAAAAGGAACAAAAGAAAGAGATGGAGGAGAGACGGATGAAGTGGGCAATGGAGAGGTGGCTTGGACATATAGAGAAGACCCTGAGGAGAGAGATGGAGGAGAACCTGAAAGAAGTGGAGTGGGTGAGGAGGATGATGCTGAGGAAGAAACTGAGGACAGAGATGCAGGAGAAACTGAGTGAGATAAAGAAGACACTGGAGGTGGAGGAGACACTGAATGAGATAAAGGAGATATGGAGGGAGATGGAGGAGAAACTGAGGAAGCTGAAGAAGAAACAGATGAGGAAGGTGGAGGAGGAACTGAAGAGGTTTGTTTTTTATTTTAAAATACCGGTCAGGTTAGATTTCCAGTAGAGAAAATGGAAATTTCCATTCATTTTCTACACCGAGCTCCCTCCTGGCCAGGTCACACTGTCACGTGATTCTGGCAGCTAGGGTTCTCCAGGCAGGTTATAAAAATGATAAGAAATCCATGTAAACATTGCCATTACCTTACACAAAATAAGAATGACTTTTTTTGAGCTGAACAAGCAAATGAAAAGTGAAGTTTATCTGCAATGATTTCCCCACATAAATACAAAACCTGTTACCTCCAATACTCACTAATACATTGACAGGGTGGACGTGCTTTACAAAGGTAAGACATAATAATAATAATAATAATAGTAATACACAAATACTCCTGGTATACTGTGAAACAAGATTTAAACATTTCACAAGCAAGAATCCTCAAAATTAATGTGCCAATGTGAAATATATTATTCATAAAATACACGCAGTGCCAACATACATTAACCGAAAAAACACCAACATTTGTTGCCACAAAAATCTACTTTGTATGCGATTAAAAAAAATCTGTTTTACAGTAAATAATGTGTAATGTATGACATCATCATCAACTCAGTGTGTATGCAATTTCGGTGCAATCCGAACGCATGCAATCCGATTGCGTAATGGCATGCAATCGATCGCTCGCAGTTGTGGCTGATCACTCTAGGTGCAATAGAGTGCGATCAGATGCGATGCACTATATATAGAGGGTGTTTGGAAGCAGGATCAAGAGTATTTGTATATGCCTATTTCGTATTTTGATGTTGCTATGTGCATAGAACATACAGCATGTGTACTTTTGTGTTTGTAAACATGTCTGAATGTGTTTATTTTACAGAATGTATTAAGGATTTATTTTTTGTTTTTAATAAATACATAAAAAAATATTCATTGTTATTTCTGCATAAATGTCATCATCCAGAGCACTCATACTTTCAGTTTAGGACTGTTTCGGTATATCTCTTACAAAAAAGTAATATAGGCTACTGCAAGTAGTTATGGTCCTCTTGGTACTATCTTATTTTGGCACACTTGCCGTACTACTTTTGGACATTTTTTCTCAAATTGAACGCAGTAGGGATTCAAGGAAATGCATGCACCTGGATTAGGGAGTGGTTAACATATAGAAAACAGAACGTACTGATTAGAGAAGAAACCTCAAAATGGAGCGAGGTAACCAGTGGTGTACCACAGGGATCAGTATTAGGTCCTCTGCTATTCCTAATCTACATTAATGATTTAGATTCTGGTATAGTAAGCAAACTTGTTAAATTTGCAGATGACACAAAAATAGTGGCAAACACTGTTACAAGGTCATTCAAAATGATCTAGACAGCATTCAGAACTGGGCAGACACATGGCAAATGACATTTAATAGAGAATAGTGTAAAGTACTGCACGCAGGCAATAACAATGTGCATTATAAATATCATATGGGAGATACTGAATTTGAAGAAGAGAACTATGAAAAAGACCCTCGAGTTTATGTGGGGAAGCTATAAAAAAGGCCAACAATATGCTCGGATATATTGTGAGAAGTGTTGAATTTAAATCAAGGGAAGTAATGTGTGGCTGTGAGGCTGTGTGGTCCAGTGGTTAAAGAAAAGGGCTTATAACCAGGAGGTCCCCGGTTCAAATCCCACCTCAGCCACTGACTCATTGTGTGACCCTGAGCAAGTCACTTAACCTCCTTGTGCTCCGTCTTTCGGGTGAGACGTAATTGTAAGTGACTCTGCAGCTGATGCATAGTTCACACACCCTTGTCTCTGTAAGTCGCCTTGGATAAAGGCGTCTGCTAAATAAACAAATAATAATAATAATAATAATAATAATGTTAAAACTTTACAATGCATTAGTAAGACCTCACCTAGAATATTGTGTTCAGTTCTGGTCACCTCGTTACAAAAAGGATATTGCTGCTCTAGAAAGAGTGCAAAGAAGAGCAACCAGAATTATCCCAGGTTTAAAAGGCATGTCGTATGCAGACAGGCTAAAAGAATTGAAACTATTCAGTCTTGAACAAAGAAGACTACGCGGCGATCTGATTCAAGCATTCAAAATCCTAAAAGGTATAGACAATGTCGACCCAGGGGACTTTTTTGACCTGAAAAAAGAAACAAGGACCAGGGGTCACAAATGGAGATTAGATAAAGGGGCATTCAGAACAGAAAATAGGAGGCACTTTTTTACACAGAGAATTATGAGGGTATGGAACCAACTCCCCAGTAATGTTGTTGAAGTTGACACCCTGGGATCCTTCAAGAAGCTGCTTGATGAGATTCTGGAATCAATAAGCTACTAACAACCAAACGAGCAAGATGGGCTGAATGGCCTCCTCTCATTTGTAAACTTTCTTATGTTCTTATGTTCATATATATATATATATATATATATATATATATATATATATATATATATATATATATATATATTGAGATAGCAGGGAGGGGGTTAAAGCCTCCCTGAAGAAAAACATGTAAAATGCACATTTGTTTAGTTCAATTGTTTTGGTTTATTATTTTGCTTTTCTGTTAATCAGTTTTTGTTAATTGTTTTATTGTTTAATTATCCCCTGCACCTGGGCGACAATTGTAAATTAGGACCAGGTGCAGGGTATAAAAGAGGAGCAGTCAGAATGCTCGTGGCTGCTGAGTAAAGGAGGCAGAAGAGTGGTGCTCTGCTTCCGAGCAGTCTGAAGAGAAGTAAGTGCGGTGTTAAGCCTGTGTGGTTTTTGTTTGTGTTGTGGTGTCAGGTAAACGGCTTAGCCGTCCTGCGAGTCAGTCAGGGACTTACCTGTACAGTCAGCGCTCCAAAACGGAGTTAGGTTTTGTTTTGTGTTTGTTTTATCTTTGTGTTTTAGGGGAGGAGGTGGCCTTGGAATGGCCGTCAGCGCAGAAAAATCCATTCCTGTGTGTACTGGGTCGTATTTTTAAAGGGGCACGAACCCGTGTAGCAGCGGTTCATTCACATTTGGTGTCAGAGTGTGTGGGCGCCCCTACGACCCAGGGAAAATAGATTTATGGGAAATGATTGAGCAGATCAATAGGAATGCCGTCGCTCAGAATGAGCAGCTGGAGAGATGGGAGAAAGAGATGGGGTTGGCACCGCTGAAAATAACAGGAGCGGGAGCCAACCGAATTGGAGCTGTTGCTCCAAAAGTGGGAGCAGGCATGGGTAGCTCCGCAGTCTCCCGAGCCAGAGGGGGAGGAGCTGCCGCCGCCAGAGCCAGAAGGGGAGGAGCCGCCGCCTCGGAGCCCAGAGGGAGGAGCCGCCCTCGGAGCCCAGAGGGAGGAGCCGCCGCCGAACACAGAGTGGAGGAGCCGCCTCGTGCCCAGAGGGAGGAGCCACTGCTTCCGGAGCACAGAGGGAGGAGCCGCTTCCGGAGCCCAGAGGGGAGGAGCCGCCGCTTCCGGAGCCCAGAGGGAGGAGCCGCTTCCGGAGCCCAGAGGGAGGAGCCGCCTTCCGGAGCCCAAAGGGGAGGAGCCGCCGCTTCCGGAGCCCAAAGGGGAGGAGGCGAAGAGCCCGCCTCCACCCCAGCCCCGACCACCACCCCTGCGGTCCAGTCCGGCGCCGCTGCATGTGGTCCCTCGCCCCTTGCTCCTGGACACCCGGCCAGTTTGCCTGGACCTCCCTTCACTAGACCTAGAGCCCAGGATTCTGCAGAACCGGTCACAGTTCTCCACCTGGTTCCCTGCTCCGCTCCTCCCGAGCACCAAGACGTCGCTGCGCTGCTCCCAGACATCGCTTACACTCCCCCTGGTCACTGCTTCGCTCCCCCTGGGTGATCGGACGTCGCTGCACTGGGTCCCAGCTGTAGACCTCTGCCCGCTGCTGCAGCCTCCAGTGCCCCGGTTGTCGTTCCGGTCGCTCCTGACAAACCAGTGGGGTCCCTCGTCGCCGGTGCGTGGTCCCTACCTGGCTGGGCCGAGACGTGGACCGATCCACCCTCAAGTCCGCCCGTGGAAGAGGGCGAGAAGGGACATTAGTGGACTCGAGGGTGGGTGGTTGTGTTTTAGGGGAGGAGGTGGCCTTGGAATGGCCGTCAGTGTTGCACATTTGGGGGGGAGGATGTGTGAGATAGCAGGGAGGGGGTTAAGGCCTCCCTGAAGAAAAAATGCACATTTGTTTAGTTTAATTGTTTTGGTTTATTGTTTTGCTTTTCTGTTAATCAGTTTTTGTTAATTGTTTTATTGTTTAATTATCCCCTGTACCTGGGCGACAATTGTAAATTAGGACCAGGTGCAGGGTATAAAAGAGGAGCAGTCAGAATGCTCGTGGCTGCTGAGTAGAAGGAGGCAGAAGAGTGGTGCTCTGCTTCCGAGCAGTCTGAAGAGAAGTAAGTGCGGTGTTAAGCCTGTGTGGTTTTTGTTTGTGTTGTGGTGTCAGGTAAACGGCTTAGCCGTCCTGCGAGTTAGTCAGGGACTTACCTGTACAGTCAGCGCTCCAAAACGGAGTTAGGTTTTGTTTTGTGTTTGTTTTATTTTTGTGTTTATTAAAAATATAGCGCGTCAGCGCGAGAAAATCCATTCCCGTGTGTGTTGGGTCGTATTTTTAAAGGGGCACGAACCCATGTGGCAGCGTCTCATTCACAATATATATATATATATATGCTATTATTCTTACTTAACAGGAGTAATCATCTCATTAATTGATGGGCATATTATTTTCATCGTTATTTTATACATTACCGAAGTACGAAAGCTGAAATATTTGTGGGGGTTTAAGTTTTACGTTTAAAATGTTAAACACTCAACATGAATATACTTTATTAAACCCCACAAATAACTCACCTTTCGTACTTTGGTTGGATTCATTTGCTAACATTTTCTTGGTTAGCTACTTAAATTGATTGATTACTTTGTAGTTTTATTTTCCCTTCAATTATTTTTATTAAAATGTTTAATTTGACCCAGTGCTTGTAAACTTGTACGTTCATAGAACACCTTTAAAACTCTTACCAGTTTCCCACAGTTTCATGTGTGTGACTGAGTACAGGAGCAGAGCAGGAAATTGCTTCTCCGGCTCTCTCCTGTCAAGTTCAAGTTCTTTCCTGTCAGCGTAGATGAGGTCATGTGACTCCTCCTTGCTCACTGATTGGATACTTGTCCATGGCGATCGCATCCGATTGCATGAAAATAGAGCCCCGCTCGATAGCTTGCGATAGGAAGCAATCCGATTGAGCCTATTGCACGATGCAATAATAATGCGATAACCATGCAATCACGGGCTGCAGTCCGATCTCATGCGATCAAATTGCACCTAAATTGCATAGTGTATCGTGGCCCTCTTAGATATATATTCAACTCTGATACACTAGTCCTGCTATATATTAAATCTATATAGAGCTCTCACAGAGAGAAACTGCATCTCCTATCTTCGCCAGTGAAGTCATCAATGACATCATCATGACAGAATAAAGCACAGGTCTTCCTTGAGTTCGCACAGATACATATTCCACTCTGATACACTAGTCCTGCTATATATTAAATCTATATAGAGCTCGCACAGAGACCTCTAGTGGCCAGGATAGAAACTGCAGCTCCTTCACTACTGATTTGTCTTTTTCATTTTAGTCATTTCTGGCAAATACCAATGGAAGCGTCCTAGTGCCAATGAAAATAAAATAATAATAAAAAAGATCTCCTACGTAGGAATTTTCTTCTAGAGATAAATACATAGGAGATGAAAAGTCCTACATAGGAGATCTTTTTTCTTTTCTTTTACATTGGTTCTAGAACGCTTCCGTAAATACCAACATTTGATTCCTGTGTTCAGATACATATGAATAAAACATTAGTTTGAATAATACCTGGATGTTTGTCTCAGCAGCACTGCAGTAAAGTAACTCTGAACCTGTCTTTGCAGCATGAAGCCTGAAGAGGCCTGCAGAAGAATCGAGCTCTTGAAGGAGTTTGTACAGATGTATGAAAAGAAGAAGCAGGAGATTGAAGAACACCTCACACAACTCAGTGAGATTGCTGATGGACTGGACAAGGTGGACAGGGACTGTACCATCGCTAAGACCACAGGGAGCTCTGCTGGTGTAGTTGGTGGGGTCCTGACCATTGTAGGGATAGGCCTGGCTCCCGTTACTTTTGGAGTCTCCCTTGGACTGTCCATTGCAGGGACTGTGACTGCTGTAGCTGGGGCAATCACCAGTGGTGGCGCACAAATAGGAAAGCATGTAAGTGATGGCAATGATAACAAGAGAGTAACGGAAATACTGGAAATGATTCAGACGAAAATCAAAGCACTTGGTAAATCGTGCAAAACTGCACTCCCACAATGTAACTGGAATATAGAGAAAGCTGCTTTAACAGGCATTGTTAAAACACGTCTTTCTGCTGCTGCTGTAGGCCTGGTTGATGCTGCTGTTGATGCTGCAGATGCTGTTATTGATGCTGCTGTAAGTCTTGATGCTGCTGATGATGTAACTCTAAACCCGAGTGATGATGGTGCTGCTGGTGGTGCTGTTGCTGGGGCTGCTGTTGGTGCTGGTGTTGTTAATGGTGGCCGTGTTCTTGCAGGCCTGGTTGATGATGTCGCTCCTGTGGTGCTCAAAACTGCAGGCAGAGTAGCCGGAGGTGTTTTTGCTGGAATCTTTGTAGCAGTGGATGCCGTGCTCATTGGTTACAATGCCAACAAACTTCATGAAGGGAGTCCAACTGAAAGAGCACAAGAGATTCGCAAGCTGGTGGAAACTGTAGAATTGCAACTAGCAAAACTGGAGCAGGTCAGTTCTGACATAATCAACATTTTAAACCTGTGAGTCAGCACAGAGCTATGGAGGAAGGTGCACCAAAAGAGATGTTCCTGTCAGATCTGCAGCAGCTGCTGCTGTATCAATAGTTTTGTGTTTGCTGCCTGCTTCAGTTTATAATAATTATAAATCACAGAAACCAACCAATCACAGAACAGCATTTCCAAAGAGACCTATACCTCTTATTATCTTGTGTATACACATCATCTTGTTAGAAAAAAGAAAAGAAAGAAAAAAGAAAAATAAATAAATATAATTCTGTGCATTGACCCTAACCCTAAAAAACTCCTATGTATATAATAACAATAATACACCAGATTAGACAGACTGTTTCCACTCCACACAGTTAGTGAATGATGCTTCAGGATATAGTAGCGCTGTTTCCACTCCACACAGTTACTGAATGACGCTTCAGGATATAGTAGCGCTGTTTCCACTCCACACAGTTAGTGAATGACGCTCCACAAAGCTGGGCTTTATTATTATTATTATTATTATTATTATTATTATTATTATTATTATTATTAGTTTATTTAGCAGATGCGTTGTGAACAGGATGTGAGTGGTGTAAAATAAAAGGCAATGTCCAGACCAGAGTTCTCCCAAAAACGTCTGTGTTTTAATTTCAATAATAATAATAATAATAATAATAATAATAATAATAATAATAATAATAATAATAAACCACCCCTTTACCAGCGATGGTATCGGGGGGAACACGGCAGGTTTACAGTCCTGAACAACAAAATAATAACACTCCTAAACCACAATCCTCCGTGCACGAAACTATGCTCTTTCTCCGGGGTTGTGGTGAGTGCTGGTGCTGTGCTGTGTTGTGCTGTGAGGGACGTGCTCCGGGTCTAGTGCTGGCTCCGCGGCTGCAGCTCCCGACTCTCACTCCTCCTCTGATAACGATAAAACAAAACAAAACAAAACAATAACAAACACACAGGCTCTGGCTGGAAATCGTCATCAGTGCAAGGGGCCTTACTGACGTAGCTGCTTCCCCTTTGCACCCAGAACCTCCTCCTTGCAAGCAACCCGTTGCCATGGTTTCTCCAATAGGGGCCCGCCCCGTAGCTGATTGCAATGGAATCCTTCCAGGTACATGCAACTACACGCTTCCCCTAATATGGTCACCTTCCGGTTTCCGCCTACCATCAAGGCAGTCCATCTAGGAGGAAGCATACGATCAACCTTACCAAGCACCTGTTTTGGTCGGGAGGGAGATTTACAGTTTGAATTCTTTCTCTCTCTGTCACATGCCTTTATCCAAGGCGACTTACAGAGACTAGGGTGTGTGAACTATGCATCAGCTGCAGAGTCCCTTACAATTACGTCTCACCCGAAAGACGGAGCACAAGGAGGTTAAGTGACTTGCTCAGGGTCACACAATGAGTCAGTGGCTGAGGTGGGATTTGAACCGGGGACCTCCTGGTTATAAGCCTGTTTCTTTAACCACTGGACCACACAGCCTTATGGAAGAGTGGCGAGAAGAAAGCCATTGCTGAAAAAAACCCATATCAAATCCCGTTTGGATTTTGCCAAAAGGCATGTGGGAGACAAAGCAAACATGCGGAAAAAGGTTCTCTGGTCTGATGAGACCAAAATTGAACTTTTTGGCCTCAGCGCAAAATGCTATGTGTGGTGCAAAGCCAACACTGCTCATCACCCTGAGAATACCATCCCCACGGTGAAGCATGGTGGTGGCAGCATCATGTTATGGGGATGCTTTTCATCGGCAGGGACTGGGAAACTGGTCAGGATTGAGGGCAAGATGGATGGAGCCAAATACAGGGAAATTCTAGAGGAAAACCTGTTTCAGTCTGCAAGAGACCTGGGACTGGGGCGGAGGTTCACCTTCCAGCAGGACAATGACCCTAAACACACAGCCAAAGCTACACTGGAGTGGTTTAAAAACAAGAACCTGAATGTCTTAGAATGGCCCAGTCAAAGCCCAGACCTCAATCCGATTGAGAATCTGTGGCAAGACTTGAAAATTGCTGTTCACCAACGGTCCCCATCCAACTTGATAGAGCTTGAGCAATTTTGCCAAGAAGAATGGGCAAAATTGCAGGATACAGATGTGCAAAGCTGGTAGAGACTTACCCAAAAGACTCACAGCTGTAATTGCTGCCAAAGGTGCTTCTACCAAGTATTGACTCAGGGGTGAATACTTATGCAACCAACAAATGTCTTTTTTGTTTAAATAACTTTTGTGTCACAATAAAAAATACGTTGTGTAAATCAAATGGGGGGTGGCTACTTATGCAAGGCACTGTATATATATATATATATATATATATATATATATATATATATATATATATATATATATATATATATATATATATATACAGTGCCTTGCAAAAGTATTCAGACCCCTGTCCAATTCTCTCATATTACTGAATTACAAATGGTACATTGAAATTTCGTTCTGTTTGATATTTTATTTTAAAACACTGAAACTCAAAATCAATTATTGTAAGGTGACATTGGTTTTATGTTGGGAAATATTTTTAAGAACAATAAAAAACTGAAATATCTTGCTTGCATAAGTATTCAACTCCCACACATTAATATTCGGTAGAGCCACCTTTCGCTGCAATAACAGCTTTAAGTCTTTTGGGGTAAGTATGTACCAGCTTTGCACACAGTGTCGGAGTGATTTTGGCCCATTCTTCTTGGCAGATTTGCTCCAGGTTGTTCAGGTTGGTTGGACGACGCTTATGGACTGCAATTTTCAAATAGTGCCACAGATTCTCAATGGGATTGAGATCAGGACTTTGACTGGGCCACTGTAGGACATTCACCTTTTTGTTCTTGAGCCACTCCAATGTTGCTTTGGCCTTGTGCTTGGGATCATTGTCCTGCTGAAAGGTGAATTTCCTCCCAAGCTTCAGTTTTTTAGCAGACTGAAGCAGGTTCTCTTGTATTATTTCCCTGTATTTTGCTCCATCCATTCTTCCTTCAATTTTAACAAGATGCCCAGTCCCTGCTGATGAGAAGCATCCCCACAGCATGATGCTGCCACCACCATACTTCACTGTAGGGATGGTGTGTCTTGAGGCATGGGCAGTGTTAGGTTTGCGCCACACATAGCGCTTTGAGTTTTGGCCAAAAAGCTCTATCTTGGTCTCATCTGACCACAAAACCTTTTCCCACATCGCAGCTGGGTCACTCTCATGCTTTCTGGTAAACTCCTGACATGCTTTCAGATGGTACTTTTTGAGTAACGGCTTCTTTCTTGCCACCCTCCCATACAGGCCAGTGTTATGCAGAGCTCTTGATATGGTTGACTGGTGCACTCCCAGCCATTGAACTCTGTAGCTCCTTCAAAGTGATTGTTGGCCTCTCTGTGGCTTCTCTCACAAGTCTCCTTCTTGTTTGAGTGCTGAGTTTTGAGGGACAGCCTTTTCTTGGCAGTGCCTGGGTGCTGTGATGCAGCTTCCACTTCCTGATTATTGATCCAACTGTGCTCACTGGGATATCCAAACACTTGGATATTATTTTGTACCCTTTCCCTAATCTATGCATTTGTATTACTTTATCTCTAACATCTGTAGAATGCTCTTTGGTCTTCATTTTCCTTCAGATTCACAGCCTGACCAATGATCCTTCAACAGTGGAGTTTTTATCCAGAAAATGTGACAGCAACTTTAATGGTTCACAGGTGGAGGCCAATGGTAAGGTAATTGTGTCCTCGTTAGGGCAATTTCTTTCATCGGTGTAAACTGGGAGCTTCCACAGCACAGGGGTTGAATACTTATGCAAGCAAGATATTTCAGTTTTTTATTTTTCTTAAAAATATTTCCCAACATAAAACCAATGTCACCTTACAATAATTGATTTTGAGTTTCAGTGTTTTAAAATAAAATATCAAACAGAACGAAATTTCAATGTACCATTTGTAATTCAGTAATATGAGAGAATTGGTCAGGGGTCTGAATACTTTTGCAAGGCACTAATATATATATATATATATATACAGTACTGTGCAAAAGTTTTAGGCAGGTGTGAAAAAATGCTGTAAAGTAAGAATGCTTTCAAAAATAGACATGTTAATAGATTATATTAATCAATTAACTAAATGCAAAGTGAGTGAACAGAAGAAAAATCTAAATCAAATCCATATTTGGTGTGACCACCCTTTGCCTTCAAAACAGCATCAATTCTTCTAGGTACACTTGCACAAAGTCAGGGATTTTGTAGGCATATAGTCAGGTGTATGATTAAACAATTATACCAAACAGGTGCTAATGATCATCAATTCAATATGTAGGTTGAAACACAATCATTAACTGAAACAGAAACAGCTGTGTAGGAGGAATAAAACTGGGTGAGGAACAGCCAAACTCAGCTAACAAGGTGAGGTTGCTGAAGACAGTTTACTGTCAAAAGTCATACACCATGGCAAGACTGAGCACAGCAACAAGACACAAGGTAGTTATACTGCATCAGCAAGGTCTCTCCCAGGCAGAAATTTCAAGGCAGACAGGGGTTTCCAGATGTGCTGTCCAAGCTCTTTTGAAGAACCACAAAAAAACGGGCAACGTTGAGGACCGTAGACGCAGTGGTCGGCCAAGGAAACTTACTGCAGCAGATGAAAGACACATCATGCTTACTTCCCTTCGCAATCGGAAGATGTCCAGCAGTGCCATCAGCTCAGAACTGGCAGAAAACAGTGGGACCCTGGTACACCCATCTACTGTCCGGAGAAGTCTGGTCAGAAGTGGCCTTCATGGAAGACTTGCGGCCAAAAAGCCATACCTCCGACGTGGAAACAAGGCCAAGCGACTCAACTATGCACGAAAACACAGGAACTGGGGTGCAGAAAAATGGCAGCAGGTGCTCTGGACTGATGAGTCAAAATTTGAAATATTTGGCTGTAGCAGAAGGCAGTTTGTTTGTTGAAGGGCTGGAGAGCGTACACAAATGAGTGTCTGCAGGCAACAGTGAAGCATGGTGGAGGTTCCTTGCAAGTTTGGGGCTGCATTTCTGCAAATGGAGTTGGGGATTTGGTCAGAATTAATGGTCTCCTCAATGCTGAGAAGTACAGGCAGATACTTATCCATCATGCAATACCATCAGGGAGGCATCTGATTTGCCCCAAATTTATTCTGCAGCATGACAACGACCCCAAACATACAGCGAAAGTCATTAAGAACTATCTTCAGCGTAAAGAAGAACAAGGAGTCCTGGAAGTGATGGTATGGCCCCCACAGAGCCCTGATCTCAACATCATCGAGTCTGTCTGGGATTACATGAAGAGAGAGAAGCAACTGAGGCTGCCTAAATCCACAGAAGAACTGTGGTTAGTTCTCCAAGATGTTTGGGCCAACCTACCTGCCAAGTTCCTTCAAAAACTGTGTGCAAGTGTACCTAAAAGAATTGATGCTTGATGCTGTTTTGAAGGCAAAGGGTGGTCACACCAAACATGGATTTGATGTAGATTTTTCTTCTGTTCACTCACTTTGCATTTTGTTAATTGATAAATATAATCTATTAACATGTCTATTTTTGAAAGCATTCTTACTTTACAGCATTTTTTCACACCTGCCTAAAACTTTTGCACAGTACTGTATATATATATATATATATATATATATATATATATATATATATATATATACACACATATTGTGAAAGAACTCACCCACTCAGGTTCGTTGCCCCTTTAAAAAAACACGACCCAACACACTGGAATGGATTTTTACAGCGCTGGTGCGATATTTTTTTTAATAAACACAAAACAAAATAAACTCAAAATAAACACCTAGCTCTTTTGGAGCACTGGAGCACTAACTCAACTTTCAGGAACACCCTGTCTAACACGGGACAGCTAAGCTGTTTTCCCGTCCTTACACAAAACACAGGTTTAATACAGCACTTTTTATTCACTTTGGCTACTCGGAGACAGAGCACCTCTCCTGCCTCCTTCTACTCAGCAGCCCTGAGCATTCTGACTGCTCCTCTTTTATACCCTGCACCTGGTTCTAATTCCCAATTACTGCCCAGGTGCAGGGGATAATTGAATAATAAAACAGTTAAATTAAACAAAAGAACAATTAACAAAACTGATTAACTGAAAAAGCAAAACAATTAAACAATACAAAAGGTAACATTTTTTCCTTCAGGAGGTTTTAACCCTCCCTGCTGTCTCACACAACCTGTTGTGTATATATATATATATATATATATATATATATATATATATATATATATATATATATATATATATATATATATATATATATATATATATATATATATATATATATATATATATATATATATATATATATATATATATATATATATATATATATATATATATATATATATATACACTCTAAGCACACTCTTAAACTCAGGGGAGACGTTCAGGAGGACATAACATATTTTGGACTCCTGTAAGTGGCTCGTTCGTGCACTGGGTATGCAACGTATCCAGATGACTTTTAATAATCAAGAAACTCACACAGACTCACTTTATTTCAATTTTTAACGAATCAGAGTAGTATCAGTACTCCTTCGGTTTATTAAATGCTTAAAAATGGATTGAGTAGTTACAGGCTATGTCGAATACCAACTGACAGGCAATCTGGGAGGTCCAGTGCCTTAACAGGTATAATAGCATTAATACTTCAATATGTTTATAGTTATAACATGTTTTGCCCTTAAGCTATGCATGCATAAAGCTAAAAAACACCCACCGCTAAATCCTAGATCATCCAGTAAATATCACTCTCTTAGACTAAAACATAAATCATATACCTTATAGCAATGCATCAATATAAAAGAGATATAGATTCAAAATATATGCTTACTTTCCAGTATATGAAAGTGTAGAATATAATGTAAGGACAGAAACTGTCTTCAAAGGCAAAGACTTCTAAATACGACACCAACAGCAATCGGCTCGATCAGAGATCTTCAGAGCATGGATCACACCAGCTTGTAGTTAGCAAGTTGAGTGATACTTAACGGGGGATTTACCTTGGTTTTGTTAGAGTTTTTGCTTTGCTTCTTATGTCAGAAGTCTCAATTAAATCTCAAACGTTAATCCGCCTTAACAGCTCCTGTCCTTCAAGTGAATAATATTTTCAAAACACCTGGTTACTCCTTCAATAAGATTAATCACCCCCTAGTCCACCTCTCCTACATCTCCAAAATATGTAAGGTGAACTCTTGAACTGATATTATTCTCTTTTGGTACCAGGGAGTTCCTGAACACAGCATGCATGTGAATACAGTGCAAGTATATGAAGAATGCATATAGAAAGATGTGTTTAATACATAACACCTACTTTGGTTTAATTATTCCATCCTGGGTTAAAATATATATTTCCCTTTTAACATCAAAAGACATCCTTCTTAGTAGGTTGGCTTTATTACATGTATAGATGTAGTTTAACCCTTAGCGGTCCATTTATTCAGCGTGTCTCAGGCGAGTCAGGTCCAATTTATTTTCACACGCGCAGTTTATTTTAGACGCGCTGTTTAAAAGTATTTTTTTTCACAGTAAAACAGGATTAAAAGGCACTGCATATCAACAGGACACTCAGTACTGCATCTCCTGCCCTGGCCCACCCCTTGTTCGCTGTATTTTTCACATACCTCTACATAGTAGTGCATACCGATAAATCATCTCCTGATCACTCGTTTTATTACCAAACTCCTCAATAATGCGATCCAAGTCATTATTTTATTACTATAACATCTAAAAAAAGCTCTGCAGATATCTGTGATATTCTTTGAGATCTGGATGTGGAAGCAGCTATCTTGTTTGTTTATGTCCATGTTATCTAAGTGGTGTCGGGACTATCTGTATCCATGAGATACGCCCCTTTTTTCGGCTTCTCTCGGCTCCTATGGGTCTCACTCGGCCATTGAATGGTTTTCTCTGCTTTTTTCAGAGAAAAAACGACTAGAGACCTGTTTTTTATGTCTTTTTGATGATGTCAGACAGGGTCTGACATTGGACTGGAAAAGGTTAACAATTAACTGAAACATATTGGATAGGGGCTGGTAGAAGGTCCATAGCAAATGATATATCCAATTATTCTCACTAAATCCAGTCTATCAAGAACATAGCCAAAATCTAACAGTCCCATTTTAGCCATTCAATGCTTTAAACTAAACGTGACCTCTCTCTGTTTTTTACAAAAATCCTGTTCAGCTAAGTTCCAAACCATCTGCTTCTCTGTTGAGGTCATCGATCATCAATAGAAGAGTGTTTTCTCAGACGTATGGCATAACATGGTCCTATGCAACCCAGTCTCATGAGTGAAACGTTAACAGATTAACATTTCTGCTTTCTGGGGGAAAAAACGTTACGTGGGTAACATTTTCACTTTCAACCACAGTGCTTTGCGGCAGTGTGATAGAGAGAGAAAGGATCAATGTTGTAAATCTCCCTCCCGACCGGAAAGGACGCTGTGTAAGGGCAGTGGTATGCTGCCTCCTAGATGGACCGCCTTGATGGTAGGTGGAAATCGGAAGGTGACCATATTAGGGGGAGCACATAGTTGCAAGTACTCAGGATGACTCCATTGCAATCAGCTGCGGGGCAGCCCTCTATTGGAGAAACCATGGCGACGAGGTGATTGCAGGGAGGAGTTTTGTGGGTACAAAGGGGAAGCAGCTACGTCAGTACCTTCCCCTGCCCTGAGAGAATGAGCGACCAGCCGGAGCTGTTCTTGTTGTTTTGTTTTGTTTGTATTACGTGCTGTGTGTTTTGTGTTCTGTGTAGAGGAGGATTAGGATTGGGAGGCTGCAGCTGCGGAGCCAGCACAAACCCCAGAGCACATCCCGCACAGCAAAGCACAGCACAGCGCAGCTCACGCACCATCACCCCTGAAAGAAAGGAGCACAGTTTCGTGCCCGGAGGATTGTGGTCAAGGAGTGTTTTTTGTTTGTTTATTTAAAGACTGGAACTTATCATTTTTACCCCGATACCATAGTTGGTAGAGGGGTGGATTATTATTATCATTATTATTATTTAAAACCCTGTTTTCTCTCGGTTTCTTTATTATTATTATTATTATTCCATGTTTCTGACTAAATTTCCAAGACGATAGGGTCATAGTTACTATTGAACATGTATAGAAACCTTTTGGTTCTCTAAAAGCCTACGCGGGTTCCATTGACCTATGACCTTCCTAGAGCCAGATATGGACATTTTGCTATTTCAAAAATGACCGCTAAATACTGGACAGCTTCTCCTCCTACAGTTTTCAACCGATCAACTCGATAGGCTCATATGTACTATTGGACATGTATAGGAAACCAACTAAGAGCTTTCTAAATATGTCTTGGACTTTGACCTTTGACCTCTCGTTCATGGTCAAACTGGACAATAGACTGCATTTACAGCTTATATCTCCTTAAATACTGCAGATAGGCTCATATGTACTATTGGACATGTATAGGAAACCAACTAAGAGCTTTCTAAAAATGTCTTGGACTTTGACCTTTGACCTCTCATGGTCAAACTGGACAATAGACTGTTTTAACAGCTTATATCTCCTTAAATACTGCAGATAGGCTCATATGTACTATTGGACACTTATAGAAAACCAACTAAGAGCTTTCTAAAAATGTCTTGGACTTTGACCTTTGACCTTTCATGGTTAAACTGGACAATAGACTGTTTTAACAGCTTTTATCTCCTTAAATACTGCACATAGGCTCATATGTACTATTGGACACATATCGGAAACCAACTAAGAGCTTTCTAAATACGCATTGGACTTTGACCATTGACCTCTCGTTATTGGTCAAACTGGACAATACACTATTTTGACAGTTTATAGCTCCTTACACACTGCAGATAGAGTCATGTTTACTATATAACCTGTATAGAAAACCAAGTATGCCATATCCAAAAATGATCTTGATCTTGACTTTTGACCTGTCGCGTTTTACAACGCAGACGAAGTTCCCCTGAAACTTCAATTCTAGTTATTATTATTTCTGTTATTTATTTTCTAAATAAATCGATGACTTTATTGGGAGAATCCTGTTTGGACATTTTACTTTGTTTCACTGCACTACTCACATCCTGTCACAGGCAGCTTTTGTCGAAATTCTCTTTTTATGTTCATTTTCTGTGAACATTAGTTTATGGATAATCTTGTTTGCTTTTAAACCACTTAAATTGTTACAAAGCAATTACTATTCTTTAGTCCATTCATCTTGTTGTAGTGCTAGAATATACACTGCCTTTTTTCTGTATATATTTACTCGAAACCTCGCGCTTTTAAACCAATTAAATTTGTTACAAAAAAACGACTATTATTTAGTCCATTCATTTTAATTCGGTACATGGTCTTGTTGTACTAGTGCTAAAATATACACTGCCTTTTTTCTTGATATATTTACCCGAAACCTCGCTTAATATAAATTTTAAGAAATGACATGTCAGCACTGTACTTGCATCCAGAGCGCGTCTGCCGATGATAATAAAAATATGGTGTGATGGGGTGCCAGCTCGCCCCTATAATTTGTGTTTATTATTGTTATTTTTACTGTTGTTTTTTATTATAATTCTTGTTTGTTTTGGATTGGCAGGGAGGGGGTTAAATTCCTCCCTTTAAAAATACATGTGAGAATGTGGCTGGAGCCTTAAGTGTTTAATTGTTAATTATTAGTTAATTGGGCTCCAGCCACAGAGTATAAAAGACAGCTGAAACCCTTTGTTAGGAGGGTGGTTTGGAGTGGTCTGGGTTAGAGAGACACACAGAGAGTAAGAGGTGTCTGGAAGAATATGTATAGATACCTGTTTATTTGGAGTTATTTTGTTCCAGTATTTTGTTTGAAACCGTTTGTTTTGTGTTTATAACTTTTGTTTGGCTCTTGTGCCTGTTTATTTGAGTTTTTGTCAATTAAAGTATGTTGTTGTTTCACTGCATTTTCTGTCTCTGAGTCTTCCCTCTGTGGCTATCCTGCCACAGAGTGGTGTCAGAAGTGGGATTGCGCCCCCTGGAGACTCAGAGCGGAAGTGCAGTTTTTTGTTTTGTTTTGTTTTTGGGAAAAAAAATAGGGTATGAAGAGCAGGCAGCGGCAGCAGCGGCAGAAGCTGCAACAGCAACAGCTGGAGGATCCAGCCAGCTTGTTCCCATGGTGCTCCTGGTGCGGTAAGGAGAACCATCGCTGGCGGGCATGCCCAGAGGAGCCACCGGCTGACTGGTGTGGTCGCTGCGAGGAGGACAGGCACAACTGGGCTGGATGTCCCTATGCGCCGGCCCAGGCATCAGCAGCAACACCGGTAGCTCCAGTGCCACCGGGTTCACCCTCATCCCAGGAAATCTGGGAGTGGCTGATGGACACGGAGGGGGACCTCTGCAGTGACCTCCCACTTGCTATCAACGCGTTGTGGCATCGAGATGGGGAGCAATGGGAGGCCTGGGAGAGACAGCACCACCCAGCATCCCTCCATGAGACTACAGCCATGGTGCTCCGTTACCTCGCTCAAGACATGACAGAGATACCAGCATTCCAGGTACCGGAGTGGGTGGAGCTGCCATCCTGCGAGCCAGAGGGGGTGGAGCTGCCGTCTACAGAGCCAGAAGGGGAGGATCCAACGCTGCAGTCTCCAGAGAGGGAAGAGGAGGAGCTGCCATCTCCAGAGCTGGAAGGGAAAGAGTTACAGGCTCAACCCCTGTTTTTTCTGGGGAGGATGGAAGGGCAGCCCTCCATTGCTGTCGGAGGAGCCGGCAGCCTTTCCCCTGCTGTCGGAGGAGCCGGCAGCCTTTCCCCTGCTGTCAGAGGAGCCGGCAGCGCCACCAGAGGGAGACGAGCTGCTGTTCTCGCCTCCGCCACCAGAGGGAGACAAGCTGCTATCCCGCTTCCGCCACCAGAGGAGCTGGAGTGGGCTCTACCTCCTGCTGCCAACAGGGAAGAGGAACTCTGGCCGCTGCCACCCTGGCCGGAGGTTCCCTGCACTGTTGGCACCGCCCAAGGATGCCTGCCTCGCACCGCCCAAGGATGCCACAGCTGCTCCGCTCAGGGATACCACGTCTGGATCGCCTGGGGTTGCCTGCTGCTCCGCATCGCCTGGGGTTGCCTGCTGCTCCACATCGCCTGGGGTTGCCTGCTGCTCCGCTTTTGTTTCTCCTAGGGCTGCTGCCTGTCCTGCTTCGCCTGGGGTCGCCGAGGGTCCTGCTTCGCCTGGGGTTGCCTGCTGCTCTGCATCGCCTTGGGAGCCACCGGTTGCAGAGTACGAGGGAGAAGTGGAGCTCCCGTTGCCGCCTTCATGGCCAGGGGCTCCTCCCGAGTTCACCTCCGAGGGTCCACTGCCGCCGTCGCCTCCCGAGGGTCCGCTGCCGCCGTCGCCTCCCGAGGGTCCTGCTTCTCCTGGGGTCGCTGCCAGTCCTGAATGGCAGCAGGAAGTACTGTGGCCGGAGCCTCACAAAGGGGAGCTGCCGGCTACGAAGAGGGGGTGAGGAGACCACCTCTACCACAGCCCTGACCACCACCCCTGTGCCACAGCCCGGCGCCTGGTGGTTGGATGGGCTCCCGGACACCCAGGCTCCATGTCTGGACCTTTGGTCACTGGGCCTGACTCCCAGGTCGCAGCACCACCAGGCACAGGAGGTCGCCTGGTCTCCTGCTGCGCTCCCCCTGGTTGCCCAGACATCGCTCCACAATCGCCTGGGCTCGCACCTCTGCCTGGGGCTGCAGCCAACCGGTTGCCTGCCTGCGCTCCCGACGCCCCATCCAATTCACCTGGGTTCCCTTTCGCCAGGTCTCGGTCCCGCCAAGAGGGCGCCGGGCTATGGACTGACCCTCCCTCAGCAATGGGAGAAGGAGAACCTCCCACCATGGCCGCCCCCATGGGCCACTTGCTTCCCCTCGTCCGGGACTTTGGGACAAAGGGGGGAGGTGGCCGTTAGCTGTGCAAGCACAAGGGGAATGTGATGGGGTGCCAGCTCAGCCCTATAATTTGTGTTTATTATTGTTATTTTTACTGTTGTTTTTTATTATAATTCTTGTTTGTTTTGGATTGGCAGGGAGGGGGTTAAATTCCTCCCTTTAAAAATACATGTGAGAATGTGGCTGGAGCCTTAAGTGTTTAATTGTTAATTATTAGTTAATTGGGCTCCAGCCACAGAGTATAAAAGACAGCTGAAACCCTTTGTTAGGAGGGTGGTTTGGAGTGGTCTGGGTTAGAGAAACACACAGAGAGTAAGTGGTGTCTGGAAGAATATGTATAGATACCTGTTTATTTGGAGTTATTTTGTTCCAGTGTTTTGTTTGAAACCGTTTGTTTTGTGTTTACAACTTTTGTTTGGCCCTTGTGCCTGTTTATTTGAGTTTTTGTCAATTAAAGTATTTTTGTTTCACTGCATTTTCTGTCTCTGAGTCTTCCCCCTGCGCCTATCCTGCCACATACGACTAAAAACAAAACAGTATTCGGTTCAACAGAGACAGTCAGTAGCTTAAAAACAAATAAGCTTAATGCTCCGTGTCTATCTGTACAGTTTGAAATTTGAATGTGGGACGGGACATTGAAAAGAATTGTGGGATATGTGGGATTGAGTCATAGAAGCAAAGGTATATTTCAAGGTTTTAAAACGACATATCCCACAATTCTCTGCGCTCAGCCATTCAGCAGCCCCAACCAGACAGAAGGCAGTCTGCGTCAGAACAATTCATCCCGACAGCCAGCACTTCAAAACAGCAGGAACCTGCTTCAGCCAGATCAATCCAACAAGAGCACTCCTTGATTTTTCAAGAGATCAAAACTTTATGCAGCCATTTGCCGACTCATTATCCTTGGTCAATACCAAACTGAGTGATTTAGATAAAAGGATGTCTAATATTGAACAAGAGAAGCAAACTTCAGCGCTTTCAGTTTTCTCCTCTATTCCTGCAGTAGCTCCTGTCGCAGCTACAGCTACTTCCGGTTCAGCTCTATCATTGGTACCTCAATCACATTTGATTTATCATTGGTATCATTGGTACCTCCCGTCTTCAACCTTGCCACTGCTTCAGCTTTTGGTTCCTCCTCCCCATCCACAGCCAGGCGTCATTCAATATCCCCGCAAATTCGGCGCCATATAATTGAAGGCAAGGACATTAATCTTGTTTCCTTACTAATGGCGACATCAGAATTCCTAGATCACAGAGTAGTGGATTGCGGAGATCTGTTAGTTACATTAAAATCCAGAGACCTCACACTACTCCAAAATCTAACATTGGGTGAATTCATCCTTGCTTTCTCCATTTTTCGAGATGTACTGTGCTCTGTGTATCCTAACCGCAGAGCTGAACTAGACTCCTACTACATAGTGGAATTGTCTGTCAGATACAGAGGGACTGTTCTTCGAGTATCATAAAGCATTCTCAGCAAAAGCAGCAGCAACATTGGCATCTGATAATCATATAATCAATTGGGCTCAACCTGATCCAGATTTGTTTAACAGGATTTTCGGCGGTCTCAGTGCTAACGCATGTGTGGTCTGCGCTTCCACAGGTCACTCAACATCTCTCTGCCCTAAGGCTGCTATAGCATCACTTCTAAAGCAGCACATGGTACCACCTCTAATTATTCAAACAGATCCTCCTTTCCCAATCCAATACATTCCTCAGCGCTTCCTAATCAATCCACAAGACAAGACAAATACGGGCGCAAAATTAGATTCGCAGGAGGAAGACAAATTTGCAATAACTTCAACACCGGTTTCTGTTCAAACAGGCAATGTAATTTTATTCACATGTGCAGCACTTGGAGATGCTCATGCCAACTCAATCTGCCCTTTAAATTGCAAGTGACTTTCTCCGATACTCACACAGTCTCCACTCCCATAAACATTCCGGCTTTATATAACAAATTAAAAAATCATCCTGACATCAATTTCACCAATTACTTAATTGACAGATTTAAAAACAGGTTTTCAACCGGTCTCACTCAAATTCCTTCATCCTCATTTCAAAGTAAAAATCTTCATTCTGCTAATCAAGATCCAGAGTCAGTTCAATTCCTCATCGAAAAAGAAATTAAAAAAGGATTTATAGTCGGCCCTTTTGTAGCTCCTCCTTTTCCAGTTTATAGAATTAATCCTGTTGGCATAGCAACTCGGAAAATGTCAGGAAAAAAGGGTCTTAATGATTTATCAGTGCCGTGGGGTTCAAGCATCAGCAGTATCAACTTGCTTATTCCTCAAGATCAATTTTCTCTTCATTACATTACTATTTCAGACACAATTCACTCAATTAAATTAGCAGGTCGTGGTACCTGGCTAGCAAAAGCAGATATATCTGATGCATTTAAAGTAATGCCAATCCATCCTTCTCTTTGCCATCTGTTTGGTATATGCGGGAAGGAAAGTTTTACTTTGCCACTTGTAACAGGGTGAGGAGCACTGTAAAGTGATTTGTTTATTTATTTTTAGAACGGGGTCTCCCCCTCTGCCCCTGTGTAGTTTTTTATTTTGTATTTCTGGTTTATTTTGTTATTATGATTATTGTTATGATTTATTATTGTATTTGTTTATGACGGCGAAGCGCTGTGGGTTTTGTTATTGTTTTGTTATTTAGTAGCGTGGGTGGGTAGCCCCAGATTGTGGCCGAGGGGTAATAGAATAATTGCCAGTTAGTTAAACCCCTCGGCCGCGGTATAAAAAGCCTGCAGCTCTCCATGTTCCGGGTGGGTGTTAGGAGGAACGAGAGCGAGGAGCGAGCGAGAGAGAAAAGTAATAGTAAAAGTAAATACAGGATCAGTGAAGGCTACTGCCCAGCCTGACCGGTATCGTCTAATTTTGTGTTCGAGATTTGTTTTTGTTAAACTGTTTTATTTTCGCTCTGTGAGCAAGTGATTTCTGTTAAAATATTTTATTTATTTTTGTATTTGAATAAATGGCGTGCAGCGTCTCTTTTTGAACTGCAGTATTTGTGTGTATTGTACTTCCTGACTTTGGCCTGACGTCACCACTCAGTCCACCCTGCCACACCACTCAATTAACTTTCAGCTGCCGCAGCAGCCCGAAGATGTTTGACACTCTGTCAGAAGCATTATGCTGGATACTTCTCAATGCCTACCATGTTCCATTTCTGCTCCACCTGCTTGATAATTTTTTGTTGATCTCCCCTCCTTCAGATCCGCGAGCAGAAGCAATTACTAATCTTAAGAGTTTTGTTTTTAGAAGTTGGCGTTCCGCTCTCAGAGGAAAAAACAATCGGCCCCCTTCATTCTCTGGAATTCCTTGGAATCATGCTAGACACGGAAAAATTCGAAGCCAGCCTCCCTGAGTCCAAACTCAATCACATTTGATTTCTTATTCAGAACTTTCAGATTAGTAAAACGATTAGAAAACACACACTGCTTTCATTGCTGGATCACTTCAACTTTGCAATTCGCATTATTCCCCAAGGAGAACATTGATATCTCGTCTACTTGCTCTTGCATCACAAGCAAAAAACTTGGATTCCTACATAAATATTTCATCAGAAGCTAGTAAAGATATTAAAATGTGGTCTGCTCTTATTCAGCACTGGAACGGTTTTCCCATGTTTTATGATGATTTCATCTCAGCACCGCACGACATGGCTTTGTTTACAGACGCATCATCTCTTGGATTCGGAGGGCTTTTTAAAAATGAATGGTTTTCCAGTATATGGCCCCGGGAAATTGAAAATCTATCTCCTCAGCTAAAATCTACAGCTCTTCTTGAGATTTACCCAATAGTTGCAGCAGCCCAGCTATGGGGTCATCTCTGGTCTAAGAAATCAATCTTATTTTATTGTGATCATTTAGCTACAGTTCATATTATAAATAAAGGACGTTCCAGTTCCCCCCTTATCATGCAATTACTGCGGCGGCTAGTATGGATTTCAGTATCCAACAATTTTCTAACACAAGCACGCCATCTACCGGGCATACTTAAAAATGTAGTTGATGCTCTCTCTCTTTTACAGATATCCAAATTGCACAGCTTGATTCCTACAGCTCTGTCATCCCCAGCAGCAGCTCCTCAGTTCAACCAGCTCATTTTCAACTGAATTCAACCATCAATAAGCTACTTATTTCAGCTCAAGATTACATGGCTTCAGCACTTGCCCCTTCTACCAGATCTTCTTTCTCTACAGGTTGGGCTTGTTATGTAACCTTCTGCTCTCAAAACAGGATCAATCCTACTTCTTTCAACCAGAATTGGATCATGGCTTTTATAGTTCATGCAAAGGATTCTCTGCATCTGGCACCAGTTACAATTAAATCATATTTGTCAGGAATTCAACACCAATTTCGCTTGATGTCTATTTCTTCTCCAACCATACTATCAATCCCAGCCATTCGTCTCCTCCTTAGAGGAATTTTCAAGAGCTCTCCGGCTGCATCTACCACTCGCCTGCCTATCTCTGTTGACATTCTTGGCAACATGATTTCAATTCTCCGACAAGGCTGTTTTTCTCCAATCGATGACCTAACAATGGAAGTATTATGTCTTTTTGCATTTTTTGGTTTTTTGAGATGCTCTGAATATACAGTCCCATCTATTTCCAGTTTTCCGACTCTGGGTATTCGCTGCAGTGACCTTACTCATATTCCAGATTCTCTTTTTATTCTCTTTCTACACATTTCAAAAACTGATCAGCTTCAGCAAGGTCAATGTATTCAACTTTCAAAAATGGACTCTCCTCTTTGCCCATATACTTCTATGCTGAAGTACATTTCAGAACGTAAACCCAAATCTCCTTCCGACCCCCTGTTCATCAATGCAAGCGGGTTTGTTTTTTCAAGGCATTGGTTTTCTTCTCAGCTCTCCACTTTGCTTTCCAGAGCAGGACTTCCCCCTCAATTCTACACTCCTCATTCATTCAGAATCGGGGCAGTCACTTCAGCAGCAGGAGCAAAGATTAACCAGCATTTAATTAAAAAATATGGGATGCTGGACTTCATCAGCAGTCGAAGCTTACATTCATTCTTCACATTCTTCGAAAGAGCATCTGCCCATCAGTCTATTGCTAGTATGTCCGGAGTGGGGATGATCTTTCTGCCTGGGCCACCGAAGGTTTCCTCCTTTAAATAACATTGTAAAAATAATATAAAAATTAGGATACTTTAACAAGCATTGCAAGGAGGTTTTTCCTTCCCACTGTGCAGAGGGTCTTCACATAGCCAGTAGGATACAGTTACTAACCCCTGTGACACGTTAAGTGTTTTTCTTTCTTTCTGTGTTAAATGTTTTCTCTCTTTTCTTCTTTTCTATATGCATTGGCGGTTCTCTTTTTCTTCCCATAAACGTCTTCAGCGGGGAGCCGGGGGTCCATCCTTTGGGGGGTTAGTGATTCCACTTTCTCCAGCCCTTTAAGCATTGCTTCATTTACCTCATAGAGGAGGGTTCTGTGTGAGTCAGAGGGGACCCCCGGCCAAACCCCTCCATTAGCATACATGATTGCTTGTCTTTCAGGTACTGATGCCTCTATTTATGTGAGGGCCCCAAGCAGCGGAACCCCTCTTGTTTGTCGGGTCTCCTCAAAGATGGTGACCCCTCTCCTGTTTGTTGGGTCTCCTCAGCGACGTAACCCCCCTTCTATTATGTTGGGCCATTGAAGAGCCGGAACCATTTTTTATGTTAAAAATATTTTTACTTTCTGGTTCGCGAGCCTCTTCGTTTGTCGGGTCATGTCAGAGACGGTGACTCCTCTTTCGTATGTCGGATCATCTCAGAGACGGTGACCCCCCTCCTGTTTGTGGGGTTTCCTCAGTGACGGAGCCCCTCTTTATATGTTATACGTTACTAACTTCATGTCTTAAATCACAGCATCACATCACAGCAGATGGCCTAGTTCCACCCCATGAATTGTTTAGTATTTCTGCTGGCTTTATATATTAAAGCAACTCCAGATTTAAAGGTGTAATTCCTCCTTTCTGCTTCTAAATGTGCTGTACTTGTCCACGACTGTACTTCTCCCACGATTTCGCTTCCACACGCTGTCGCTGGGAAGCCTGTCTGCCTTTGTTTGTTTGTGCTGCGGGCTCCGCCCCTCCCCCGTGTCTCAGAACGCCACGGGATTTGAATCAGCTGCTCCGAGTTTCAGCTTGTTATCAGAAAAATACACGCAGCTGCAAGGCTTTAAGCTGCAATGTTTTCTGATTAAAGCAACTCCAGATTTAAAGGTGTAATTCCTCCTTTCTGCTTCTAACTGCGCTGTACTTGTCCACGACTGTACTTCTCCCACGATGTCGCTTCCACACGCTGTCGCTGGGAAGCCTGTCTGCCTTTGTTTGTTTGTGCTGCGGGCTGTATATGCTGAGTTTTCATGGTCATAAGCGGCCTCTTGTGGTGAGATTTTCCAAAGCAGTCTTTGTCTCCAGAGACTTTTGTACAGTTCACCACAAGAGGGCAACCTTGTACCACCCCGTAGTTAAAGGCCAAACTTAAGTTTTTTTTCTGCTGGTTAATGCAAAACACAGTGATATTTAGTTTTTTGTTCTAATAGTGGGATACTACAGGTAACAAGATAAGGTTAAATAGGTATAAGATTATGGCTGAAGCAGTGAGCTGTGGAAAAGGTGGCGATTACTGCATAGAAGCTGGTCAGCTACAATTATAAAATAACACGGTTATAGAGCAAGCGATTCTGAACAGTTGTGTATATACTTTTATTTAACTGAAATAACCAGTTAATGAAAGATACGCTTGCAAAGTGCCCCCAAACTATCAGATGCAACTCAAAAGTTTTATTTATGAACATCATATCTAACATTTGCATAGCAGAAACATCGTATTTAAATGAAAAAATAAATATAAAGGGCTTTATTTTCGAAATTAGCGCATATAGGGCCTAATGCATGACTTACAAACCGAAAAGCTATAATAAAATAAACATTTCAAAAGAAGATATTGTGTAAACAGATGTAAACTGCTATATGTACCTACAAAATTGTAAAAACGAAGTCATTATTTACAAAAATAACATAAAAGGCTTTTTTTCACATTACTGCACAGCACGACTTCAAAAATTGAAAAACTATAATAAAATAAACATTTCAAAACAAAATATTGTGTAACCAGCTGTAAACTGGTTATATGTAGGCCTACATACACAATTGTAAAATCGAAATAATTATTTATAAAACAATAACATAAAAAAGAAAATAACTCAGTTCACATTGTGTAACGGGAATGTGCATTCAGGTAAATATACTTCAAAGTAGCCCCCATATTCGCACAATCCACACAGATGTAACGCTTGTCAACTTCTCCTGTGCATTTACCACATACTGCTGTTTCACACTGGACACAAATATCAAAAGTTTTATTTGTATTGCATTTAGTTACCTGGCATTGTTTTTTTTGTTGCTTGTGTCACTTGATGCGCACTGTATCCAGGTTGAGCTGCGTTTCCCTGCTGCTTTGCAGTTTTCTGATCGAAATGTTTCTGCCAAAGCTCCGTGGCTAGCATCATAAGAGATCTCTCCTACTGATATTGTCCCCGGTGCATTCATTGTACAAAACGAAGGAATTGATGGCTGCCATGTCCAGTACATTGTAAGAACAGCACCTGGACACCGGTGATTGCTTTCACTGAGTACTACGTTTTACGCAGATGGTGGAAACGCTCTTCTTCTTTGTTTACTGTTGCAACCAGGCTTTTGTTTTCTTTAACTTGACAACACATTGTCACCCAGTCTCTGACCAGTGGGGTGAGTTTCATCTCTGCAAAGGTTGAGGTAGGGTCTGCTGCTAGCCAAAACTTGATCGCAAATTTGACAATTTGATAGCTGTAGATGCTCTCAAATCAAAACGCAAAAATAACACGATTTCTTGTAACAGTAATATTATAATACAGCAGACTAGGTTCAAGCAGACAGCCAGACGGCAGTTCTGCAAGGAATTGATATTGTAACGTAGCGGTAAAGAAAGAAATCCAGGCGGGTATTCCGGTAACAAAGGCTCGGTTTAATATCCCACAGTGAGTAATTCAATAAAATAAACGTAACCAACAATAACGAACACAGGTTAAATGAAAGAGTTGAACAAACAGGCAAGTAACACACACACAAAGCGAACAGTCCCTGCGTGTCTCCTCGAGTTCTCTCCAGCCCCACCTCTGCCCTTCCGCTCCGAAATTTCCCCCTATCACAGGCATGCATTCCCGTTGTCTGCCTCGTCCTTACAATATATAGAAATTTGGATAACACATATCTAGACGTCAAGAGCAATATTCTATTCAAATACATACTGCTGTAAACTCAGCGTAGCTACAGATAACAAACTGGCTTGTATAAATATAAAAATAGCTTTTTGTAGGTTATATTAATAATAAAAGCATGTATTGTAACAAGCCGTCAAAATGACTACTTTTGGCGGTTCTAGGTAGAAGTGCTCATAACTTTTTTATTTTTGCGATTCTGACTTTCAAACGTCGTCAGTATATTTAATACATGTATTTAGGAAAAGTCAAGAACAGACAACCGTGGATCTTTAACACACGCAGAGTAATTTAAATTGTAAAAGTGGAAACCGTCAAAATGACAACCGTGAAGGTTCTAGTGCAGATGTTTGTTTGTTTGTTTTTGGCTTCTGCCTGCATGTCCAAGAGGTTACTTTTAACATTATAGCAGAGAAGCTGGTCAGCTGGTATTTATTTAACTGAATTTTAAACAAACTGTATTCATGTGACTTGTAAAGCTCATGTATTAAACATATTAGTATTACGATTGTGTTGTGGTCTAAAAATAAGTGTTTTTTTTTAGTTTGGTTTTTGCCTGCTGTTCAGTTACAACAGCGTTTTAAAAAAAAATCTGATTACAAAACATTTCTATACAGCACGAGATCACTGTATTTTTTTTTCAAATAATTAATGTGTTTCAGTATGTCTACAGTTCTGTATATGCTTGCATGTCCACAAGGTTATTCTAAATAAACAAACAACATTAGGGCAAAGATTACAATCATTTTTCTCATACTTAGTGAGTGTGTGTGTGTGTGTGTGCGCGTGGTGCTTTTTTTCCCCCAGCGTTGATGCAGCTGCAACAGTTATTCAAAAAATGTTTTCTTAATTTACAGTATGTGTCTTTTTATACTGTAGTGTGAGACACATACCTGTTATATTTAAAAGACAAAAACATAAATACACAAGTACACGGCAGGCGTAGTACATCACTGCTGCCTGCTTCACGTCTTTACGCTGTCTGACAGCACGAGTGTCAGAGCACTGCAGTTCTAAAGGGACAGCCAAAGCGTGATGCGCTTTTGAAGTTCTGCTCGTTGTAGTTTTATTTTTTTAAAATTTTTTTTATTTACTAGCTCGACAGAACTACAACAGGCATGTTTCCCTGTGGTTGCCTGGCTACACTTGCATGTCCACGTGGTTATTTTAAGTAAACAAAGCACATTACAGCAGAACAAGCTGATCCGCTCCTATTATACTAAAATGTCCGCTGTTTTGGGGAGGGATTCTCTGTGATCAAAACATTTCTGTGACGTCAACCTTTGATCTTTCAGTGGATTATATCTATGAATCGTCTAACTCAGGGGTGCCCAATCCTGGTCCTGGAGGGCCGATGCCCTCCTGGTTTTTGTTCAAACTGTACACTAAATTGATTAATTGGACCAATTAAGCTTCTAATAAGGGCTTGATTGGTCCAATTAAGTAATTTAGGGCACAGTTGCAAGAAAAGCCAGGAGGGATATCGGCCCTCCAGGACCAGGATTGGGCACCCCTGGTCTAACTAAAGTGGCAGTGTGGCTTTGAAGAGAAGGGGAGTGCAGGGCAGATGTATTGTTGATAAACGAATCCACACTTTGAGCTACGAATCCACAGAAAACTGTGGATTCGTTAACAAACCACAGTCACAAAAAAGTGTGTGTCTTTTTAATAAGCAGCAATTATAATAACAATTAGCTATACTTTTATACCGTTTAAACATAATTGATTTCCAATTTCAGCACACAGTACAGTACAATATATTTTCTTGTGCTTCGGAAATAACTTTAGCTTTCTGTTTATGCAAACCAACTCCTGATTTGGCCAAAAGTTTCATTTTCCCCATCAAGAACACTGCGAAAACTTTCAAACTCTGGGTCATTTAACAAACTTAAAGTGCGTCCCTGCAGTCTTAGAAAATGCTGTATACACATTACAAGTGGGAAGAGTGCTCTCCGTTACATTTTCTTAATTGTGTCACAAAACAGCTAAGGCTGTACGACAAAGTAGCATTATCCATATTGACTAAATCTCCACTAATTACACGTATCTCAGATTTAAAGTCAGCTTTTGAATTCCTTTCATTTAACCAAACTTCAAACAGATTCACAGCCCTTTTACATTTTGTGCGAGTATGTCCAGAAAATCGATCGCTTGCAAAGATATTAACTTCTTCATCCGTTTTAGGTGCAGCAAAACGCTTACTTTCTGCTTTCTCCTTTGTTTTTTCATTCTTTTTATTTTTCTAATGCCACCTTCATGGTCTAAATTTAAAACAAAGTCCTCGTTGCTATCTTCACTTATAACACAATCGTCTGTGTCAATGGGATTTCAGGTTCAGACTCGGAACTCATGACGGCACACCAGCAAACTCATACACAATGTAGCCTATCAATATAACTGTCAATTACCAAATTAGAGTTCAATTACTCTCATTATTGAACAAATTGTCAATTAGGAAGAAATGTTTTAAATGGGATAAACCACGGTAAGTATTGAACCGGTAAAATAATCCACAGTGTCTCGTGCCTAACGGCACTCGAAACGATGGATTATTTTACCAATTCAACACTTACCGTGGTTTATCCCTTACTTAACCATGCGATCTTCGTCCTTACAATTGTATTTAATAGAGCAAGCGATTTTGAACAGTTCTGTCTATGGCACTCATTACCTGAAAGATACGCTTGCAAAGTCGACCCCCTTCCCCTCCCTCCAAAGCGTCTTTTCAATGGGATATACGTGTGGCTTTTTTGCAACAGATTCAGGATTTGTGACTGTGTTTGACCACAGTTCAGTCGTAAAAATAATTATATGATGATTTTTAAGCAAACTGTATTCGTGTGACTTGTAAAGCTCATGTATTAAACAGTTTATTATTACGATTGTGTTGTGGTTTAAAAATACGTGGCGTTTTTTTTTTTTTGTTTGTTTTTTTTTGCCTGCTGTTCAGTTACAACAGCGTTTCAAAAAAAAGAAATCTGATTACAAAACATTTCTATACAGCATGAGATCACGGTATTTTTTTTAAAATAATTAGTGTGTTTCAGTATGTCTACATTTCTGTATATGCCTGCATGTCCACAAACTGTCCATAAACAAACAACATTAGGGCAGAGATTACCGTCATTTTTTCTCATACTTAGTGAGTGAGTGTGTGTGTGTTTGTGTGTGTGTGCGTGCGCGTTGTGCATTTCTTTTCCCAGCGTTGATGCAGCTGCAACAGTTCTTTAAAAAAGGTCTTAGTTACAGTATGTGGCATTGTATACTGTACAGTGTGTATGTGTAATATAGTACTAGCCTTTCCAGTGTAATTACTGTGTTTTAAGTTACACGAGTTAGTAAAATGGTTCTTGCCAGACACCAGCAAAAAAAATGGCTGCTTTTTTTTCCTAGACCTTGCTCACGTTTCCATGGCAACAGCTGTCCCTGTGGTGGGAATGTATCATTTCAGGGTATTATTTGGGCAAAACTGCCATATCACCCACATTGATTGGCTCATGGCAACCATGTCTGTTCATATAGAAACTTTTCCTGAATAACTTTTTTAGAGAACACTACAAAGATAACGTATACCCAAGATTCACGTCAATCGGCCAAAGGGTTCATGAGGAGATGTCGTTTAAGCGTTTTATGCAAAATCGCACATAGTTTCCACACCATGTGACCGATCAACTTTTCCTTAAGTAGAATCAATCGTGGACATGAGCGCACTATGTACAAAAATTTTCACAGCTGTACTATTTACCATTCATGAGAAGAAGACATTTGAAAATTTCCCAAAATTTTCATTAAATCCAAGATGGCTGCCACACCATGTGACCAAAAGCCGCCATATTGACCATGGCACAACATCCCATAGTCCTCTACATCCGTGCCAAATTTCGTGAGTTTTGGTGCAGCCGTTTAGCCTAATCATAATAATAATAACTTTTCTAACATATATGACTGGGCATTTTGGCCTGGTTGATTTTTAATTAACTAGCAGGGGACACGCAGCTGTGCTCAGGGTTTGTTTATATATTTAATCCCTCACCACAATCCCCTCACGGTTTCATTTTGTTTATCTTTTGTTTTGTCACTTTTAACTAGGGCTTCCGTTTTTCGGGTTTTATTAATTGTATTTTTCGGTGCTTATTTTTAGCTATTTTTGAGTTTTATGTAAATCGTTTTTTTTCGGGGCTTTCGTTTTTGATATACTGTATGAAATTAGTGTTTTCGGTTACTTTCCAAAATGCTTGAGCGTTTTGTTTTTTTTGTGTGTCAAAATATTTATTTTAACTCGACAGTACTTGCACACTTAAGTTGTACCTTCTTTCCTTTGCTGTCTTCCACAACGAAATCCCTATGGTCATGGGCACATTCTTCTGGGGTTTTTGTGTGTAGGCATTTTTGTACATTTTGCCACAATTCTGTTTTAAATCTTCCATGTCTTAACTGTAATACAGCTTTAAATCCCACTAACAAGCCTCCATCCTGATTGTAATCTCGTTTTAATTCTCTCAAGCGGAGTCTCCAATAGAAATGTAAGAATGTGCTGTCACTCAGTAGTTGGGGCGGGTTTAAAGTATTCAGAACTAATCAATGATAGATACAAGTCAGGAAGGCAGGACATTGCCCAGCAGCACAAGGAAATGTATTTATTATTATTTTTATAGTAGGTTTTATTTTTTTAAATATGGAAAGGGCGAAGTCAACGTGAATAGATTAACCATTACCACAGTTTTTCCGGCGTTCATTGGCTAGCCACTGATTTTTTTTTGTATCGGGGGTGTTTTATCCGGTTTTAAATCAGAAGCCCTACTTATAACCCTACTTATAACACTGCCTGAACTGTATTTATCTTTTGTTGTGTCACTTATAACACTGCCTGAACACATGCCCCATCATACCACATGTGGTGTCATCGTGGGATTATGGATCCAGAGACGGTGTTAAAGATGTTTAAGGAGCAGAATAAACATCGCAAGGAGAGGGAGGCATTTCAACATAAGCAGCTCGCCCATTTCTTCGGACAGCTGGTAGAGAAGCTTCCATCCCCACCCCCACCTCGGAAGCAGCGCTGGCCCAGATGTTTGCAGTGCAACCAAAGTTACAGAAGATGACTCCTGGACAAGGCGTTTTTGGTCACCTTCAAGAGGGTGGCTGAAGCAACGCAGTGACCCAGAGAATATTGGGCCACCAAGTTGGCACCATGTCTTACGGGGGAAGCCCAGGCTGCCTATCAGCAGAAGATGGCACCTGTAAGAGGATGGCTTCCTCTTGCTCCTCGGGATCACGGACAAAAGCGTACCGTCGCCGTTTCCGAGAGTACCAACTTTCCAAAGGGACGCGGCCCTGGGCTACCGGGCAGTACCTCTTGGATCAATGCACCCGTACTGGATCAATGCACTGCGTCCTGAAGACCACTCCCCTCAAGAACTGGTGCAGCTGATCACCATCGAGCAGGGAATTCCCTGCCACCAGGGAATTGAGAGTGGGTTAAAAGACACCACCTGGGGGCTCCCGAGTGGCACATCCAGTAAAGGCACTCCACGTGGAGTGCAGGATGCGCCCTATAGCCTGGAGGTTACCGGTTCGGGTCCAGGCTATTCCACTGCCGTCCGTGGACAGGAGTTCTCAGGGGCAGCACACAATTGACCGAGTGCCGCCCGGGGTGGGGAGGGCTTAGGTCGGCCAGGGTGTCCTCAGCTCACCGCTCACCAGCGACTCCTGTGGCTGGCCGGGTGCCTGCAGGCCTACCTGTAAGTGATCCAGAGCTGCATGGTCCTCCAACGCTGTAGCTCTGAGATGGCTGCATGGTGGGCTTGCAGAGTGAAAAGAAGTGGACGGCAGACGTTTTGGAGGATGCATGTGCTCATGAGTCAGCACGGTGGGTTGCAGCGGTGAGCCAAGCTTAAAAATTGGACATTCCAAAATTGGGAGAAAATGGGGTAAAAAAACAAAACACCATCCTACCACTCAAAAGTGTGGAAGTGTATGAAGACGCGAACGAGGACATCACTCCTGCCCCTAAACCACCAGGGACTACCACTAACCTCATAAACCCAAGTCCAAAGGGGGCAACCAGGCTTCCAGAGCTTGGAGGCCAAGGTTATCCCCAGCGTGGCTGAGAGAAAAGCCCTAACCTGCCGGACACTGACCAGCGCCAAAGAATGTCTACATCGGTGCCTTCTGCCCCAGTGTGTGCCCCAGCATTTCTGGACTCAGGGTGTGTGCAGATTTTAATTTGACGAGCTCTCTTGGATGTCCTGGGAGCCTGTGGCGGAGTGTCCCGCCCCTATTATTATTATTTGTATTATTGTTTGCGGCGTGGATAACAGCGCCGCGTCTTTTATATTTTAAAAAACCCCATGAGGATGCATGACTGATCAGCTACTGATTATTTAACTAGCTGACAGTCATGCATCCTTACCAAACGCGTGCAGACTGTGGCCGAGGGGTAATAAGATAATTAACAGCTAGTTAACCCCTCGGCCAGAGTATAAGAACCTGCAGCTGTCCGTTCTGCGTTGGTTGGGTGTACAGAGAGAAAAGTACGGGAGAACACGGGAGAGCGAGCAAAAACAATTGCTACAACGTGCTGGTTTAGCCAGCACGCCACTTACTTGTTTGTCTGTTTATTCGTTTGGCCCTCGTGCCCTTTGGTTTGTGTTTTGTTGTTTTGTTTAAATCTTTTGTTTTGTTTAATTATTAATAAATCCAGCTGAGTGCCGTTGCACTCAGCTTCACCCGCCCATCCATTGTTTGACTCAGTTACTTCCTGGTCCGTGACGTCACCACTGCAAGCCAGCCTGTCACATATGGTGTCCTGCGTGGGACAAAACAACGCCTCCAACAGTCGGACCAGGAAGGAAAAGGACGGGTTTTTTTGTTTTTTCAAAAAGTATTTTTTTTTGTGTTTTTTTGAAAAAAAAAAAAAAAATGGGGAAGAGTAGCCGGAGGAGAAAGCAGCAGCAACAACAACAGCAGCAGGAGGCGCAGCAACAGCAGCGGGTCCTTACCACGCTGGACGTCTGCCTCACCTGCCTGAAGGGTGAGGAGTGGTGCTTCGCGGTTGGTGAGGTTGGGCACGTGGCACCAGACCAACCCCCTCCATGGCAGGAGAGGAAGGAGCCTGAGCATCCAGCAAGGGTGAGAGAGGACCCGCATCCTCTGAGGTGGAAGAATCCCGTCTCCTCTGAGGGGATCTGGGACTGGCTGGCGGAGCCTGAGAGGGATATAATGGTCGCCCTCCCTGCTGTGATCAACCTCCTGTGGGCGAGAGATGGGGAGCGCTGGGAGGCCTGGGAACAGAAACACCACCCAGCATCCCTCCCAGACATCGCAGCCATGGTGCTCAACTACCTGGCTGCAGATATGGGAGGGGCCCCGCTGTTGTCTCCAGCGCCAGAGGAAGAGGAGCCAGTGCTGCTGTCTCCAGCGCCAGAGGGAGAGGAGCCAGTGCTGCTGTCTCCAGCGCCAGAGGGAGAGGAGCTAGTGCTGCTGTCTCCAGCGCCAGAGGGAGAGGAGTCATCGCTGCCTTCTCCAGCGCCAGAGGGAGAGGAGCCGTTGCTGCTGTCTCCAGCGCCAGAGGGAGAGGAGCCGTTGCTGCCGTCTCCAGCGCCAGAGGGAGAGGAGCCGTTGCTGCCGTCTCCAGCGTTAGAGGGTGAGGAGCCCTCGCCACTGTCTCCAGCACTAGGAGCAGAGCAGCAGGAGCTGCCTCTGTCTCCACCACCACCAGGAGCAGAGCAGCAGGAGCTGCCTCTGTCTCCACCACCACCAGGAGCAGAGCAGCAGGAGCTGCCTCTGTCTCCACCACCACCAGGAGCAGAGCAGCAGGAGCTGCCTCTGTCTCCACCACCGCCAGGAGCAGAGCAGCAAGAGCTGCCTCTGTTTCCGCCACCTCCACCAGCAGAGGGTGAATGCCTGCTGGTTCTGCCTCAACCGCCGTGGGAGGACTGCTTGCCCCTCCCACCTCCACCAGCAGAGGGTGAATGCCTGCTGGTTCCGTCTCAAGCGCCGTGGGAGGACTGCTTACCGCTCCCAGCTCCACCAGCAGAGGGTGAATTCCTGCTGGTTCCGCCTCAACCGCTGTGGGAGGATTGCTTGACCCTCCCACCTCCACCAGCAGAGGGTGAATACCTGCTGGTTCCGCCTCAACCGCCCTGGGAGAACAGCTTGCCCCTCCCACCTCCACCAGCAGAGGGTGAATACCTGCTGGTTCCATCTCCACCTCCACTAGCAGAGGGTGAATACCTGCTGGTTCCACATCCACCATCATGGGAAGAACTGCTCCTGCCCTGCCTCGCACCGCCCAAGGATGCCTGCCTCGCTTCGCCCAAGGATGCCTGCCTCGCTTTGCCCAAGGATGCCTGCCTCGCTTCGCTCAAGGATGCCTGCCTCGCTTCGCCCAAGAAGGCCTGTCTCGCATCGCCTGGGGCTGCCTGTTGCTCCGCATCGCCTGGGGCTGCCTCTTGCTCCGCATCGCCTGGGGCTGCCTGTTGCTCCGCATCGGCTGGAGAGCCACCAGTTATAGGGTACGAGGGAGAAGTGGAGCTCCCGCTGCCGCCTCGATGGCCAGGGGCTCCCCTCCCGAGTTCGCCTCTGGAGGGTCCGCTACTTCTGCTGCTGCCGTCGCCTCCCGAGGGTCCGCTGCTGCTGCCGTCGCTTCCCGAGGGTCCGCTGCTGCTGCCGCCGCCTCCCGAGGGTCCGCTGCTGCTGCCGCCGCCTCCCGAGGGTCCGCTGCTGCTGCCGCCACCTCCCGAGGGTCCGCTGCTGCTGCCATCGCCTCCCGAGGGTCCTGTTTTGCCTGGGGTCGCTACCAGTCCTGCCATACGGCAGGAAATACTGTGGCTGGAGCCCCATGAACGGGAGCTGCCGCCACGGAAAAGGGGGAGGTCAGGAGACCAGCTCCCCAGCCGCACTTTCGCGGCAGGAAATACTGTGGCTGGAGCCCCATGAAGGGGAGCTGCCGGCCACGGAAAAGGGGGAGGTCAGGAGACCAGCTCCCCAGCCGCACTTTCGCGGCAGGAAATATTGTGGCTGGAGCCCCATGAAGGGCAGCTGCCGCCACGAAGAAGGGGGAGGTCAGAAGACCAGCTCCCCAGCCGCACTTTCGCGGCAGGAAATACTGTGGCTGGAGCCCCATGAAGGGCAGCTGCCAGCCATGAAGAAGGGGGGGGAGGTCAGGAGACCAGCTGCAATTTCGCTGCAAGAGATAGGGTGGTCAGAGCCCCACGGAGGGGAGCTGCCGGCCGTGAAGAAGGGGGAGCAGGTCTGGAGACCACCCCCAAAAATTTTTTGGCCAGAGGAGCCGGCCTGTGCGTGGGCCATTGGAACGCTACGGCTGTTTGGGTGGGAGGAGGACATCCCACCGTGGCCGCCACCTTTGGCCCGTTGCTGCCCCTGTTCCTGCGCCGGGACTGCTAGCCGGGACTTTAGGGAATAAGGGGGGGAGGTGGCCGAAAAGGCCATGTGTGCTGCGCACAAGGGGGGGCATGTGTGGCGGAGTGTCCCGCCCCTATTATTATTATTTGTATTATTGTTTGCGGCGTGGATAACAGCGCCGCGTCTTTTATATTTTAAAAACCTCGTGAGGATGCATGACTGATCAGCTACTGATTATTTAACTAGCTGACAGTCATGCATCCTTACCAAACGCGTGCAGACTGTGGCCGAGGGGTAATAAGATAATTAACAGCTAGTTAACCCCTCGGCCAGAGTATAAGAACCTGCAGCTGTCCGTTCTGCGTTGGTTGGGTGTACAGAGAGGAAAGCACGGAGAACACGGAGAGCGAGCAAAAACAATTGCTACAAGCGTGCTGGTTTAGCCAGCACGCCACTTACTTGTTTGTCTGTTTATTCGTTTGGCCCTCGTGCCCTTTGGTTTGTGTTTTGTTGTTTTCTTTAAATCTTTTGTTTTGTTTAATTATTAATAAATCCAGCTGAGTGCCGTTGCACTCAGCTTCACCCGCCCATCCATTGTTTGACTCAGTTACTTCCTGGTCCGTGACGTCACCACTGCAAGCCAGCCTGTCACAGAGCCACAAGGCAAAGTGGCTGTCTCCTGTATCCACGGAGAAACCCGGGTCTATCCTACCATGAAAATTAGTCTCACAGTTGGTGAATGAAAGGTTAACGGTAAAGTAGCTGTAGTTGAAAGTTTGCAATATCCTGTCCTACTGGGGAGAGATTGGCCATTTGTTTTTACCTAATATTAGGTCAGGGAATAGTCTTGATTTCACAGCTTAATTAAACCATGAGATAAAACAATTGGCAAAATTTACCTAGAATTCACCGGAAAAAAAATTTGAAGGATCTCAAAGGAGACGGGGGAGGGGTCTAACTCAATTGCAAGCCAATGTCACAAACGGAGTGGTAAAGGAGTGGGAATTGAGTGTGACCTGGGGTGCAGGGTTACTGAAAAGGATGGTGATATATTGTGTCCAGGCACTTAGGAGGCTGTGTGGTCCAGTGGTTAAAGAAAATGGCTTGTAACCAGGAGGTCCCCGGTTCAAATCCCAGCTCAGCCACTGACTCACTGTGTGACCCTGAGCAAGTCACTTAACCTCCTTGTGCTCTGTCTTTCGGGTGAGACGTAATTGTAAGTGACTCTGCAACTGATGCATAGTTCACACACCCTAGTCTCTGTAAGTTGCCTTGGATAAAGGCGTCTGCTAAATAAACAAATAATATATAGAATAACCCGAGCTGCCGGGACAGGACAGCCCATAACACCGTTATTGGTTCCCGAGCCTTTTCGATCAGAGGTCATGAGATTAGCTCATGATCTCCCTTTTTCAGGCCATTTAGGGACCTAAAAGACTGTGGAACTAATTCTGGCCCAGTTTTACTGGCCTGGCGTTCATAGCCATGTGCAGAGATATGTATCGAAATGTCCTTCATGTCAATTGGTTGCTCCTAAATCAGTTCACCCCGCACCTTTGGTCCCACTTCCTATTATTGCTGTGCCATTTGAGAGAATTGGTGTAGACTTAGTGGGCCTTCTGGAGGGAGCTGATTCTGGGTATCGGTATATTCTCATGGTGTGGACTACACAACACAATACCCACAGGTACTACATTCTATGAATGCGGAATCAGTAGCTAATGAGTTAGTGAAATTATTTTCTACGGTGGGAATCCCTACAGAAATTCCCACTGATCAAGGCACTAATTTCATGTCAAGCTGTATTCAGCAATTGTGTAAATTATTGAAAATTGTTCGATTCGGACCTCAGTTTATCAGTTTATCATCCTCAAATGGATGGGCTGGTCGAATGGTTCAATCAGACTTTAAAGAGTATGCTGCATCGCTTTGTAGGTCAGGAAAAGAGAAACTGGTCTAAACTACTTCCCTACTTGCTCTTTGCAGTTCACAAAGTACCACAATTCTCAACAGGGTTTTCTCAGTTTGAGCTCTTGTACGGCCGACAACCATGGGGTATCTTGGATCTGATAAGAGAACGTTGGGAAGAACATTCAAAAGACTCTAAAAATGTAGTTAAGTATGTACTACAGTTGCGTGATCGCCTAGAGTTGGTCGGTCGATTGGCTCATGACAATCTTAAGGTGGCTCAGCAGAAACACCAGCAAAGCTACAATAAAAAAGAAAAACATTGGAACTTTCGAGCTGGAGACAAAGTGTTGTTGTTGCTTCCATCATTGGAAAATCTAATTATTTGCTAAATGGCAGGGTCCCTTTGAGGTTATTCGAGCTATTGGGAAAGTGAATTATGAAATTTGACAGCCTGGGCGTCGGAAAAAGAAAGTCAAAGTTATCATGTCAATCTCCTCAAACCATGGAAAGAACAGGGAGTCAATTTTATATCCTCAGGTGATGCAGGAGAGGACTTCGGCCCTTGGTTGAGCCATTATCTATAGTTGAGATTCCAATGGGGAAACAATGAATTCCTGATCAACCTTGATTAATATGTTTGGTGATGTGCTTTATAATGTACCTGGGAGGACATTTGATCAAACATGCTGTTATCACTTCGCCAGGCCTGAGAGTTAGGTAGAGACCATATCACATTCCAGAGAGTCGGAGGAAAGCTATTCAGATGAAAGTGAAGAGTATGTTAAACTTGGAGTAATTGAACCTTCCCGGAGTGAGTGGTGTAGCCGAATTGAGCCGGAAACTAAACCAGATGGGTCACTATGGCTGTGTATCAATTTCAGGAAGGTGAATGCTATTTCTAAGTTTGATACATAACCCATGCCTCGGGCAGATGCCCTCTTAGACCGACTGGGGAGAGCATGGTTTATCTCAACTCTGGATCTGACGAAAGGGTACTGGCAGATTCCGTTAACAGAGGCCTGTCATGAGAAAACTGCATTTTCCACCCCAGATAGTGTTTTCCAATTTTGTACTATGCCGTTCGGACTTCATGGGGCCCCAGCTACTTTACAGAGACTGATGGATAAGGTGTTACAACCGCATCGAGAATATGCAGTGTGGAATAGTGGTTAGGGCCCTGGCCTCTTGACCGGAGGATTGTGGGTTCAATCCCAGGTGGGGGACACTGCTGCTGTACCCTTGAGCAAGGTACTTTACCTAGATTGCTCCAGTAAAAACCCAACTGTATAAATGGGTAAATGTATGTAAAAATAATGTGTAAAAAATTATGCAATTGTATGTAAAAATAATGTTATATCTTGTAACAATTGTAAGTCGCCCTAGATAAAGGCATCTGCTAAGAAATAAATGCAGCGGTGTAGTTATTTGTAGTTCCTCCTGGAAAGAACATATTGATAGATTAGCGGTCATCCTACAGTCACTGAGAATCAAATCAAATAAACTGAGTCTGTGTGATTTTTCTTGATTGTTTCACAGTTGTCTGGATAAGGTAATATAAAGTCAGTGCACAAACTATCCACTTATAGGAGTTCAAAAGATCTCTGTGACCTCCTAAACGTCTCCCCTGAGTTTATGAGTGTGCTGAGAGCATACAAGAGTAACGTATAACCTGACAGTGAAGTCTCAGTTGCATTTGCTTTTGTATTTAGATGCAACTAAAGTGCATGCATTTGCATTTGTAAGACTTAAATGCACTTGACCCAACTCTGAGATAGATTAGGCCTTGTTAAATCACTTGGCTATAATGACCCCCTGTCTATGCAGTCTCTCCAGTGGGTCTAACCCCACAATGGCTAGCTGTCTACACGATCTATCCTGATTACAGCCCCGGGCCTCACTGAAGCTCTTTCTCACCCTGTTTCGCAGTGGGCAGTTGTCTGGACACATTGCAGACCCGCGTTCCCACAGCACAGAGGTGCTCCAGCTCCCGACCCAACTGGGAGAAGACAGACAGGGTGCTCTGAGCTCTGTGACAGGGAGAAGATGAAAAGAGTCAGGGACAAGGGCCTCAATCACACACTCTTTCCTTCCATCTCTCCTTACTCCCTTTCTTTTACAGTGTACAGATGTTCTGTGTCTCCTCTCTCACCCTGCTCCTCCTCTCTCTATTTTCTATGTTTTATCTCTCACCCTGCTCTCCCTCCCCTTCCTCCCCCTCTCTCACAGTGTAGAGATGTTCTGTGTCTCCTCTCACCCTGCTCTCCCTCCCCCTTCCTCCCTCCCTCCCTCACAGTGTAGAGATGTTCTGTGTCTCCTCTCTCATCCTGCTCTCCCTCCCACCTTCCCTCTCTCTCTCACAGTGTAGAGATGGTTTGTGTCTCCCCTCCCCCTCTCTCTCTCAGTGTAGAGATGTTCTGTGTCTCCCCTCCCCCTCACAGTATAGAGATGTTCTGTGTCTCCCCTCCCCCTCACAGTGTAGAGATGTTCTGTGTCTCCCCTCCCCCCCCTCTCTCTCTCTCTCACAGTATAGAGATGTTCTGTGTCTCCCCTCCCCTCACAGTGTAGAGATGTTCTGTGTCTCCCTCCCCTCACAGTGTAGAGATGTTCTGTGTCTCCCTCCCCTCACAGTGTAGAGATGTTCTGTGTCTCCCCTCCCCTCACAGTGTAGAGATGTTCTGTGTCTCCCCTCCCCCCCTCTCTCTCTCTCTCACAGTATAGAGATGATCTGTGTCTCCCCTCCCTCTCTCTCTCTCTCTCTCTCTCTCACAGTGTAGAGATGTTCTGTGTCTCCCCTCCCCATCCCTCTCTCTCTCTCTCACAGTGTAGAGATGTTCTGTGTCTCCTCTCTCAGCTCATCGAGTGAGTTTGCGATCCTGCCCTGCTCTCCCTGTGCTCTCTCCCACTGTTTCATGAAGGCCTGGAATCGGTTCTGGAATTCTCCGAGTGCTATCATGGTCTCTTGCCTCTCTTTCCTCTCCTCCGCACACTCATGCACCAGTTTCTCCAGACTGGCCCTGCAATGTAACTCCCGCAACAAACCCACTCAGCACAATACACACACCGCCCTGCCCCTGTAGTAACCACAAAGAAACGGGAGGAAAGCACAAATGCTTTCAATTACTGAACATGCTACAGAATTCATAATAAAACCCATTTCTTACCGCTTCTGTCTGCTGTGTTATATGTATCACTATAATATATTTTTCAACATAACTGCGATTGTTCTGATATTTGTATTCACAAATCTTTGGTCATAAATTAGTGTTGGATGACCTAGTGACACTTAGACAGAGTCAAACAAAAAATGAATGGTCAATATTAATGACCAAGGATTTATGAATACAAATATGAAAAGACTTACAGTGATATGTACAGCATAGCGGGCAACAACGAGTTTGTTATAAACTCTATAGCGTGTTGAGTAACACTTCAACCTGAAAATAATTATAAATAGTGATGCTGGGTTTTAAGATATTATTAGAAATGTGTATTATTTCCTTTTATTACCCATGACTCTATCCTAACCTTATTTATTAACTGTTATCACTGGAAAACAGAGACAAAAACAAATAACTACTTATTAATTACTCTGTAATTGCCTGGTTGTTGTAAAGCGTGACCAAATTATCTCATGATCATTAAAAAGGTAGTAAGGGGGATTTAAATAGTCTCTACAAATGTTCATAGTAACTAAAACCACATTGGGCTGGTACAGTCATGATGGCGATGGTGAGTCACCCCATGTTCTGGCAGAGCAGTGATGGATGTTCTTCCAGGGATGTAGTGTAGTGGGCTGGTACAGTCATGATGGCGATGGTGAGGGTGTGGGTGGGATGTAGCCAGTGGGGAGTTGATGTCCCTCGTAGGAGAGTGGAAGGGGAGCTTGTGCATGCGTTGCTCTGGGAAAGGGGTGCTGGATCTGGGGATGATGCACTTGATGTGATTGTTGCCGCTGCCACTGTCCTCTCCCATTGCTAGCCTCCTTTGCAGGGTGCGTAGCTTCTCCTGGGTGCACAGAGAGAGATGGATAGTTTGATTAGATTTTGTATCATATAGGTAAGAATTTAAACCCAACCCAAAAAAGAACACCTGTATGTTATTTCAGACAGCCACCACCAAGTTACAGAGTCATTACAGGTCAGGTCAAGGACATTATTCAGTGCTTTGTGGCATACTGAGTTAGTTTACAAGGACAATTGTGGTGGATGCAAAGTATAGCAATGAAATTGCATAATGAATCATAATAAAGTTGGTTGGTTTTATCATAATGCTATTTTCAGCTGGTATACATGGTCTGTGTTGTTATTGAGGGAAACGCATGTTCCAACCACAGTGATGCAAAATCTTCCGGCAGAATTTGCAGCCGCAGCTACTCATGCCTTCGTTCAAAGGGGGGCCCTCACCACAGCGAGTCAGAGGGGACCACCGGCCACACTGTTCTTTCGCAGCTCATGCACTTTTTCTTGTCTCACCCAGAGACTCTGTTGTATCTCTCTCACTGTGCCAGTAAGAGCTCTAGTCATCTACAATCCTTAAATACTAAAAACCAAATACTAACAAACTCTATCTTTCAGATACCGCTGCAGACGCACTCCAGTGCCAGGCCTTGGAGGACATGCCTCACCTCTTTGAGGGCGACTTCTGGAGACAGGTGGTACCCTTTATTGGACTAACTAAACAATAATTCACCTATTATCAAATATAATTTATTATAATAAGTTAATTGAAATGCATATGTACAGTATACTGTATATACACAATACATATTATTTAACACATAAACATTTACATTGGGCTGCTCACTTTTCTGAGCAAAGCTATATTCTTACTAATGTAATTCTGTTCTATAAGTTGCAACATCATCTATACTTGCATCTTTACAGTTCTATTTAATAGAATTCAATTTAACCTACAGTACTACAGCAACTTATTATATTTTCATGTGTTGCTGGCTCTGATCTGCCTGGCCTCCCCAGCGCATCAGTATTTATTTATTTATTTATCTTAAATGTTTTAGTATTTGTACATATATTTCAAACTATTTACAATATATAGAGGATATTGAATGATCGTTGGTGGTAAAGTGCTTGTATTCACCACAGTGGGATGTCCCAGTAAACCATGAGGCTCAACAGGCCATCCTCTTAACCATGTACCAAGTATATATTTAAAATAAATAGCAATACAATGTGTCATTTTCAAATCAAAATAGAAATTTGAAATTATTTCAGACATTTTAAAGCTGTTATAAACAATGTACCAGTGACAGTATTATTTTAACACTGACACGCAGCTCCATCCTGAATTTCAATAAAACAATAAAACACATACCAGTGACAGTATTGTTTTAACACTGACACGCAGCTCCATCCTGAATTTCAATAAAACAATAAAACACGTACCAGTGACAGTATTGTTTTAACACTGACACGCAGCTCCATCCTGAATTTCAATAAAACAATAAAACACGTACCAGTGACAGTATTGTTTTAACTCTGACACGCAGCTCCATCCTGAATTTCAATAAAACACGTACCAGTGACAGTATTGTTTTAACTCTGACACGCAGCTCCATCCTGAATTTCAATAAAACACGTACCAGTGACAGTATTGTTTTAACTCTGACACGCAGCTCCATCCTGAATTTCAATAAAACACGTACCAGTGACAGTATTGTTTTAACACTGACACGCAGCTCCATCCTGAATTTCAATAAAACAATAAAACACGTACCAGTGACAGTATTGTTTTAACACTGACACACAGCTCCATCCTGAATTTCAATAAAACAATAAAACACGTACCAGTGACAGTATTGTTTTAACACTGACACGCAGCTCCATCCTGAATTTCAATAAAACAATAAAACACGTACCAGTGACAGTATTGTTTTAACACTGACACGCAGCTCCATCCTGAATTTCAATAAAACAATAAAACACGTACCAGTGACAGTATTGTTTTAACTCTGACACGCAGCTCCATCCTGAATTTCAATAAAACACGTACCAGTGACAGTATTGTTTTAACTCTGACACGCAGCTCCATCCTGAATTTCAATAAAACACGCACCAGTGACAGTATTGTTTTAACTCTGACACGCAGCTCCATCCTGAATTTCAATAAAACACGCACCAGTGACAGTATTGTTTTAACACTGACACGCAGCTCCATCCTGAATTTCAATAAAACAATAAAACACGTACCAGTGACAGTATTGTTTTAACACTGACACACAGCTCCATCCTGAATTTCAATAAAACAATAAAACACGTACCAGTGACAGTATTGTTTTAACACTGACACGCAGCTCCATCCTGAATTTCAATAAAACAATAAAACACGTACCAGTGACAGTATTGTTTTAACACTGACACGCAGCTCCATCCTGAATTTCAATAAAACAATAAAACACGTACCAGTGACAGTATTGTTTTAACACTGACACGCAGCTCCGTCCTGAATTTCAATAAAACAATAAAACACGTACCAGTGACAGTATTGTTTTAACACTAACATGCAGCTCCATCCTGAATTTCAATAAAACACGTACCAGTGACAGTATTGTTTTAACTCTGACACGCAGCTCTGTCCTGAATTTCAATAAAACACGTACCAGTGACAGTATTGTTTTAACTCTGACACGCAGCTCTGTCCTGAATTTCAATAAAACACGTACCAGTGACAGTATTGTTTTAACTCTGACACGCAGCTCTATACTGAATTTCAATAAAACACGTACCAATGACAGTATTGTTTTAACTCTGACACGCAGCTCCATCCTGAATTTCAATGAAACACGTATCGGTGACAGTATTGTTTTAACACTAACATGCAGCTCCGCCCTGAATTTCAATAAAACCCGTACCAGTGACAGTATTGTTTTAACACTAACATGCAGCTCCATCCTGAATTTCAATAAAACACATACCAGTGACAGTATTGTTTTAACTGACACGCAGCTCCGTCCTGAATTTCAATAAAACACGTACCAGTGACAGTATTGTTTTAACACTGACACGCAGCTCCATCCTGAATTTCAATAAAACACATACCAGTGACAGTATTGTTTTAACTGACACGCAGCTCCGTCCTGAATTTCAATAAAACACGTACCAGTGACAGTATTGTTTTAACACTGACACGCAGCTCCGTCCTGAATTTCAATAAAACACGTACCAGTGACAGTATGACACGCAGCTCTGTCCTGAATTTCAATAAAACACGTACCAGTGACAGTATTGTTTTAACTCTGACACGCAGCTCCATCCTGAATTTCAATAAAACACGTACCAGTGACAGTATTGTTTTAACTCTGACACGCAGCTCCGTCCTGAATTTCAATAAAACACGTACCAGTGACAGTATTGTTTTAACTCTGACACGCAGCTCTGTCCTGAATTTCAATAAAACACGTACCAGTGACAGTATTGTTTTAACTCTGACACGCAGCTCTATACTGAATTTCAATAAAACACGTACCAATGACAGTATTGTTTTAACTCTGACACGCAGCTCCATTCCTGAATTTCAATGAAACACGTATCGGTGACAGTATTGTTTTAACACTAACATGCAGCTCCGCCCTGAATTTCAATAAAACCCGTACCAGTGACAGTATTGTTTTAACAATAACATTCAGCTCCATCCAGAATTTCAATAAAACACATACCAGTGACAGTATTGTTTTAACTGACACACAGCTCCGTCCTGAATTTCAATAAAACACGTACCAGTGACAGTATTGTTTTAACACTGACACGCAGCTCCATCCTGAATTTCAATAAAACACATACCAGTGACAGTATTGTTTTAACTGACACGCAGCTCCGTCCTGAATTTCAATAAAACACGTACCAGTGACAGTATTGTTTTAACACTGACACGCAGCTCCGTCCTGAATTTCAATAAAACACTTTCCAGTGAGAGTATTGTTTTAACATTGACACGCAGCTCCGTCCTGAATTTCAATAAAACACGTACCAGTGACTGTATTGTTTTAACATTGACACGCAGCTCCGTCCTGAATTTCAATAAAACACGTACCAGTGACTGTATTGTTTTAACACTAACACGCAGCTCCGCCCTGAATTTCAATAAAACACGTACCAGTGACAGTATTGTTTTAACACTGACACGCAGCTCCGTCCTGAATTTCAATAAAACACGTACCAGTGACTGTATTGTTTTAACACTAACACGCAGCTCCGCCCTGAATTTCAATAAAACACGTACCAGTGACAGGCCCGGCGACAGGATTAACTTGGCAAGGGGGCATCAGAAATGACTAAGGGGGCACAAATATTTTTGCTCGATGATAACACAGGATGGATAATAATCAATAGTACAATTACACACAATGTATTTGCAGCCACAAGAATACAGGCTACTGCACCGCTTTACAAACATGGACAATTCATAACCGGCTTGTAAAATTGCAAGTTATGACAATGCTACACAGCTACACGCACAATACCCATCAATGCAATAAATAAATAATAATAATAATAATAATAATAATTATAATAATGCAATGCAAAACAGTTGCTAATTACCATAATAACACTTCCCCATGCCAATACAATGCATTTCCAATCGCGGAAAGCAAACAATGCTGTACAATGCAAGCTGTCCTGCCACAAGAGTGCGGTAGTATGCTGCGTATGACAACAACAGAGAAATTAGTATTCCATAGCAACGAGTTGTTGATGGCAACGCTATAGCTACATCGTTACTCAACCATTGGTCAAGGTCTGCCCACCCTCATCAATGTAATGCAAAGCACCTATTCTACCATATAAAACCACATTAAAACAATCTGATTATATTATAAACCAAACATTTCCAATCCAATCACACCACAGAAATCAAGCAGTAGGCTAGGCAGGAACGCCAATTTAGAAAATCACGTCTAGGCCTATTTCTGACATTTGCCATGCATTTCCAAAAGCTAGCAAATAACAAAATACAAGCCCAGCCAGGCTGCCTTTTCTTACCCTGATTCAGAAGAGTTGCAGCTGCCTTGATGTGGTGTTGAACCTCCTCAGCAGTCTCTCGTTCCACTCCCCACGGAATTTGCTTGCTTGATCCCTCTCAAATGCCAGTTGAATCAGCTGTGCTTTCCTCCTGTGCATCATGCTCCGTCTGTGCTCACTGAATACGTTTTTCAATGTTGAAAAAGAGTTCTCGCAAGTTGCCGTGGATGCTCCAAATGTTAATCCCAGCTTCAATGCCATCATCACAGTAGGCATTGCTTTTAGTGGCCCGAAGTATCTATCCAAAATGCTCTGCATAGTCCATTTTTCTTCTCCAGATCGGGCGATTTCAGTCTTTAGAAACTGGCGCATGAAGTAAACTCAGCTTCCACAAAGTCTCCTGAGATTAAGTCCAGCAGTGGTTTCATCTTCTCCGCATCCATAAAGGTTTCGCTCTCTGAGGCACACAGGGCCTCAACAAGTCGGCTGTTTCGTTCACTAAATCTCGCTGACATTTCCCCCAGTACAGTATCTAGAGTGCTGAAAAACACTCTTTTGCACTCCCTCTCATTATCCTCTTCTTGTTGGCCCACTGTTGTTTCGACCACATATTCTTTCAGATTACTACTCACTACTCTTTGCCATTTGCTTGGAGCGGGGGTGTCCGTGTCCTTGTATTTCTCCCATAACTCATCAAACTCACTGTCACGTCGCAGTTTTTCCACACAATTGTGGGCACTGCGGACGACTCGGATGCCAGTGAACAGATCAGTTGCTTCAGCCTGAAGTAACTTGTTAGGGGGGTCGAGCAGGCTGAGGACTTTGAGGACCATGAAGGCAATGAATCTGAAGCTCAGCTCGGAAGCAGCATTCAATAGGCCCACGGCCTCAATTTGCACATCTGTACCGTAGGTGCGGGTACTCTCGATTTCTCTGAGCAGGTGGATGATGCTGTCGAGAGATTTCATAATGACACTCACCGTGGCCAGATGACCAGTCCATCGCTGCTCAAGCAGCCGTTTCCGTTTCTCTCCCGTGTATTGCGCAGCCACAGTTGGTTTCCTGAGAAACTTGTAAAGGGAGTTACACACATTGAAAAAGTAATCCAATGCACCCTCGGAGGACATAGTGTGCACTACGACTAAATGCAGCTGGTGGTTAAAGCAATGCACATATGGCACTTCCTGATTCAACTTGTCCTGCACTACCTTTTGCATGCCCCCATGTTTACCAGACATCACACTGGCCCCATCATAACATTGACTAAGAATCTTCTCGGTGCTAAGGTCAACATTTGTTAGCTCGGACAGGACCAAGTTAGTCAGAGATAAAGCATCACATTCTTTACTCGTTGCCATTGACAGTAGCCGCTCACAAACACGGTTGTTTTCTCCCACGTAACGGAGTACAATTGAAATGTTCTCACACCTGGTTGGGTCTTTAGTCCCATCCACATTAAGTGTGTACCATGAATCACCTATTTCCTTCACAATTTCCTCTGTGACTACCTCACTCATGAGCCCTATAATTTCGTTCTGGATGTCGTGAGATGTGTATGTGGCATTGCGGGGAATTGTGCTTAAGGCACTAGCAAGTTCCTTGTCTTTTCTGAGCGTATAATCTAACATCGCCCCCTCCCCCCTTGCATCCATCGCATCCAAAGTTCCCCTGAGAGGAAGCTCGTTGACAGCAAGAAATTCCACAATGTCCACAATCGATGACAAATACATACGATTTCTTGCAAGCTGTGCAGAATTCACAAGTGTTGAAAGGCTTATTTTTCCACCTGAGATTGCCACCACTAACCTTCGACCAGATATTGTCTTGTGGTCTGGATCAGCACGCCTTGTTCACCTGGTAGAGTTAACAGTGCCATGGGAGGATGCTGTAGATGAGACGTATGAGAGGAAGAAACTGCGGTATGCTCAACTAGCCACTGAAGCGGAACAGCGAGGATGGAGAGTCCGGGTTTACCCAGTGGAAGTGGGTTGTCGAGAATTTGTGGCACACTCTACAACCCGGTTTCTCAGAGATGTCGGATTTAATGGCCAAGAGTTGCATCGCACAGTGAAGAACTTATCTGAAGCAGCAGAGAGGAGCAGCAACTGGCTGTGGTTGAGACGGAAAGATTCCGGCTGGGGATCTCAAGCACAATAGAAAGAAAGAAACGCTGATGTACAGGTAAGTAAGCTGGGCTGAGTTGAGTGGGGGACGGAGGGGGGTGATTCTGGGACGCCAGAATCACCGTCGAGCCCTCTTGAGGTGTCGTGGGCTAGTCGACGTAACACCGAGGATGGAAGGTGCCCACTTGAAGACCCCAGAGATGTACCCTACTTAGCTCAATCCAGACAGTTGTCATGCTGATGCGCTGGGGAGACCGCACTATGGTTGGTCCCCGGAGCCAGCATCGCAGCCGTTGTGTGTGCTGATGCACTAGGGAGGCAATAAGCTGATCCCTGGAGCCAGCATTACACTTCAGCCATCGACACCAGACAGAAGGATATCTACATCATCATATGGAAGGAAGCGCAAATGGATGGAGACACATATGGATCACATTAGTTTACTGTGAAGCTACGTCTTAGTTGGTGCTTAGCTTGGCGAGAGCCAAGTTCAAATCAGCATGAAGTTTTAACATCTACTCTCATGTAATGGAAATCCGCTCCCTGTGCATTCCTTGCTTGTCTTTCTGTCCAAAGTACCATGCATTTCCAATGTTCTTTGCTTGATGCCTGCCTCCCCAGCCCCTCCTCGCTGTGGTTATCTCCTATGTCACCAGGCGGCAAGATGGTTGCGCGGGTGCCTTTGCTGCTAGGCTCAGCGGCCTCAGCCTCGGAGATTAGTGTCGGCTCGGAAGCCTTGGCCTCTGTGGCTGGCTTCTCCCCCTCCCCACCGCTTTGATCCGATGCTGCCGTTGTGCCCTGGCGAAACCACTTTCTGATATCCATCCTGCTACCTCTCCGCTACCTAGCTAAACTATTTAATTTGCCTAACTAATTATTAATGATAACTAAATTCCATCCAGCTGCGTGGTGAAACTTTTTTTTTCGTAGTACATAACTTTGAACGTAAACCTAAACCTCAAAATGACCCCACCCCCTTCTGCTGTGAAGGCCAATCAAAATTCGTTTTTTTTCAACTGGTAAAATGTGTGTGACTTACGTATGATGCGTGCAAGGGAGTTGCATGAATGAAGCATATATACACAACAAATCGGGTGGGCATGACTGAGGGGGCAGATTGTAGGACAGAATAGGGATACAGAACTGAGGGGGCACAATATTCTAACTGAGGGGGCATTGCCCCATTTTGCCCCCTCGTGGCGCCGGGCCTGTGGGAGATACTGAAATTGAAGAAGGAATCTATGAAAAAGACCAAGGAGTTTATGTTGACTCGAAATGTCTTCATCTAGACAATGCAGGAAGCTATAAAAAGACCAACAAGATGCTCGGATATATTGTGAAAAGTGTTGAATTTAAATCAAGGGAAGTAATGTTAAAACTTTACAATGCATTAGTAAGACCTCACCTAGAATATTGTGTTCAGTTCTGGTCACCTCGTTACAAAAAGGATATTGCTGCTCTAGAAAGAGTGCAAAGAAGAGCAACCAGAATTATCCCGGGTTTAAAAGGCATGTCGTATGCAGACAGGCTAAAAGAATTTAATCTATTCAGTCTTGAACAAAGAAGACTATGTGGTGATCTGATTCAAGCATTCAAAATCCTAAAAGGTATTGACAATGTCGACCCAGGGGACTTTTTTTGACCTAAAAAAAGAAACAAGGACCAGGGGTCAAAAATGGAGATTAGATAAAGGGGCATTCAGAAGAGAAAATAGGAGGCACTTTTTTACACAGAGACTTGTGAGGGTCTGGAACCAACTCCCCAGTAATGTTGTTGAAGCTGACACCCTGGGATCCTTCAAGAAGCTGCTTGATGAGATTTTGGGATCAATAAGCTACTAACAACCAAACGAGGAAGATGGGCTGAATGGCCTCCTCTCGTTTGTAAACACACTTATGTTCTTAAGTGGTGTTTGTGGTTGGTTGTAGGCAGAGTCAAACCAATTTGCATTAGGACGCGCCTTAAAGCTGCTGTAGAATCACATTTTCGTGGGCAGAGGCAGATGCTATGGAGTTAGCCTTTGCGTTCTCTTGAAACATTAGACTTTGCAGAATAGGGCCTGTGGCAAAGTGGTGAGTAGTTACACGTGTGTGCAGTGCAGAGCGGAGACAAAACAGACAGACAATGATTTCCAGGTGCAAGAGTGTTTTTTGATTTATTAAACAATGTCTAGAGCCTTATGGCGAACACCTGTAAATAATAATGATGGAGTGATACAGCGGTGTATATCACTCGGTAATTGTAATCCCCGAGTTTGACCCACAACCAAAAGTCCAGTTTCACACAACAACACTAAACATAAAACACAAACACAGTTTTTAGTGACAGTGAATAGGTGCTAGTGGTGTATTACAGTTCTCCATGAAATATTGGGGTGAAAGTGATGTCCGGGTTTATGCTGGCTTCCACTACAGCTCCGGATCATGTTATGGGTAGTCTAGTTTGAGACAAACAGACAGGAATAACAGACACTAACACACACAAGACAAAAACTCACGGTTCTCAAAATACTGCAAACACGGGCTCCTCGTAGGTTTGCAACTAACCATTTACCAAGGAACAGATCACTTATACTACAATCCCTATTTATATCCTCGCTCATGACCCCTAGGTTAACGAGCGCATCCGCTCCTCCAATCCTCGGATGCCACGCCGTTTCCCGTCCGAGTCATTGAGTTTTGGTACCGTAGCTCCGCCCCCTTCCTAAATGACCGACTTCCACCTACCCTAAGGAATAAATTGTCATGCCATTTAGTTAAGGGTACTCTGTTTTACTTTTCCTTTTACACAGCGCCCTCACAGGTCGGGAGGGAGATCTAACACCAAGAATCATTTGATCTCTGTCACAGGGCCCCATGTGTTAAACCTCAATAAAGACTACAGCCAACAGCATACAAAGGGAATGGGGATTGGAAATGGAATTAAAAAAAAGGAATTGACCACCAAATTCAGCAGCTCACAAGACCCAGAAAGATAAACATCATGAGTGATACAAACAAAAACTGATGAACTGCATTTAAAATCCATGTATTGTGATTTAGCTAAACAGATCACACTTCCATACGTGTGTGTATTTATTTATGCCTGTACATAGTGTGGATTCCATGACAAATCACTAAACAAAATTGGAATTTGAATCCAAGCAAACTTGGTTCTTGGGGTTGGTTTAGCAAAAAAGAAAAAGCCAACATTTACATATTTAAACTGAATAGATCAAAAGTTAGAGGGGTCAAATGGGGTTGATCGGTACCCTTCTGCAATGTTAATCAATTTGCTTCTCTAAGGGTTTGTGCTACAGATTTGTGGGAGCGAGCGTTTTATTGGAAATTGCATGTCAAATCCAAAATGATATTCACGGGGCAAGAGCAGGGTCGTGTAAGGAGATTTAAGGCCAGGTGACAGAGCAGAGGCTGTGTTTGTGTTAAAGGATTATAGACATATTAGAGAGGTCTCGGTCTCGACGGTTGAAGAGTATTGTATCCAGTGGGAAGACTGGTCAGCTCATGGACCCTCGAGGACCTGAAAACATATAGACAGGGATAGAACATGACCCTTTTCTCTTGCCCCCCAAAACTCGCCTAAAGGCAAACACTTAAACACCTTTGAAAGAAAACAAAAATACAAATCTGAAAAAAAATTCCAAGAAAAGGTGAAGGTCTCTGCTTTGTTATTATTTGTTTATTTGACAGGCTGTGGTGGAATTTTCTGCATACAATACTGCAGACCCCGGTCCTGTACTGAAAACAATAGAGCAGAGACAAGTTGGAACAAACTCACACTTTATTAGTTTGCAAACTGGAGCATTCAACAGAGTGTCACAGACTCTGCAAGCAACCGCAAAGAAGGCTCAAAAAACACTAGGTCAACAGTTCCTTATATCTGAAAACAGGGCTGCTGACCTTGGCAACATTGAAGAGGAATTATCGCTGTCTCAAAATATTATCATTTTGAGACAGTGTCCTATTCTTATGTCGCTGACTCATGCACTTCTCTGAGAACAGGGCTGCTGACCTTGAGCACATTCCAGTGTGTTAGTTTAACATTGTAAATTTAATACTTTGTTAACTTTAAACTGCATATAATATCATTATTCAGGTTATACAAGTCACAGAAATCATCAAAACACATTAAATTAAAACTTTTAGTATGATTAGTCTAAATTACTACAATTAATCTGAGTTATTCTAACACATTCCCTCCTTTTGTAATATCATTACAACATCATCATCCATATCCCTGAAAGGGTCATTATCTTCATTACGCAGGTTTTCAGTAGTAAGCAGTGGCATGGTTAGAGCATTATCCAAAATTTTAGTACAAAGCTTTCTTACACAAATGATTAATATCATTAATGCAATTATCACAACCAACCCATACATTATCCAGTGAAACAGGTTTGTTCCCCAGAACCCAAATATAGATTGGATCCAGGAGAACGGGTCCCCACCAGTATCATGAGCATGTTCATTGACCAACCGTTCCCGGAGTGTAGACAAATGCTGTACTACTTCGGTTAAATTTGTATCTCCGTCTGGTATGTATGTGCAACAGTGTTCCCCCACTAGGTGGCAGACTCCCCCTTGCTCTGCTAGCAACATATCCAATACCATTCGATTTTGCATTACCATAATTCTGATGGCTCTTATTTCAGGTTGCATTATCTGGAAACCTTCAGTGGTCAGGTTAGTCAATGTTTCTAGCTCATACGCTACTTTGTCAATTTCGTGCGCATTCTGGCTCACCCCAACCCATGGGAATAATGCCCCCGCTAGTTTATCTCCCCTTCCAGATCTGCGAGAATCAAGAGGAACATCATTGGGGAGGAAAACTGACTCCGCTTAACTCTTTTGTGTACCTTATGTGATTCATTCACCTTGAACACTTTCATGGTGGTATTGAGAGTTACGAAAGTACAACACCGAACCAATGCTTTGGCAGGCTAAGATAAACCGCCTGCCCACATACCCAATAGTGATTCATAAATGTCCCTGCCCGTCCTCACCAGGGCCCAATTTTATGGGATGGGCTTGTATTAAGGTATCACCAATTTGAAGGGAATTACTCATCCTCGTCCTTTTAGGAGATCAGTGGTTGACTGTTTCTCGTAATGTACGTAAGTTACACAATTTGACAAACCCATATATCTACCTTCAGCCACATTCCCCTACACCAGCAGAGAGTTTTGTTTGTGAAGGGAGCAGTTCTTGGCATCACTTGGGCCATTGGAGTGGGCTGTGGTGTCTTTCGGCTTATCAATTTATCACACCAATTAATATGTAGCAAGAGACTACTGTTGTCATAGCAATTTGTATCAAGTGTGGGGTCGAACATAGATAATAGGCTTTTTGAGTTATCGGAACCGGAGGAGAGGCAAGAGGAGGTTATACTATGCATAATCATTTTACAATTATCGCGGTCTGATCCACCTCCTGCAGTAACAGTTACAACGGCCATAGCAGGGCCCAATACACTAGTTGGGACTTCCACAGGATATAAGGGAAAAGGCTCCTCCGCTGAGTGAGTCATAATGGAACATACATAACAGGATTCAGTAATGTTCAACGTGTTCCGTACAGAGTGATTAAGCATTGCCCACCACCTGTTGTCGGCATGTTTCCTGCCATGTTCATTGCTCCAAACATGGAGTGTCCTTTTGTTCGGTTCATCCCAGGTTGGCTGTCATTACCGTTAATACTGTGGTTATTGTCTCCTGGGAGTTCAGTTATTATAAAAATAAGGAGTACAACCAGAATGCTGCTGAACAAAGACACAGTCATGAGTCGAAAACTCCAATCATTCCAGGGCCACGGTCTGTGTGGTCGGGCTCCACTAGCCGGTACATCCTCAGGATCGTGGGGTACCTTCCTGCAGTGGCTGGCGTGTATCCACGTTGGTCTTTCTGCAACCTTGACTGCCGTTGGCGTTGTCAGCAGCACCTGGAACGGGCCTCCCCAGTGCTGTTGGTGCCAGTACTTTCTCCGGAGGTCCTTGATCACTACCCAGTCCCCAGGGCGAATGCTGTGTCCGGGTCCTTCAGCTGGATCCGCAAGGCAGCTCGCACCCTAAGGAAGAAATCCTTAAGCACACTGTTAAGCGCAACACAGTAATTTACCATTTCGTCATCACATCCCTGGAGCGTCAACCGGTGCCTGGTAAGAGGCAAGTGATTAGGCATACACATTACTCTTCCTGTCAAAACCTCATGTGGGCTCAGACCATGTGCAGCATGAGAGCGTCCCCTCATGTACATCAAAGCCAGAGGGAGGACGGTACCCCAGGCTAACCCAGTTTCAGCACACAGTTTAGTTAGCTTACTTTTTAATGTTTGGTTGGCTCTCTCTACAGCGCCCCCACTTTGTGGATGGTAGGCACAGTGTCTCTTTAAGTCAATGTGGAAGGAGTCCCCGAGGCAATTAATGATTTCATTCACAAAATGTGAGCCGTTGTCTGAGCTCAACTTCATTGGTACCCGTGGCGGGGTATTATTTCTTTGATCAACACACGAGCTACTGCTAGCGCAGAAGCATGTTTTACAGGGAATGCCTCCACCCACCTTGAGAACATATCAATGAGAACCAGACAATACTTCTTCCCTTGCCAGGGTGTTAATTCAATAAAATCCATCATCACATGATCAAAAGGCTGATTGGGTTTTGGATGGGCTGCCATGGGGACACCGGTCCCTTTCCCCATGTTGTTTTGCATACATATTACACATCTTGAACAGTACTGTTCAGCAAAAGCAGTAAATCCAAAACAATACCAGAATTTATATACATAACTTACTACCCTCCTTTTGACACGTGGTCAAGACCGTGTGCCCATTTACACATTAGGGGATAACAGGCTCTGGGTAGTATAGGCTTCCCGTTTGGCCCCAGCCAGAGCCCGGCCTCTGTTCTACCCCCTCCTTCTCGTCCGCGAAGCCTGGAGATCTATAATATCCTGTAAAGAGAAGGGCTGATCAACAACAGATGAGTTACACAGATACACAGATTCGCCGGATCGCCAGATTGTGCAGCTGCCCTTGCTGCGGCATCTGCCGATGCATTTCCTAGGGAAACAATGTCAGTGGAGTTAGTGTGCGCTGCGCATTTTACCACGGCCTTTCGTGGTTAGGGATCCCTAGGCAGGGGTTTGCAGTCAGTCCTTGTTTCAGCTCTTTAAATGCCTGTAAGCCGTCAGTAGTCCAAGTAATTGCGTCAGTCATTTTCATTTGGTTAGTATGTATCAAATCCTGCAATGGCCGTGCCCTAGTGGCATAGTCAAGCATCCAAGCCCTGCAGTACCCAGTCATTCCCAGAAACGTCATCAGTTGTTTCTTGGTGACCGGCTGCGGTATTTTTAGTATTGCCTCAACTCTGTCTTTGCACAGGGACTTCCCTCAGCCGACAGCTGGTGGCCCAGATAAGTTACTTCCCTTTTACAGAGCTGCAGCTTTTGCTTGTTAACTTTATGTCCCTCTTTTGCAAGGAAACACAACAAAGCCCTAGTATCGGTCTCGCTTGCTTCAAAGGATTCAGAACACAGCAGTAAATCATCGACGTACTGTATTAACGTACTCCCTTCGGGGTATGAATCCTGCTAAATTTACCTGCATTGCTGCGCTAAACACGGCCGGTGATTCGGTATAGCCCTTATGGCATTCGCTACCTTCAAAGGTAAACGCAAACCACTCTTGTGACCCTTTTTCAATTGGGACACTATAAAATGCATTTGCTAAATCAATTACAGAAAACCATTTGGCAGACGGCGGAACACCAGAGAGACAAGTGATCGGATTAGGTACGATAGGGGTTCTTTGGTGTACTGCCAAATTAATTTCACGGAGATCCTGTACAAATCGCCACTCCCCATTTGCCTTTCTAACTGGGAGGATTGGCGAGTTGCAATGGGCTCCAGTTGCGGGTACTATAGCCCCCCTTTTTACCAATTCCTCATGCAGAGGTCGAATGCCATCAATGGCTTCCCTCCCCAGAGGATATTGTTTTCGTTTGGGTCGATGGGTGCTTTTGGTTCAACCACCAGAGGCTCACAGTCTTTATGTGGCCAAAATCATTCTTGCTGGTGGGCCACAGCTGTTGGGGATGTCCTTCAACCAGTCCAGCTCACCCCTCACCCATTATCATTAGGTGTTGGGGATCCGAACAGCCGATAATTCAAACACCACCCGGTGACAAACCCAAGCCCCCTTTTAACATCCGGTATGCTTGCCCAGATGGGGAAAACTCGCCTTTTGGCACCGTGACCCAGTCCCCAGCCGTGACAGTTTGAGCACCCAGGGACCCAAATCCTTCCATGCACACCCGGTCGCTTTGCAAGGGATACATGTGGAGCCTGTTTTTACTTCATACACCTTTTGTTGCTCTGAGGTTAAGATAACTGAGAGTGCGGCAAAATCTTCCGACCAATATAGATATTGCGTTTCTAAATGTTCTACATATACTGGGGTGGTCTCAAACCATGCATTTTCAAATTCAAAATCCCTTTGTCCATTTGAATAGAGTGCAGTACAGTGCATTCGTGACGCAGGCATTCTCTCTGGCTCGTGTCCCCATATCTCAACAGTGAGCTGTTCTAGCTGTGCAGTTCGCTTCCCTGGCAACAAATCCCACGTAAAACCAATCAGATTGGTGAGTGCAATCTGTGTACATTATAGGTATATCAACAATAATACCTCCTGGGTTACACTCTATTTTTATGCAGAGGGCTGTCAGTAAATCTCTACCACACAGGTTCACTGGACATATTTGAGAGCATATGAATGAATGCGCCACGACTTTTTATTGCATTTGACATTGACTGTCTTCGTGAGCATTTCCCTATTAGCTTGGCCCGAGGCCCCTATTGTTAGTACAGAGTCGCCAGACAATGCCAAATGCGGTGCATCTTCCTTTTTATCACTGATCTTGCAGCTCCTGTATCTATCAAAAAGTTATTTCCTTACCTTCTACTTCTAATACTACTTTTGGGCTTGTCTGTTTTTAAACATTAAAGGGCATATTAACTGTGTTTGGCTATCCTGTAATTGTCTCCCTGCTGTTCCTTCCTTATGTCAATTCTGTTTATTTTCCCCAGTCCATAATCCTTGTCTCATCTCGGACCCCTGAGGGCAATCTCTTGCCCTATGTCCTAACTTTCCACAAGTAAAACATTCACCATTATTGTAACCTTGACCCACTGGGCCCCTACCTTGCCATGGCTGCTGTCCCCTTCCACCTCCTCGTCTGCCCGCCCCTCTTCCTCTTTGTCCGCCTACTTGCGCTTGATAGTACTGTAGTTTCTTCTGTTCCTTTTCTTTATCTTCTTTCTTCTTCTGTACTTTTGCCAGTTGTTGTCGGTTTTGATGCACGATGTGCGTCAGAAGGTGTTCCAACTCTCCTGTTTCCCAGCCAATACAGGACTGGGCTACAGATCCTCTGAGGTCGGGTTTGATACCATTCATGATAACAGTTTTCAGCATTTCATTAAAGTGGGCATCTGTTGGTTTTAGTCCACTGTGATCTCGATAACATTTTAACAAGCGGGCATAGTAATCATCCCATGATTCATCGTTCCCTTGTTTGCAATTATGTATCATAGTCCAGTCTGGTCTTCTTTTCTTTCGATCTTGTATTTATTGGTGACGGTTTCTCTTCCTCCTGGCTGGGGCTGGTCGGAGCTGAGGATTCGCCTTCTGATCTGGAACTGGCCGTCACAGTACTGCTTGATTCTTCAGACTCACTCTCACTCTCTTCTCTGTGTTCAGGCAGGGGCGGTGCAGAGGGGAAGGCATTGCTGCAATAAGGGGGGGGGTGCCAGGCGTTCTAGCTTCTTGTCCCTACTTGTTTTCTTATTCTGCACTGTCTGCATCATAAGCTCCTTTTTCCCTTTCTCCTGTCTTTCTAACACTTCCTCTGCCATTCTTTCCACTTTCTAAAACTCTCCCAATCTATTCTTCCCTTTCTCTTTTTCTTTTGTTTCTCCCACTGTTCTAACTCCGTCCTGCAAGTGGCTAACTTGCTTACACTCAATGTTCCTCCCAAAGGGAAGCTGGATTTAGCGTACCATAAGTCACTCTGTCCCAGGGGACCTGATCCCCATCTGTCATGTAATTTTTTCTGACATCCTGTCAGACTTTTACAGTCGACATTGGTCACCTTACTTGTTGCCGCACCCATTATCTCACCTACAGATTCTACTGTTTTTAGACACGCACTTTCTAATTTTATATTATTTTGCCAAACTGTAAATCCTCCAATTTTAACACAAATCGCCCACTTATTGTAATATTTTCTTTTAGGAAATGAATCTACTATTCGTCCAGTCCACTGACATGAACTCTTTCCTAAGGTTAGTTTATACAGTATACACTTAAACACCTGGATTTCAGTTTTTGGCCAAGTATTTTTTACACAATACGTATTCTCCTTGCACTTGACTACGTTATATCCTGACATATACCCAACGTAGCCTCGGGAGAGAGAGAGAGAGAGAGAGAGAAAAGAAGAGGAAAGAAAGAGATTACACGAGATTACTTCACACTACACAACAAGTTATTCACAACTCACAGTAAGACGTCTATTCAATTTGGTTACCCTGTACTAGTACAAGCCACTGTGGCTTTCTCCGTTAGATCACAACCTGCGCATCCCGAGCAGTGCTATGACAGTTCTCTCATAATCTGCCTCACCGTCACGGGGGTTAGTGATCACAGCCTCACAGTGCTCTGACTACTTGGTCTCCTGTGCAGTGCCAGTAACAGTTTCCGTAAACTATTCCACTCACAGGGTCAGCCTTGTAGTTCTATGGGGTCTACCCTGACTACTTGGTCTCCTGTGCATCACAGGGTCAGCCTTGTAGTTCTCTGGGGTCTATTCCTAATCAAATTGCTGGTCCAGATTGTCTCTACTCACCGCCTCAGCAGGGCTGTTTTGTTCGGGATCCTTTATCCGCCTCACTGACGCCCCCAGCCAGATTCAAGCGGACTCCGCCAACCCTCTTAGTTGCGGGCGCCCTGACCCAAGTTAAGGATAGGTCTCACCGGTGATTTACTCCGTTTCCCGGGACGATCAGCGGACGGAGTTCAGGATCCCATCCTCGTCGCCATATATGTGGTGGAATTTTCTGCATACAATACTGCAGACCCCAGTCCTGTACTGAAAACAATAGAGCAGAGACAAGTTGGAACAAACTCACACTTTATTAGTTTGCAAACTGGAGCATTCAACAGAGTGTCACAGACTCTGCAAGCAACCGCAAAGAAGGCTCAAAAAACACTAGGTCAACAGTTCCTTATATCTGAAAACAGGGCTGCTGACCTTGGCAACATTGAAGAGGAATTATCGCTGTCTCAAAATATTATCATTTTGAGACAGTGTCCTATTCTTATGTCGCTGACTCATGCACTTCTCTGAGAACAGGGCTGCTGACCTTGAGCACATTCCAGTGTGTTAGTTTAACATTGTAAATTTAATACTTTGTTAACTTTAAACTGCATATAATATCATTATTCAGGTTATACAAGTCACAGAAATCATCAAAACACATTAAATTAAAACTTTTAGTATGATTAGTCTAAATTACTACAATTAATCTGAGTTATTCTAACACACAGGCGCCTTTATCCAAGGCGACTTACAGAGACTAGGGTGTGTGAACTATGCATCAGCTGCAGAGTCACTTACAACAACGTCTCACCCGAAAGACGGAACACAAGGAGGTTAAGTGACTTGCTCAGGGTCACACAATGAGTCAGTGGCTGAGGTGGGATTTGAACCGGGGACCTTTTCTTTAACCACTGGACCACACAGCCTCCTGTGAGTGCAATACTTTTCGCTGTCTTTCACTAATCAAACTTACCTGCCCCCACCCATGATTTCAAATCAGTGATGTGCAAACTGAGGAAATGCCCTGGGAAGAATGAGAATTCTTAATGAGCTGAAGCTGTTGGCATACTACTGGCAGGACTTGCAGATCTCACATAGTGGGACTCGGCTGAGACAGAGACGCAGGGCCTGTGCTTGTTGGAGGATGGCACAGGTATGATTTAATACCTCCATTATCTCCTCAGGTGTCTAAACAGGTGAAGATAGAGCTGTTGGACCATTAAGAAGAAAGATGGACCAGTAAAAGGTAAGACAGGCCTCTCTGCCCCTCTCTATCTTTCTACTACGCAGCGTCTTCTTCAGAGATTGCTTTCATAAGAACATAAGAACGTTTACAAACGAGAGGAGGCCATTCGGCCCATCTTGGTCGTTTGGTTGTTAGTAGCTTATTGATCCCAGAATCTCATCAAGCAGCTTCTTGAAGGATCCCAGGGTGTCCGCTTCAACAACATTACTGGGGAGTTGGTTCCAGACCCTCACAATTCTCTGTGTAAAAAAGTGCCTCCTATTTTCTGTTCTGAATGCCCCTTTATCTAATCTCCATTTTTGACCCCTGGTCCTTGTTTCTTTTTTCAGGTCGAAAAAGTCTCCTCGGTCGACATTGTCAATACCTTTTAGAATTTTGAATGCTTGAATCAGATCACCGCATAGTCTTCTTTGTTCAAGACTGAACAGATTCATTTCTTTTAGCCTGTCTGCATACGACATGCCTTTTAAACCCGGGGTAATTCTGGTTGCTCTTCTTTGCACTCTTTCTAGAGCAGCAATATCCTTTTTGTAACAAGGTGACCAGAACTGAACACAATATTCTAGATGAGGTCTTACTAATGCATTGTAAGGTTTTAACATTACTTCCCTTGATTTAAATTCAACACTTCTCACAATATATCCGAGCATCTTGTTGGTCTTTTTTCTCTGCACCCTTATGTGTATGTTTCCTGTCCACTTAACATCACATATGACATCATCAATGACATGGGCAATTACATCACTAAGACATGACAAATTCTCCCTGAAGACTGGCCATACGGAAGTCATTGTGATTGGTAACATGTTCAGTAACTGCATTATCTTTGCTGTCGAAATGTGCTTTAACCAACAACAGATTTCCATGTACTCAGAAATGTGTAATTCATGTTGAGGTATGTAGTGATGAGTATTTGATTTTTGGAAAGGAGTACCTGAAAATGGATGGGACATGCAATATATGAAACCCTACATGTAAGATAACATTCTCCATTACATTTCACTCAGAAGGGGCCAGTGAAATAGAAAAGGAATCTTATGTAGTACTGTATGGTATACTGCTGCACAATGTATTCTGTGGTACACAAAGCAGTGTTTTTTGTTTCTTGGAAGCATAAAATCCACACATTACAATCCACTTCTGCTTTATGTACTTCATTGAATTGCAGAAATCTGCAATTGTACCTAAACATTTCAATGTCATAATTGGCTTCCAGGCATAAGATTATGTTAGCAAGAATTTTTTTTTTTTTTAAATAATTTAGTCGTTGCCAATTATTTTTTTAGTGTTTTCTCCCCAATTTAGAATGGCCAATTATTTTTAGGCTCAGCTCACTGCTACCACCCCTGTGCTGACTTGGGAGGGTGAAGACAAACACACGCTGTCATCTGAAGCGTGTGCCGTCAGCCGACCGCTTTTTTTCACACTGCAGACTCACCATGCAGCCACCCAAGAGCTACAGCGTCGGAGGACAACGCAGCTCTTGGGCAGCTTACAGGCAAGCCCGCAGGCGCCCGGCCAGACTACAGGGGTCGCTGGTGCGCGGTGAGCCGAGGACACCCTGACTGATCTAACCCTCCCTCCCCCCGGGCGGTGCTCGGCCAGTTGAGCGACGCCCCCTGGAAGCTCCCGTCCTCGGTCGGCAAAGGAATAGCCTGGACTCGAACTCGCGACGTCCAGACTATTGAGCGCATCCAGCACTCCACATGGAGTGCCTTTACTGGATGTACCACTCGGGAGCCCATTAGCAAGAATTCTTACTGAACTGTAAAGTTTGAAAGAAGAATGGTTAACAGTGCAAAAATAAAAAGAAGAATAATACTGTAGAAAATGCAGTGACTCCTTTTGCCATGTGAAACAGTGTAGTTCATATGTTGTGGATTCCAATATTAGAGTTTGGAGAAATATGGCTTGTGGAAGGTCCCAACTAAGTAATTAGCTCTACTGTATTCTGAATTAATTGGTTTTATTTAGAACACTGGTGAAATAATGAGCTTGACAGCAAAGATTGTGGGAATGCAGTTACTGAACATGTTACCAATCACAATGACTTCCGTATGGCCAGTCTTCGAGGAGAATATGTCGTGTGCTTAGTGATGTCATTGCCATGTCATTGATGATGTCATATGTGATGTTAAGTGGACAGGAAACATACACATAAGGGTGCAGAGTTAAGGTTGCGTGGCTACCTTAACTTGCAATTTCCTAACCTTTTTGGTATTTGCAAACAAACCTTAACGTTACTTTAACAAAGTTTTTGCTACTGAATTTTCTTTTAGTTCCATAATAATGTGGTAGTATTAAACAAAAAGAATTAATAAATGTCAATAACTCACTAGAGTTTTCAGGAAAAAGAGTATCACAAAGTAAAAATACACTCCTGTAGGTTGTCTCACAGCTTCCAGAAATAAATAAAACTCTGTTTTAGCAAGTTTAAATTAGAAAATTAATGATTTTATCAACTCTTCATTTCAAAATATTTCTCAGTTCACAACACGTCTCACTGTTTGCTTCAGTATCACAAAATGGGAGGTTTGAGAAAATTCTGTCTAGCATAAGCACAAGCGCCCTCTAGCTGTCATCAATATTAACATGCAAATGCACATTTAAACTCTTTTGTAACCAACATGAAATGTGGAAACATGAAAGGCAACCAGGGACCGAGGCAGATAGGTAAGTTCCTGCTTCAAGTAATTTTAAACTAACTACATTTGGTAACATTGTAAGGTGGTGTTTGAATTAGCTGAGTTAGTGTGTGATTAGTACCAGGTGAGTGGTTAAATTGATTAGAAGTTGATTTGCTATTTGATTGGTTTCCACACAGTTTAGTTGGTTCATTTGCCACGCAGTCGTAACATTTAATCAAGCAGCCTATTTCAGCGCCAGCAAGAAGCGCCAGCAAACCGAAGAGCCTCAACAAAAGAGCCGGGAGTCTAGCTGTGGGAGTCCAGCAAGGGGAGGCCGGCGCCGAGACGCTGTTGGAATAGATCCGAACCTAACAGCGCTCTGGAAGAAGCCATCTACTAGTCAGGTCTGTATCCTCCACCCCACTGCTCCTACTGTGCCTTTTGTCTTGCCTGTCCTGCTATGACTGTCTCTCACATCCCTGTTCTGTCCTCTCATCCCCGTCCTCTGCCCTCTCTCCGCTGCTGCTCCTCCAACCCCTCTAACCTCATCCCTCTGCCTCTCTCCCCCTCCTGCACACTCTCTGGTGCACTCTGGAACTGTCACTCTTCTGCTAACAAAGCTGATTTCATCTCTGCCTTTGCCTCCCACCTCTCTCTCGATTTCCTTGCTCTCACTGAAACCTGGCTGTCCCCTGATAACACTGTAACTCCTGCTGCCCTGTCCTCTCTCTATGTCCTGTCCCATACCCAGCGTCTCACTGGACGGGAGGTGGGACTGGTCTTCTCTCTCTCCTCCTTACTCTTTTCTGTCCCCTCCGATCTCTCCTCACTCTCTGTCAATACCTTTGAATTTCATGCAGTCCAACTAACCTCTCCCTGTCAACTCCTGCTCATTGTACTGTACCGCCCCCTGGGCCTCTCGCTCACTTTCTGGATGAACTCGACTATCTACTCTCCTCCCTCCCTCTCTGTCTACCCCAACTGTCCTGTTAGGTGACTTCAACATCCATCTCTCCAACCCCAACCACTCTGCTGGATTCCTCCCTCTCCTTCACTCCTTCGACTTCTGTCTCTCTCCATCCCTCCTACCCACAAAGCTGGCCGTCAACTGGACCTCATCTTCTCCAGGGCCTGCTGCCCTCCACCCTCTCTGTCACCCCCTGGACCTCTCCGATCACTATTTCATCTCTTTTCTCTGTCTCTCCCCCTCTCCCTGCTCCTCCTACCCCCACTGTCACCTCTCGCGTAACCTCCGCTCTCTCTCCCCTCTGTCCTTGCCTCCACTGCTCTCTCTCACCTCCCTCCTATCGACTCCTTTTCACAACTCTCCGTAGACTCTGCTACCTCCACCCTCTTCTCCTCCCTCACCTCCTCTCTCGACTCCCTCTGTCCCTCACCTCCCGACCTGCTCGCCCCTCCCTCCCCATCCCTGGCTCTCTTCTGCGCTCCACTCGGCAAGAATCACACTGCGATCTGCTGAAAAGAAATGGAAGAGAACCAAACTCCCTGCTGCCCTAGACCTTTACCGCACTCTCCTCTCCTCCTTCTCCTCTACTCTCTCCTCTGCTAAATGTACTTATTTCCAATCTGTAATCCAAGCCTCCACTAACAACCCACGTAAACTATTCTCTACCTTCTCCTCCCTCCTAAACCCTCCCCCTCCTCCTCCCTCCTCTATCTCCCCTGATGACTTTGCCTCCTTCTTCTCTTCTAAAATCTCAGATATCCGCAAACTCTTTAACACCTCTCCCTCCCCGCACCTCCTCCTGCTCCAACCCCTACACCCACTGCATCCCCTACTAACTCACCCTCCTTCTCCACCTTCTTGCCCCTCTCAGACTCTGACCTCTCCTCCTGCTCCAGGGTCACAAACCCACCACGTGTGCCCTGGACCCCTCCCCACTCACCTCTTTCAAGCTGCTGCTCCTGCTCTACTTCCCTTCATCTCCTCCCTTCTCAACACCTCTCTACTTTCTGGTCTCTTTCCCTCTGCCTTCAAAAAGCCTCTATCACTCCCTTCCTCAAAAACCTACCCTCGACCCCACCTCCCTCCAGAGCTACCGTCCTGTCTCCCTCCTACCCTTCCTCTCCAAAACCCTTGAGCGGACTGTACACCGCCAGCTCTCTGCTTTCCTGTCCAACCACTCTCTGCTCGACCCTCTCCAATCTGGCTTCCGCTCTGCTCACTCCACTGAAACCGCCCTCCTATCTGTCACCAACTCACTTAAGTCTGCCCGAGCTGCCTCTCTCTCCTCTGTCCTAATTCTCCTCGACCTCTCTGCTGCCTTTGACACTGTTGATCACTCTATTCTACTATCATCTCTTGCTGACCTGGGGATCTCTGGCACTGCTCTGGCCTGGTTTTCCTCCTACCTCTCCAACCGCACTTACTAGGTAACCTGGCGTGGAGCAACCTCCACACCTCACCCTCTCTTAACAGGAGTCCCCCAAGGGTCAGTCTTGGGTCCTCTCCTGTTCTCTCTCTACACCCGCTCCCTGGGCCCCCTCATCGCATCCTATGGTTTCTCATACCATTTCTATGCTGATGATGCTCAGATTTTCCTCTCCTTCCCCACCTCTGACTCCACCATCTCCTCCCGTATCTCTACCTGTCTGTCTGCTATTTCCTCCTGGATGCACTCGCATCACCTCAAACTTAACCTCTCTAAATCTGACCTCCTTTTCTTTCCCTCCTCCTCCTCCTCCCTCCTCTGATCTCTATCTCTGTTCCTCTGGAATCTACCACACTCTCTCCCTCTTCCTCCGCTTAAGAACCTCAGAGTCACCCTGGACCCCTGCCTCTCTTATTCCCAGCACATCTCCACTCTGGCACGCACTTGCCGATTCTTCCTGAGCAACATCCGAAGAATCCGACCCTTCCTCACCAACTACGCCACCCAGCTCCTGGTCCAGGCCTTGGTACTCTCCCCCCTAGACTACTGCAACTCCCTCCTGGCTGGCCTCCCTGCGTCCGCCACCCGTCCGCTCCAGCTCATCCAGAACTCTGCTGCCCGCCTGGTGTTCTCTCTGCCTCGCTTCTCCCACGCAACTCCACTACTCCGCTCACTCCACTGGCTACCGATCACCGCCTCGCATCCAGTTCAAGACTCTTGTACTAGCCTACAGATGCCTTGACCAGACTGCACCCAGCTACCTCCAGACCCTCATCTCTCCCTACACCCCCACTCGACCTCTCCGCCTCCGCCTGCACTAGAAGACTGGCTCTACCTCCTCTACGCTCCCCTGCCTCCAGAGCTCGCTCCTTCTCCACCCTCGCTCCGCAGACTGGTGGAATGACCTACCTACAGATGTCAGGACCGCCCAGTCCCTGACCACATTCCGCACCTCCTTAAGACTCACCTCTTCAGACAGCACCTGTAGAACTCCTCTGTTTCTCCCCTGGGACACTTTCACCCTTCCTTAAATTTGCTTTACTTACTCTTACCTGCCCCCTATTTTACTGCATTTAATCCTGTACTTCAGAGTACTGTAATCTGCCAAGTGTTTAATCTGTAGTATTTGGTATTTAATCATTTCTTGATGTAACTATCACTGTCACTTATCTGCTGTATTATTGAATTGTATTTTGTCACACTTGTACTTGCTTGAACTTGTCATTGTATTTATCTTGCTCTTATTGTATTACCTGTACTGTAACACTTGAAATGTATTTGCTTACGATTGTAAGTCGCCCTGGATAAGGGCGTCTGCTAAGAAATAAATAATAATAATAATATATGGGTTCCTGTGGCAATGTGGTTTGCAGAGCTCAGGTGTACAGGCGATTCAGGTGCTCCAGACAAAGGACAAACACAAAGTTCATAGTTCAGGTTCTTTAATATCCTTGAAAAAGGTTTTAAATAATAAAGCTGGCTCTACCCAGCAATGGGTATTGCCAGCGCCAAAACAAGGGGTTGCAGTCCCGAAATAATAATGCGAACACAAAACACGTAACACAGACACAAACACGTCTCCAGACTGTGTGTGCTCTTGGTGCAGGTGCGGTGCTCCGAGTCATGCTGTTTTGTGCGTTCAGGTCCGGGCTGGCTTCTGGCTGCAGCTCCCGGCTTCATATCAGCCGTCTGGCAAAGTCAAATACAGGCTTTTTATCAATGGGACAACACTTCCTTCACATTTCCTGTCCTTGTTTCCTCCCATTAACCACAACAAAGGAACCGATTACGGCGTCACGTCCCCCTAAAGTACCCTAAGTCCCGCCCCCTCCGATAGCTATTCATGACTGAAACTTTGCTCACCGTACTAGGCCGATGACTCCAGGTACCGTAACGGCGCCCTCTTCCTGAATGGCCGGCTTCTGACTGTCCTCGGAATGAACTGCCCAACCATTCAGTACGCAGCCTGCAGTTCCTGTTGTACAGTGCCCTCACCGGTCGAGAGGGAGATTGTTGATTCGGATTAATTCGCTCTTCGTCACAGTTCCATTATATATATATATATATATATATATATATATATATATATATATATATATATATATATATATACACACACACACACTGTATATATATGTATATATATATATATATATATATATATATATATATCATACTGAAAAGTTTTAGGCAGTGTGAAAAATGCTGTAAAGTAAGGTTTCAAATACATGTTAATAGATTATATTTATCAATTAACTAAATGCAAAGTGAGTGAACAGAAGAAAAATCTAAATCAAATCCATATTTGGTGTGACCACCCTTTGCCTTCAAAACAGCATCAATTCTTCTAGGTACACTTGCACAAAGTCAGGGATTTTGTAGGCATATAGTCAGGTGTATGATTAAACAATTATACCAAACAGGTGCTAATGATCATCAATTCAATATGTAGGTTGAAACACAATCATTAACTGAAACAGAAACAGCTGTGTAGGAGGAATAAACTGGGTGAGGAACAGCCAAACTCAGCTAACAAGGTGAGGTTGCTGAAGACAGTTTACTGTCAAAAGTCATACACCATGGCAAGACTGAGCACAGCAACAAGACACAAGGTAGTTATACTGCATCAGCAAGGTCTCTCCCAGGCAGAAATTTCAAGGCAGACAGGGGTTTCAGATGTGCTGTCCAAGCTCTTTTGAAGAAGCACAAAGAAACGGGCAACGTTGAGGACCGAGACGCAGTGGTCGGCCAAGGAAACTTACTGCAGCAGATGAAAGACACATCATGCTTACTTCCTTCGCAATCAGAAGATGTCCAGCAGTGCCATCAGCTCAGAACTGGCAGAAAACAGTGGGACCCTGGTACACCCATCTACTGTCCGGAGAAGTCTGGTCAGAAGTGGCCTTCATGGAAGACTTGCGGCCAAAAGCCATACCTCAGACGTGGAAACAAGGCCAAGCGACTCAACTATGCACAAAACACAGGAACTGGGGTGCAGAAAAATGGCAGCAGGTGCTCTGGACTGATGAGTCAAAATTTGAAATATTTGGCTGTAGCAGAAGGCAGTTTGTGTCAAGGGCTGGAGAGCGTACACTGAATGAGTGTCTGCAGGCAACAGTGAAGCATGGTGGAGGTTCCTTGCAAGTTTGGGGCTGCATTTCTGCAAATGGAGTTGGGGATTTGGTCAGAATTAATGGTCTCTCAATGCTGAGAAGTACAGGCAGATACTTATCCATCATGCAATACCAATATATGTATATATATGTATATATATATATATATATATATATATATATATATGTATGTTTCACCTCGCAGCTTTAAGTTGCTCCGACTACCCCATAAACGTATTGAGAAAAGCGCATCCCTTCATCACTGACTTCGTTCCACCTTCTTTTTGCCATTTCACTTACAATGCAAGAGATATGCAAAGAGCTGAATATGTAAAGTGGTCTCTAGTTCAATAATGGCACAAAATTTAACTTTCTCCCCCCCCAGTTTGGCCAATAAATTGCTGTGATTGATTTTGTGTTACTTATGACCAATCAAAAAGGTCTTGGCTAGTATAGTATAGAAACTACAGTTTAACTCACCTGCAACCTTCAGACAACGGTCTTCCAATGCCAAGACACTATTTTATTTGTGTCTGTGCAGTCCTGTCTCACACAATTATAACACTGCAGACCAGACGGGGTAGTGTCCACATACGCTGGAATGGAAAACGGAAAGATAAGATGCTGTACAAGTGCTGTAATGGGAAATATTATTCGGTAACAAATCTCTCCAAATGAATTATTATTATTATTATTATTATTATTATGCTGGGTTTTTACTAATGCAATCTATGCGAGCACTTGCTTGCTTGCTCAAGCGTACAGCAGCAGTGTATGTCCCCTCCACCCCACCTGGAATTTGAACCAGAGCCTAACCACTACTCCACACTGCTGCTCAGTATTGTTCCCTGACTGCAGTGGTTACCCCCACACAGGTGAACTGGAGGCTGTTATTTGAAATACTATTACCTGTAGTTGTTCCAGTGTTGCACAAATCAGTGGTGCAACATTTTGCAATCACAGTTGTCTTTATGATTTCAAAGTTGACAGATACTGGCCCATTGCAGGATTCAGTGTCTGTGCATGACTTCATATTGATTGTTGTTGTAGCGATACCTGCTGAAAAACAAGGGGGCAGTGTTTCATCTGCCCATCACTCTCAGACAACCAAATTTCTGTAACACCTATCACATCGTAGTTACTTGTTAGTGCAGTAGCTTCAAGTTCTAACATTTTGTTTCTCAGACTTCTAGCATTTAGATAAATACATTTAATAGTTGTCTTACCTGAGTTGTTGCCCTTGTTTTGATGGTCTCTATACTGTTTTTTTGTTTTCTCCCCCCTTCCTTTCTAGTTTAAATGCTTCTGGACCTCCTCAAGGATCCTTTCTCCGAGTAGATTGGTTCCCTTTTTGTTTAAGTGCAGTCCGTCCCGCCTATATAGATAGTCCTTGTTGTAGAATGTGCTCCAATGTTCAAGAAAGATGAAGCCTTCCTGTGTGCACCACGATTTCAGCTATGCATTTTGATTTTGTATTTCCAGCTGTCCATATGGTCCTTTGCAAGGTGCCGGCAGTAACCCAGAAAATACCACAGTTTTGGTCTTGTCTTTTAATTCCCTTTCTAGCTCTCTGAATTTGTTTTGCGGGGATCTTGGCCTGTCTCTTCCAATGTTGTTTGTACCGATGTGGACGAGTACTACCGGGTCATCTCCTGTTCATTCTAGGAGCCTGTCCACGTTCTCAGTGATATGCGTGACAGAGGCTCCTGGAAGGCAGCACACTGTTGTAGTAAGGGGGTCCAAACTGCAAACTGAACTTGCTGTGTTTCTCAATATGGAGTCCCCAACAATCATGACCTCCCTTTTTACTGCCTGGCCAGCACTGTTTATAGGGTCCTGGATGTTGTTCCTTTCATTCTCTTGATGTTGGTTTTGGTCATCTAAATTTTGAAGTGGCTCAAATTTGTTGGATGTTTGGATTTCTGGTGGTTGTGTTTGACGAAGTTTCTTTTTTCCCCTGCTTCTGCCTATCTGAACCCAGCTGTTTTGACTCTCTTCCATCTCCCTGGTGGCTTTCAGTCTGCTAGGGGTGCAGACTTCCATGAATTGTGTGTGTGTTAGCTCCTCAAGCTCCTGTTGCTGTATCATTTCCTACAGCTCCCTTTCCAGCACACTTACTAGTTTAAGCAAGTCCTGGATTTTGCAGCACTTTACACACACTTGGTTGAGCTCGGTTGGGTTTTCTCGGATTTCCCACATCATGCAGTTGTCACAGATTACTGGTTTGAAGACCATGTTATGTGGTGTTTGTTGTTTTTTTTTGTTTGTTTTTTTTTGGAAGTTTAGCTTAGCTTAGCTTAGCTTAGCTTAGCTTAGCTTCTACAGCTGCCAAACTGCTTCTAACTGCGCTGTACTTGTCCACTTGTACTTCTCCCACGCTGTCGCAGTGAACACTGGCTGGCTTTTGTTTGTTTTCTGTGCTGCAGTCTCCGCCCCTCCCCCGTGTCTCAGAACGGCGGCGAATTTGAATCAGCTGCTCCGAGTTTCAACTCGTTATCAGAAAAAGACACGCAGCTGTTAGACTTTAAGCTGCAGTTTTTTCTGATTAAAGCAATTCAAGATATAATTTAAAGATGTAGTTTCTCCTTACTGCTTCTAACTGCGTTGTACTTGTCCATTTGTACTTCTCCCACGCTGTCGCATTCAATTTGGTTTGACTTTAGACACTAACGCAGCTTTTACTAACTTAAGATTTGGTTTTTTGGTTAATAAGTTTACCGTTTATTTTGCTACTTTCTTAACCAGTTTTTTTTTCTTTTGATACTTTGTTTCTTGTTACGATTTTTGGAATGTTTTTTTTTTCCCTTCAACTGCGGATTACAGCAGTTTTTTTTCTCCATCAAAGGATCAACCACATTGCTGCCAGTTTACAGACCGGGGTGAGATCTATCCAATTGTTTCTTTTCCAATCTGATGCTGGATTACACATTTTTTGTGTTGAATGGGCATTCAGTTTTGGTTGTTTCAGGAGGTATTTTTGGTTTTGTTGTGGGAATACTCGGGACTTAAACATTCATTTTGAACTTGTTGGGTTTTTTTGCGTCATTTTTCAACGTCTTTTACAGAACTGCATTGTTTATTTTTATGTTTGTTTATTTCACCGCTGTGTGATGCTGTACGTTAAGGATGTTAATTCTGTTGCTAGCTTTAATAGTACAATTTCAAGATATAAATAGTTATTTCATTGGGTCAATTGAAATACTTAAAATAGTTAAAGATTGCTTAAAATGACTGACTTCTTTCTCAGTATGGTATATTACTATAGTGTGTCTTTTATATTCTATAGTTTAAAATTGACCGGTTACTGTGACGAATTAGCCTATTATGCTATATTACACAGTGACATTTTGTTTAGTTGTATTTATTTATCTAATGAATACTGTTGAAATAATTTAATTAATTATTGTATATTCTTGTTGGGTGATTTATTGTAGTAGGAAGCAAATAAAGTGTCACTGGCATTTACTGAATTTAAATGTTTTATTTATTGCTGAATTATTTAAAACTGGATGGTCGATGCATGTTGTCCGTATCCTCCTTTGTAAAAACGTGTGAAAAGTAATCATTTAATACATTTTTTTTCTTCGTATATGATTTTGCCATTTGTATTTCTTAGACATTTTACCTCCTCTTTGAATGTTCTCTTGCTGGTATAATATTGGAAAAACCTTTTGGAATTGGTTTTAGCCCCCTTAGCAATGCTCATTTCTATCTCTCTCTTGGCCTTTCTAACTTCCTTTTTGACTTGTGTTTGCATTTCAAGGTACTCTTTCTGTGTACTTGGTTCTTGGTCCCTTTTTAAATGCTCTGTAAAGTCTCAGAATATTTGTTTTTAATTGATCTATTAAACCATTTTGTTTTAGATTTGGATTTGACTACTTCTGGGATGTAATTGTTTTGCGCCTCTTGTACTACATTTAAAAAAACCCAAAAAAACATCCATCCTTTTTCGGTGGATGTTTTCTCTTTTACTCCAATCTACTTCTGTTAGTCTCCTTTACATCCCTTCAAAGTTTGCCTTTCTAAAATTGAAAACCTTAGCTTTAGTCATTACTTTTTGGGTTTTAAAAATCACTTCAAATGAGACCATGTTGTGGTCTGAGTTTGCCAATGGCTCTCTGACCTCTGTTTTAGTCATTCTGTCTTCGTTATTTGAAAAGACTAAATCAAGGCATGCCTCCCCTCTAGTCGATGCCTTGACAAATTGCGTTAGGAAGCAGTCATTTGTCATTTCCACCATTTCAATTTCGTCCGTCGTGCTCCCCACTGGGTTTTCCCATTTTATATGGGGGAAGTTGAAATCCCCCATTAGTATGGCTTCTCCTTTTCTACACACATTTCTAATGTCATTGTATTGTAACAGTTACTATTCTGGTACCCGAGTACTTAATTAAAAATATATGTTTAATTGTAGCCGCTACACCACTTGTAAGGAAATTTGATAGTACATATTAATATTTGGAATGTGTGGTACTTTCAATGGAGCGATATTGAGCACAGAGTTTAGGTGGGGTATTTTGGAATGCAGGGTCTGTCTCACTACATTGCAATTTCACTAGAGTGAGAAGAAATAAGGCCATTTATGGGCATTTGTGTAGGGGGGTTTACAGGCAGCAAAAAGTTTACATATAATGGAAGTCAGGCTTATTGGTCTGTAGTGACCTGGTTCGGTTTTGTCTCCCTTTTGTGGATCGGTATTACGTTTGCTATTTTCCAGTCTGTCGGTACAACCTCTGTGTCAAGAGACTGTTGCATGATCTTGGTTAGCGGTTTGTAAATAACTTCTTTCATTTCTTTGAGTACTATTGGCAGGATCTCATCCGACCCAGGGGATTGGTTTATTTTAAGAGCTCCTAGTCCCTTTAACACTTCTGCCTCTGTTATGCTAAAGTTATTTAAAATTGGATAGGAACAGGTCGACATGTCGGGCATGTTGTCCGTGTCCTCCTTTTGTAAAAACCTGTGAAAAGTAATCATTTAATATATTTGCTATTTTTTTTTCTTTATGATTTTGCCATTTGTGTCTCTTAGACATTTAACCTCCTCTTTTGAATGTTCTCTTGCTGTTATAATATTGGAAAAACATTTTGGAATTGGTTTTAGCCCCCTTAGCAATATTGATTTCTATCTCTCTCTTGGCCTTTCTAACTTCCTTTTTGACTTGTGTTTGCAGTTCCAAGTACTCTTTCTGGGTACTTTGTTTTTGGTCCCTTTTAAACACTCTGTAAAGTGCCTTTTTTCGCTGAATATTTTTTTTAATTGATCTATTAAACCATTTTGGCCATTTTGTTTTAGATTTAGATTTGTCTACTTTTGGGATGTAATTGTTTTGCCTCTAGTACTACATTTTTAAAAACAGCCATCCTTTTTCTGTGGATGTTTTCTCTATTTTACTCCACTTTTCTCTATTTTACTCCACTACTTCTGTTAGTCTCTGTTTCATACCTTCAAAGTTTTGCTTTTCTAAAATTGTAAACCTTAGCTTTAGTCATTACTTTTGGGGTTTTAAAAAATACTTCAAATGAGACCATGTTGTGGTCTGAGTTTGCCAATGGCTCTCTGATGTCTGTTTTAATAATTCTGTCTTCGTTATTTGAAAAGACTAAATCAAGGCATGCCTCCCCTCTAGTCTGTGCCTTGACAAATTGCTTTAGGAAGCAGTCATTTGTCATTTCCACCATTTCAATTTCGTCCGTCGTGCCCCCATCGGTTTTTCCATTTTATATGGGGAAGTTGAAATCCCCATTAGTATGGCTTCTCCTTTTCTACACGCATTTCGAATGTCTTTGTATAACAGATTATTTTGCTCAGCGTCTGAATTTTGCGGTCTATAGCATGCTCCAATTATTATGCCCTTTGGATTTTTGTCCATTTATTCTGACCCATATTGATTCTGCATTGTTTTCTTTGTCGTGATTTAACACCTGGGCTTCAAGACTATTTCTTATGTATAGTGCTACCCCTCCGCCTCTTCTGTGCTGCCTGTCTTTCCTATACAGTGTGTACCCACTAATATTATATTCGTCTCCATCACTCTCAGACAACCAAGTTTCTGTAACACATATCACATCGTAGTTACTTGTTAGTGCAGTAGCTTCAAGTTCTAACATTTTGTTTCTGAGACTTCTAGCATTAAGATAAATACATTTAATAGTTGTCTTACCTGAGTTGTTGCCCTTGTTTTGATGGTCTCCTTCTGTGTTTTTTGTTTTCTCCCCTTCCTTACTAGTTTAAATGCTTCTGGACCTCCTCAAGGATCCTTTCTCCGAGTAGATTGGTTCCCTTTCTGTTTAAGTGCAGTCCGTCCCACCTATATAGATAGTCCTCCTAGCTCTCTGAATTTTGTTTTGCAGGGATCTTGGCCTGTATCTTCCAATGTTGTTTGTACCGATGTGGATGACTACTAGTGGGTCATCTCCTGTTCGTTCTAGGAGCCTGTCCATGTTCTCAGTGATGTGCTTGACAGAGGCTCCTGGAAGGCAGCATGCTGTTGTAGTATGGGGGTCCAAACTGCGAACTGAACTTGCTGTGTTTCTAAAAATGGAGTCCCCAACAATCATGACCGCCCTTCTTTTTTTGCTGCCTGGCCAGCACTGTTTATAGGGTCCTGGATGTTGTTTCTTTCATTCTCTTGATGTTGGTTTTGGTCATCCTAAATGTTGAAGTGGCTCAAATTTGTTGGATGTCCTGGATTTCTGGTGGTTGTGTTTTGACGAAGTTTCTTTTTTTCCCTGCTTTTGCCTATGTGAACCCAGCTGTTTCGACTCTCTTCCATCTCCCTGGTGGCTTTCAGTCTGCTAGGGGTGCAGACTTCCATGAATTGTGGGTGTGTCAGCTCCTCAAGCTCCTGTTGCTGTCTCATTTCCTCCAGCTCCTTTTCTAGCAGGCTTAATTGTTGAAGCAAGTCCTGGATCGTGCGGCACTTTACACAAACTTGATTGAGCTCTGTTGGGTTTTCTCGGATTTCCCACATCATGCAATTGTCACAGATTACTGGCTAGAAGACTTTTTTTTTTTTTTTTTTGTGTGTGGAAGTTTAGTTTAGTTTCTGCAGCTGTCAACCTGCTTTCAAACTGCTTCTAACTGCGTTGTATTTGTCCACTCGTACTTCTCCCACGATATTTTGGAGAGGGGCTTCAAGTGATTCAACTACATTAGTTCGGAGCTTCAAATTATACACGGGGTTCATTGCCTCATGAGGCTTCAAATCGCTCCACAGGAGCTCATTTGAGGCTTCGGATCAGTCACATGATTCAGTGATTCACTACTTCAGGTGATTCAAATGACCACTGCTTCATGTGAAGCAAACAAATGAAGTAACCCGCCTCGAACCATCTGAAGCAAACAGTGTTCCGCATGAAGCAACACATCACGTGATTTGACTGAACCAGAATCAATACAATGTTTCGTTGAAATATAGCCTAGAATTACTCCTGGAAGGAAGCATTTATTATTTCTTTCTCTTTTTTTCAATTAGTTTATTTAAAAATATCAGCAAATATGATTCTTTTAGTTTTGCATTTTGGAAAATGTAATTTATTATTTTTTTAAAATCTAAAACAAGTTCTCTACACTCGCACTTCCTCGGAGGAGCAGGGATTCGATCCTGCGCTTGACAAGCATTTCTAATTACACGACTTACTAATTTGTTGCGCCACCGGGAAACTGTCTAACAAATAAATATGAAATATCTTACTTGTTTCAACGCTAATTTTCCCAGCCGAGTACATTTCCTGAGGTCAGATATGCCTCCCTTTCTAAAGCAACATTATCGTGTTTTCGATTGTACAACAATTTTAAATTTCAAGTATGATAATGCGCATGCGTGACTGGCTTTTTTGTTGGGTAATCACATGTGTGGTTGACATATAAACAGATAGCAGAGAAATTATAAAATGTAACTTCATTTTGAAAGTCACAAATGACACTGACGGAGCCTGTAAAAGCATGCTTTACGGTGTCTTTCGTGTACATTAGGCTACAGATCATAATTTCTAAATGTCAAGTTCCAGGCAATAGCAGCCTGTGTGTAACTCGTATGTTCAATGACGCGGCTCTACCAATAGATGTCACTATGGAGCACGAAGAGCTTCAAGTGATTCGGCTCAGTGAATCTATTATTATTATTATTTATTTCTTAGACGCCCTTATCCAGGGCGACTTACAATTGTTACAAGATACCACATTATTTTTACATACAATTACATTATTTTTTACACATTATTTTTACATACAATTACCCATTTATACAGTTGGGTTCTTACTGGAGCAATCTAGGTAAAGTACCTTGCTCAAGGGTACAGCAGCAGTGTCCCCCACCTGGGATTGAACCCACGACCCTCCGGTCAAGAGTCCAGGGCCCTAACCACTACTCCACACTGCTGCCCATATTACAGTTAAGATACGGAGGATTTAAAATAGAATTGTGGCAAAATGTACAAAAATGCCTCCACACAAAAACCCCAGAAGAATGTGCCCGTGACCATAGGGATTTCACTGTGGAAGACTCCAGTATGGTTGAAGTGCTGGACTGTATTTCTCAAACTCCGCGGTATTATATCATGACCGGACAGAATATATGGGGTAAGTGTTTCCAAGAACTCACGACCCATAGCCTCATCCATCCAGTCTGTTCTGAAGATAGGTTTCTTCATGGTGGTGTTATAGTACGTGATTTGCACATCATCCATCATCTCCACAGCTACATAATCTGGGAATCCTGTCCCTTCCGAGGACTCCACTCCAAAAAAATGCAGTTTGTGAGTTCCTTCAAATGATTAATAAATTGTACCATCACACACAGACTCGCGAGGTCATGTTGACTCGAACACCAATCAGGAAGTCGGTATGAAGCAAATGGTTCAGAGGGTTCAGTGGTTCAAGAGGCTTCACTTTTCCCACCACTAGTTACACAATACTTCAGCTGTAGATCTCCAAGAATGACACAAGCAGCACAAGCCAAGAGAACGTCTCAATGCAATTACACTGAAGCTGGTTTCCAAGCACTACGACAGAACACCCCAATAGTCCTCACGCCTGCCACTCCGTTTACAAAACTTCTCCCCTCTGACCCTCATCGTTCTCAGTTTAAATACATTACAAAGAGAAATAATTATCACCTTAACAAGCAGCCTGTGTTCCTAATTAGTACTTCAGTTCTTAGTTATGGCATGTATTTCATCTAAATAGGTTATACAGTAGAACAGATTATTTTGCTTGGTGTCTGAATTTGGTGGTCTATAGCATGCTCCTATTATGCCCTTTGAATTGTTGTCCATTATTCTGACCCATATTGATTCTGTGTTATTTTTTTCTTCCAGATTTAACACCTAGGCTTCAAGACTATTTCTTATGTATAGCGCTACCACTAATATTATAGTCGTCTCCATCACTCTCGGATAACCTAGTTTCTGTAAAACCTATCACATCGTAGTTACTTGTAACTGGGGTGTTTCAGTCGTTAAATTGCTTTGGGCCACTTATTTCAAAGTAGATTCTCACAGAGGGGGAACCCCTCTTTGTCATCATAGGTAGTTATCGTGTTTTTGTGGACCAAAGAGATTTAACCCCTGAGATACCCCATTTACTTATTCAATTTGCATAAATTGGATAGCATGCCAACTTGTGATCTGTGTCATGTTTGTCAGCTGCTTTGACTCTGAAATCAAAAAAATAAATTAATATTGTTTAGGAGCTGCCCTCTATAAATATATACAGAGAAATTAGCAGTCCAAAGTGATTTAACCCTTTCATACAAAGCCAATCATTCAGCTTGGAGCAGATATGATTACTAAACGCTAATAAGAATAAAGCGAATAAGAAGCTAACTTTAGCCTTGTCAATAAAATCGCTTTTACTAACTTTGTGCCTATTTTCATCCAAATCTGAGACGTATGGGTGACATTGACTGGTGGAATAGACACGGAATGACCCAGTATGCTGTTATGCGTTTTCATGTCATTTTTTCTTTGTACTGTATTTTGAGGAAGGGTTTTCTTCAACACTGTTTAACACATTTAAATTACATACGCACCAGCACACAAGAACACGTATAATGCTCATAACACAGGCATTTATGAAACGGGACAAGAAGCCAAAAACAGGATATTAAGCTTAAATATTGTACTATATAATAAAGGTTTGTACTCCCCGCCATTCTCGTGATAATCCTCATTTTTTTCATGCGATGCAGTTAGCCTAAACCGAGTTTTTTTTTTTTTTTTTTTTTTTTTTAAAACGCCTGTTTTGGTTGTTTTCAGACAAGAATAAATACATAGCTAATGCATTAATTAAAAAAACGAAACAAAGGTACCATAGCCTGTTGTGTTTTTTAGTTATTTGAGTGCAAAAAACTCTTAATTTTTGGTAAGAACTCTTCTTTTAAGCCATTTTGTAACTTGAAAACTATCGATCGGATTTCTCACATTAGGCCTACTTCTGAAAATAAATAAAACAAGCTGCAGTGATCATGTGGGGAAAAAAAGGAGCAAGAATAATAAATACATTTCCCAGTGCTGCTGGGCAATGTCCCGCCTTCCTGACTTGCATCTATCATTGATTCGTTCTGAATACTTTAAAACCGCCCCAACTACTGAGTGACAGCACATTCCTACATTTCTGTTGGAGACTCCGCTTCTGTTTTTCGGGTTTTATTAATTGTATTTTTCAGTGCTTATTTTTAGCTATTTTTGAGTTTTATGTAAATCCGTTTTTTGGGAGGGCTTTCATTTTTGATATACTGTATGAAATTTAGTGTTTTCGGTTTCTTTCCAAAATGCTTGAGCGTTGTTTTTTTTGTGTCAAAATATGTATAGTAACTCGACCGTACTTGCAGACTTAAGTTGTAACTCCTTTCCTTTGCTGTCTTCCATTTTGACTTGAAACATGATCATCACAATCAATCAATATTTATTTTATACAGCACCTTTCATAGTGGACCACCATCATAAAGCGCTTTACAAGATAGTGAGGAACAATGCATAATATATTAAATACAGTGAAATACAGGCCATAGTACATTAAATACAAACAGTAAAAATCAATACAAATACATTAAATGCAGGCATAATATATTAGATACAAGGCATAGTACATTGTGACTGCCCGCCCTCCCCTATATATTTGTATTATGATTTATTGTTTGTATTCTGTATATTCCGCTGTTTGAGAACCAGCTGTATATTAGTTCAAATGCAGTTTAGTATTAGTGTTTGGCTAGGATGGGATTAATTCCCATCCAGGGATGATTGTGCAGGTGGTCAGGAGTTTATTGATTGTTAATTGTGCAATTAACTCCTTACCACCCGCTATATAAGCCCAGCTCCAGGCTCATGAGTTTGAAGAGTTTGAAGGAGATAGACAGCATTGTGAGAAAACGACTGCTGCCTTTTGTTTTGTTAAGGTATTCATTCTGTTTATTTCCTGTATTGTAGCTTTGTTTTGTTTGGCCCTTGTGCCCTTTTATTTTGTGTTTTGAAAAGTCTTTATTTTGTTTAATAAAAGCTGTGCAGCCACACAGTGTTTTGCCCCACATTCTGCCCTTGGTGTACTGCTTTCCTGGAACCTGACGTCACACACATCACCACATCAGCCATCCTGCCACATACATTAAATACAAACAGTAAAAATCAATGCAAATACATTAAATGCAGGCATAATACATTAGATACAAGGCTAGGATGTGAATTCTAAACATTGTGGATGCGTGTGTCTACAGAATCCTACTAGTAAGATGAAAACCCTGAAATAGCAGTTTAGACAGCGGCTAGTAACAGATATAGGCTAAAGAGCACTGAAAGCAAGAGAGAACAAGTGGGTCTTGAGAGTTCATTTGAAGCGAGCGACGGTGGGAGCTACACGCTCTGACGCTGGTAGAGAGTTCCAGAGAGTTGGGGCCATGAAGCTAAACGAGCACTCCCAGAGTGTGGGGCACTTTTGCATAGGTATGACAAGCAAGCCAGAGTCAAAGGATCTCGGCTTGCGGGCAGGGACACAGCGGGTCAGCAGGTTGAGGAGGTACTCAGGACATGTGTGATGAAGGGCCTTATAGGTGAGCAGGAGAATTTTGAAAATAATCCTTAACTTTACAGGTAGCCAGTGCAGCTGGGGGTAATGTGATCATATTTTTTACTTCTGGTACGGATACTAGCAGCAGCAATTTGAACCGGCTGCAATTGGTTCATGACGGAAGACCACCATAGAGAGAGATTCTGAATACATTAGCTACTAAACCATGGCTTATGTATGTTAACAGTGCTTAATTTGTAAATCACGCGGTGCCGGAGCTCCATGTGAACAGGAGAGAGCGGATGTGCGAGGGGAGCGGATTGTGTTTGCAAAACTTTTACATTTTACTTCTTTTATTTAAATGATTGTTTGCAAGGGTTGTAAAGTGACCTGGGCTTTTACATATTTGACTAAACCTAAACTTATTCATTTTTCAGTTACTCTCTCAAGCGCTGCATTGTATGTTTGCAGCGGGCTGCCTCCAGCTGGGTAGCCACGTGGGCTATCTGATGCTGCCTGCCCTGAAAGTCAAAGATCCGGAGCTCAATGTGAACAGGAGAGAGCGGGTACGAGGGAGCGGAGGTGCGGAGCTCAATGTGAACAGGAGAGAGCGGGTGTCGAGGGGAGCGGAGGTGACGGAGCTCAATGTGAACAGGAGAGAGCGGGTGTACGAGGGGAGCGGAGGTGCCGGAGCTCAATGTGAACAGGAGAGAGCGGTGTACGAGGGGAGCGGAGGTGCCGGAGCTCAATGTGAACAGGAGAGAGCGGATGTACGAGGGGAGCGGAGGTGCCGGAGCTCAATGTGAACAGGAGAGAGCGGATGTACGAGGGGAGCGGAGGTGCGGAGCTCAATGTGAACAGGAGAGAGCGGATGTACGAGGGGAGCGGAGGTGCCGGAGCTCAATGTGAACAGGAGAGAGCGGATGTACGAGGGGAGCGGAGGTGCGGAGCTCAATGTGAACAGGAGAGAGCGGGTGTACGAGGGGAGCGGAGGTGCGGAGCTCAATGTGAACAGGAGAGAGCGGGTGTACGAGGGGAGCGGAGGTGCGGAGCTCAATGTGAACAGGAGAGAGCGGGTGCGAGGGGAGCGGAGGTGCGGAGCTCAATGTGAACAGGAGAGAGCGGGTGTACGAGGGGAGCGGAGGTGCGGAGCTCAATGTGAACAGGAGAGAGCGGATGTACGAGGGGGAGCGGAGGTGCCGGAGCTCAATGTGAACAGGAGAGAGCGGATGTATGAGGGGAGCGGAGGTGCCGGAGCTCAATGTGAACAGGAGAGAGCGGATGTACGAGGGGAGCGGAGGTGCCGGAGCTCAATGTGAACAGGAGAGAGCGGATGTACGAGGGGGAGCGGAGGTGCCGGAGCTCAATGTGAACAGGAGAGAGCGGATGTACGAGGGGAGCGGAGGTGCCGGAGCTCAATGTGAACAGGAGAGAGCGGATGTACGAGGGGGAGTGGAGGTGCCGGAGCTCCAGTGTGACGATATGCGCATAATGCTTAACATCAATCTGATGCACTTTCAACACATTTTTAAGCCACCACTGTAGATAACATGCTAACAAGGTAAAAAAACATTTAATTAGTAATTTGAAATCCCATAATCATATGCCTACTGTATTTTTGAAACATTTCCACTGTGATGGACCCGTTGTTGGGTCCGTGGGGTTTCAGAATCTTACTGTGTGATCTCCCACTATACTGTATATAGCCCATGGGTAACCAACATTGACAAATATATAATTTTAAAGATAAAATTCTTGTCTTATTCATTATTTTCATAAAACCATGATTTAAACACATTTTTGGTTTAAAAAAAAAAAAAAAAGGTATGAGCAGGTGTGCAAATCAAGGGAAAATGTAGTGGGCTTACAGGGTCTATTCCTCCAGAAAAGTCCATAACACAGTGTGGCAGGATGGCTGCAGTGGTGATGTCACACCGGAAGAAGACGCAAACACACAGCAGCTGGGGCAAGACGCGAATGCACTCGGTTTCTTTATTAAATAATAATGAAAATAAGAGTTAAACAAAACACACACAAACAGGCACAAGGGCCAAACAAAGCAGACAAACAAACAAGTAAGTGTCGTGCTGGCTAATCCAGTACGTTTTAGCAATTGTTAATTTTAAATTCTGTCTCCGCTCTTTCTCCCGTACCTCCTCTCTGTACACCCAACCCCGAGTGGGTGAAAACATGCTGCTTTTATGCAGTTGTACCAAGACTCGATTGCTAATCAATCATTCAATTGGAATCTCGGTACAACTGCACATTAATTAATTAAGTGCAATCCCGTGACACTCAATAATATACACATTTTATCTGCACGTGAAGTGTTGTGCAATCCTCGTGCCTAAATACAAATCTAGATTTGAAATCACTCGTGTTACACAGACCCATTTATATCCTGTGTACCAATGACTATACACCAACATTTAACACATTAGATGCAACATATAAACAAACAATACGCACAAGGCGGGGTCACACTGCCACACACAGTCATGTCCTCTTGCCTCTCCTCCCTCTTTCTGGATCAGCTCTGTGAGTCTGTAGCACTTCTGTGTCCTTTAGCAATCCAGGACCTCACATAGGGGACGGGGTTGGATTTTGTCAGAGGTGGGCTGACAAGGTTCAGAAAGAGCAGTGATGCTGTGTATGGTGGAGACATGCAGGGCAGCATGGGTTGAGATGCAAATTCCTGAGTGCCCTTTGCTGTTTTTACATCTGGGGCAGAGGAGGTCACAGTGCATGTTACCCACTCTTTAGCCAGTTTCATGCCCGGCGTTTTCTCTGGACCCAGTGAGCCTACCTTTCCACAAGTCGTGCAGTCGAGATTTGATTTCTCCATAATGAGCCATGGGTGGTTGTTATGATGAAATTTAAATTGTTCAGTAGTCCAAACGGTCGGCGGCACCTGAGTTTCGTTACCCAGATTCATATCTTCTTACTTGATGAATCGTCTGCTGCATCCCGCTCCTCATTTTCCATAGCCATGCTGTTAGCCAGAGCATCTTCAATAGTCGCAACCACATCAGAAGCACAGCTCACACCTGCCTGCTGCACAGAGCTTTGTTTCGACACGGTTCAGGTTCACCATCAGAAATTGTTCTGGTAGTTTTACTGAAAAAGACAGTATATTTGACTGCCTTTTGTCCATTTTTACACAAACAGGGTGTCAATTTCACAATTACGGTTGCAATCATTTCACAATTAGACAAGGTGAGGGGAGCAGTGATGACGCAGGGAGCTCCGGGAGCCCTGAATTAAGGCACGATGCAGCGTTGACTATTACACATGGGCGGGGCTATGAAGATATTCACAAACAGTAGTGAGCAAATCAGGGTTTTTTTTGCGGAAATGTAATCGAGTCAACGAGATAAAACAGTGACCGTCTTTAAAATTATTTTTCAATTGTAAACGCGCATGTTTAATTTTTCATATCACGAGGAGGAGCCGGAGCTGTGCTTAGAGGTCCCGGAGCGCGGACAGTCTCAAATTGAGAGGTACCGGAGCTGAGCTTAGAGGTCCCGGAGAGCGGACAGTCTCAAATTGAGAGGTACCGGAGCTGAGCTTAGAGGTCCCGGAGAGCGGACAGTCTCAATGAGAGGTACCGGAGCTGAGCTTAGAGGTCCCGGAGAGCGGACAGTCTCAATGAGAGGTACCGGAGCTGAGCGACGATCTCCGCCACAAATGAAGCACTGTGTTAACCACAGTAACTATTGACAAACCATGGTTTATGCATGGTAAATGTAGTAACTGCAGGTGCACTATGGTTAATATGAATAAAAATATACTAAGTATGGTCATTTATAAAGTAACCACAATAAAGTAACCCATGGTTACCACAGCAAAACCATAGGAGCTGCCTTCTGATACCATCACCCTTTGAGCTGCCCTATGAGACCATCACTCATTCATTTTCATCTGCTTTTTAGTCATATTTTTTCTCTTTTTAGTCCATCATTCTAACCATTTGGGTCAACATACCTGTAGTCGTTGTCATTATTAATTATTTTCATACAATCATATTTATCATCAATGAAAATAAAAAGCTTGTTTTCAAGAATGTTAATTGATAACATTTTTGTTATCAACTAAATGAACACTGGTGGCAGTGGCATGCAGAGCACTAGATGTAGTTTCATTCAGGACCTCACAGTGTGTCTGATTTTGTACAGTTTTGAAACATAATGCAAAATAAAGTCAAAAGTCAACAGACTATAAAAATGGCATTGCATATACATTGAGAGATAGGTGAACTCCAAAGACAGACAACAATGTTTTGAATGCAAAAGTTTATTGCGGTTTGATAAGCAGAATGCAGAGAAAATGCCAGACTGTTGCCCTTCCTTTGCAAGCAAGGATTCAGAGTATTCATTAAAAGATAAAGTATTGATTAATCTTCTAATGACATGATATGCTAAAGTAAGCAAATTTGGCTTATTATACTTATTTCACTTGTATTCAATAACCCCTGCCTGACCAAGCACACAGACAGTTATTGAAAACAGGTTGCCCAGTTATTCAAAATCAAAGTTGGAGAGAAAATTGGATCAGAAGCTAAGCAAGAACAGAAAGTGACACAAAACTCCTTGTAGAGAAAATCCCCAAATCCAAACTCCTGCCATGTTCATTCATGCATTGTGCATTTATACCCTTTAAAAACGGTTTCCTTCATTTGTCTTCATTTTATTTTTTACTTTTTTAAATTGATGATCAAGTATGTGTTCTATTAAGACCACTGACCCCTTTTTAAAATTAAGAATATAAATTATAATATAAATATTAATTAAAACTCCATCCATTATCACTGATCTGCTTTTCCTGGTGGTGTTGGGTACATGTTAAAACTAATTAATTTAATGATTTATTTCCCTACAAATCCTCTGAATGATTTGGAATAATTTATTAACGTATTCTTTGTCTCCTTCCCTCAGAAGTGTGTACCTGACTGTTGGTCATAAAATATCAATCAAACAGAGTTTATTTATCCTAGGGTTCTGCCACCTGGTCCTGGAAAGCCACAGTATCTTGGAATATCATTATCCTGGATCAATAATTTCCCTCATTAGTACAGTTTAATATGTTTTACAGGTCTCCTTCACTGACTCTTGAAAGCTCCCTGTGAAACAAGCAGGACTGTGGCTCTCCAGGAGTAGAGTTGCAGACTCTGGAGGGGAAGGGGCAGGAGTTTGAGGTTTGGTTTACACAGAGTGCTGTGTAGCTCTTAAGAGACACTGTAGCTGTATGTAACAGTGCCACCTTTATTCAGAGAACAGGTTATTGTGGAGGATGAGACTCTGGGATAAGAAATGCAGGTTCCCAGGAGGTCGTTAAACGTAAGGTCATTGTCATAAACCTTTCATTCCAGCTTCTGCCCAGATGACACATTATTAATGAAAAGTTCTGATTCCATGCAGGGTTGCCGCTGTCTTGGATGATCTGTGTCCGACCGTAATCCTTGTTGTTGTAATAGACCCTCACAAACCCGTCGGCTGGGGAATAAGAATCTGGACGCAGCCCTAAGCCTCTAAACACCGTCACTTTAATGTTGGCACAGTGGCATCCATTCAGCTGTGCCAGGAAGTGAAGGGCCAGGAAGATCAGAAGATATGCCCAGCGTCTATTTGATGCCATGACTTTGTACTGTGAGGATAGGAAACACAGGAGGGGCAAAAAGAGAGATTTTAATGCCAAGGCACAGCAAATCATTTTTATACAATCATTCTTTTGTAATTTCCCCATATAAATATATTGAAATCATAGTGACTACTAAAACAGGTTAGTGTGGTGTTTTATATTTATTGATTCAGCCACATGAAACACAAGCCAAGAGATCAAGAAACTGACAGTCCAATGTATTCAGAAGCTTGCTCAGTGTTGTTTTCAAGATGATACAAACATATAGGAGGTGATGCCAGAATAGGTGCAGTGCAAAATCCAGAGATTTTGAAATCTTCTTCTTGGGTACCTGTGGAGCGATTCATTTGAAGCTTTGCAGATACCATCTGCAGCCTAACCTGTATTAAGTTTGAAAAAAAAAGAATAGTTGCTGCAATACAATCAATTTTACGATCAAAATGGCAACCACGAAATTAACCAAAAATGCCACCAAAACGTTAATGATTCTTTCTGAAAACCGTTCAGCCAAATGACTCCAACCTTTGTAGTCATCATCCTAGTGACAATAGAAATTGAATATTAGAAAAGATTGTGTTTTTTCTGTAATCCAAGATGGCTGTCTAATGGTCACAACAAAATTTGTCAAATCAACTGAAAACTTGGCAGCTGTCATCCCAGCAATAGCAGCTCTATTAAATAAGATCCTACAAAAAATAATATATTTAATATTTTAGATATACTGGAGAAAATGTTGTACTATAAAACAGATGGTGACTTATTTTTTTGCCACATGTTGTGAATATTAAAAGATGTTTAGAAAAATATAAGTTTCAAAATTGCATTGCAGAACTTTGAACTGGAACTTGATGTGTTGACAAACGTTTGGTTGACCTGCCTATTACAATATTTGCAAGCAGAGCATTTTGGAGACCTGTGATTATTTGAGACCTGGCAATTATATACATCTATAGCGATAGTTGAAAAAGTGTAAAATTGGTGTTTATCGAGTTTTGGAATAGAGCTCTTCATATGGAAGGAATAGCTTGGAACACCAGATTTGTACTTCAAAATTTATTATTATTATTATTATTAGTTTATTTAGCAGACGCTTTTATCCAACGCGACTTACAGAGACTAGGATGTGTGAACTATGCATCAGCTGCAGAGTCACTTACAATTACGTCTCACCCGAAAGACGGAGCACAAGGAGGTTAAGTGACTTGCTCAGGGTCACAGAGTCAGTGGTTGAGGTGGGATTTGAACCGGGGACCACCTGGTTACAAGCCCTTTTCTTTAACCACTGGACCACACAGCCTCCTATACAGGTATGTCTAGATGTCACCAGCACCAGAGCAGACAGATCAGTGACAGTCCCAGAACATGCTCTAAGCCTCTCAAAGGGATGATGAGGACCGGATCATCAAAATGTAAATTTTAATAATTACCACTTTATTTCCTTATTAGTATTAAGATCCTGTGCTGTTTTTATTTGCTTTTCCACAATCTGGAGCGTTATTTTAAGTCATTTTACAACTGTATAATGAACCCTATGAGACCGCCCCTTTCTCAACCTTGATTTCCTCCAACAGATGACATTACTCACTACCTTACTCTGTTCCGTTCACCAACAGTACGGTGACCTGAAGGTCAAAACAGAACCAAATCAATAAAACACCATTGACGGTGTAATAATATTAACAATGTATTTATAATCTGATGCTTGACATCACGTTCTATAGTTGAAGCTCAAAGGACAGTCTCACAGTAATGACACCACACAAGGATGTGTAATCCTTACAATGCTCACAGTGTGTACATGGTATAGTACGTTTCAGATTTGTGCGTATTGTAACCTACCAAACATTATCAATAATAATAAACAATGTATATGTAATCTGCATTTCTTTATTAATGCAGCCTCTTGTAATGTGTTTGTCCTTGGTTACAGTTAGTTACAGTATTTTGTCTTTCATGTTATTTAATGACGCTCAATACTGAATACACTTGACAACAACGCTCTATGACTATACATAAGAAATAGTCTTGAAGCCTAGGTGTTAAATCAGGACAAAGAAAACAATGAGAATCAATATGGGTCGGAATAATGGACACAAATTCAAAGGGTATAATAATAGGAGCATGCTATAGACCGCCAAATTCAGACACTGAGCAAAATAATGTGTTATACAATGACATTCGAAATGCGTGTAGAAACGGAGAAGCCATATTAATGGGGGATTTCAACTTCCCCCATATAAAATGGGAGAACCCGATGGGGGGCACGATGGACGAAATTGAAATGGTGGAAATGAGAAATGACTGCTTCCTAACACAAATTGTCAAGGCACCGACTAGAGGGGAGGCATGCCTTGATTTAGTCTTTTCAAATAATGAAGACAGAATAACTAAAACAGAGGTCAGAGAGTTATTGGCAAACTCAGACCACAACATGGTCTCATTTGAAGTATTTTTAAAACCCCAAAAGTAATGACTAAAGCTAAGGTTTTCAATTTTAGAAAAGCAAACTATGAAGGTATGAAACAGAGACTAACAAAAGTAGATTGGAGTAAAATAGAGAAAACTTCCACAGAAAATGGATGGCTGTTTTTAAAAATGTAGTACTAGAGGCGCAAAACAATTACATCCCAAAAGTAGACAAATCTAAGTCTAAAACAGAATGGCCAAAATGGTTTTAAAAAATCAATTAGAAAAATTATTCAGCAAAAAAAGGCACTTTACTGAGCATTTAAAAGCGACCAAAAACAAAGTACACAGAAAGAGTACATGGAACTGCAAACACAAGTCGAAAAGGAAGTTAGAAAGGCCAAGAGAGAGATAGAAATTAATATTGCTAAGGGGGCTAAAACCAATTCCAAAATGTTTTTCCAATATTATAACAGCAAGAGAACATTCAAAGAGGAGGTTAAATGTCTAAGAGACACAAATGGCAAAATCATAGACGAAGAAAAAAAATAGCAAATATATTAAATGATACGGGAGGATACGGACAACATGCCCCACAGGTAGACCTGTTCCTATCCAGTTTAAAATAACTTTAGCATAACAGAGGCAGAAGTGTTAAAGGGAATAGGAGCTCTTAAAAATAAACAAATCCCCTGGGCCATATGAGATCCTCCCAATATTAATAGTGAAAGCAGTTATTTACAAACTGCTAACCAAGATCATGCAACAGTCTCTTGACACAGGGGTTGTACCGACAGACTGGAAAATTGCAAACATAATACCGAGCGACAAAAAGGGAGACAAAACCGAACCAGGTAACTACAGACCAATAAGCCTGAATTCTATTAGATGTAAACTGATGGAAACTATAATAAGATCCAAAATGGAAAATTACCGATATGATAACAGTATCCTGGGAGACAGTCAGCATGGTTTTAGGAAAGGGAGATCGTGTCTAACTAACCTACTTGATTTTTTTGAGGATGCAACATCGACAATGTATAATTGCAAAGCATACAACATGTTTATTTAGATTTCCAGAAAGCTTTTGACAAAGTCCTGCATAAAAGATTAATTCTCAAACTGAACGCAGTAGGGATTCAAGGAAATGCATGCACATGGATTAGGGAGTGGTTAACATGTAGAAAACAGAAAGTACTGTTTAGGGGAGTAAGCAAACCTTAATGATAGTGCTTTGTGTATTTATAATGCCTGAAAATCAAAACCATTTAAATTTAGCATTTCAGTCATGTGGTGGCACGGTGGCGTGGTGGTTAGCGCTGCTGCTTCACAGCTCCAGACATGGCTGGCTGGGTGGATTGGCTTCTCACCACAACCCTCTAGGATTAAGCGGGTACAGAAAATGGATGGATTTCAGTCGTCCTGTTTCTCCCTAGCTTGTGTGGTCCTAAACCCAATTCCAGTGCCAAATAAAAGAATCTCTGCAGCTGGGTAATTGCCCCCGTATTTATTGAGTGGTTCCCCCCACTCTTGTGTAGTCGGGCTACATGTTGATCTTTTTATATTAATACTCGTTACATTTATTATTACCTATGCATTTCTTGCAATTGGTGTCTGCGCGGTCCACGTTAACACACATGTAAGGAAAAATTGATAAACAACTGGAAAACAATATTAGTGAAAGTCAAAAATATGTTTATTGGTGTAATACAAGAATAGAGCTATTTGAAGAAAGCAGAGAGAAATGTTCTGGGTCACAGCGGATGGAATCTGTGCAACAGACAATGGCTGCAATCACTTTTTAATAACATAGAACACTCCCCTATAATGGCATCATTTGAGACCTTCCTCACCTAAACCTGTGTACATGGCCAGTCCCCAAGCCTCACAAACATTCCTCTGCATCTCTTATCTCTGAGATTCTCCCATCCCCCCCATGCAACCAAAACAGAACAGAACAGAGACCCTTTCCATAAATGCCCATACATGGTCATATGTGCCATCTCTCTAGTCAAACTGCAATTTATTGAGACAGACCCTGCATTCCAAAACACCCCACCTAAACTCTGTGTTCAATATCCCTCCATTGAAAGTACCATACATTCCAAATATTAATATGGACTATCAAATTTCCTTACACACATGAACTGCATTTCATTCACTACAGGCAATATTCGGAGTACCGCGTATTCTGAATAGCAATTCCACTCCATGTAAACAGGGTGTTCTGAATATGTATTCTGATATCTGGCCGTATTTCGAATAGCAGTATTCTGAATATGTAAACCGGAATACCAGCCTCATATTCGGAATATCAGCCCTTGTAAACACCTTATTCAGAATACTAGGTTTTTTTTTTGTTTTGTTTTTTTGTTTTTTTTTTTGTTTTTTTTTACTGCGGCAGTCCAGCGGGATTCAAAGCCTTCCTCTTCTATTTGTACTAGCCTACGTGTCACTTCGTCGTCTGACAGTAGCCTACTTTTGTGACGGATCGTGTGCCTAAGATTGAAAGCCTTTGCAGAAACTGTACACACATTTATTCACTGTACATTATGACCCCAAACTGATTGCTGACTGTGTGATATTTACAGCAGCTTATTCATTTGTACATGATTTCCATTACATGAGAGTAGATGTTAAAACTTCATGCTGATTTGAACTTGGCTCTCGCCAAGATAAGCACCAATTAAGACGTAGCTTCACAGTAAACTAATGTGTCTCCATCCATTTGCGCTTCCTTCCATATGATGATGTAGATATCCTTCTGTCTGGTGTTGATGGCTGAAGTGTAATAATGGCTCCAGGGATCAGCTTATTGCCTCCCTAGCGCATCAGCACACACAACGGCTGCGATGCTGGCTCCGGGGATCAACCATAGTGCGGTCTCCCCAGCGCATCAGCATGACAACCGTCTGGATTGAGCTAAGTAGGGTACATCTCTGGGGTCTTCAAGTGGGCACCTTCCATCCTCGGTGTTTCGTCGACTAGCCCACAACACCTCTACAGATTACCTCTCTGTAAATAATAATATTGTTGTGTGGTGATTTGGTGGTGGTTGGCAGGGATGGGGTTAATTTCCTATCGCTGCCAAAATACATGTGAGTGTGGCTAGAGCTAATTGAATAATTGATAATTAGGCTCCAGCCACATGGTATAAAAAGAGAAAATCCTTTGTTTGGTGGTGGGAGTTGGTGAGTGAACAGTTTGTCAGTTTGTGACAAAGTTCAAGTTCAGTGAAGGCTCTGCCCAGCCTGAACAGTTTTTTGTTTTTGTTTAAACTTTTGTTTTGGCCCTTGAGCTGGTTATTTTGTTCTTGTTTATTGTGAAAGTTTTGTTTTTGTTTAACTGTTTTATTTTTGCTCTGTGAGCAGTAGTGTTTTGTTTTGTATTTTTATTTTCTGTTTATTTATTAAACTACGCAGCCGCGCTTCAACTGCAGTTTCCTTGCCTCTGAGACTCTTTGCCTGCCAATAACATCTGGGCCCGCAACACTACCCTTTCACACTCTCGCATACAAAAGTTTATTTATTATTATGAAGCAGCACACAAGCATTTCTAGTTGCTGCTGATGTGTCGTATGTACGGAACAACACAGCTTTGAAGTTAAACATGTTTAATTCTTCACAACAGATTGCTTTTGTAGGCGACATTTTTATTGCTGTGTGCACATGTGCGTATTACATTTTGTGATGTAAAAAGAAACATTATGTAAACGCAGAAGACATTTGGAACAGCTATTCCTACACTCATGTAAACATGTTTTTGGAATACCGGAATTATCAGGTATTTCAAATACTGCCTGCATGCAAACGTAGTGAATGTAAATAACAAATGCGTTGATGGCTGAAATCTATTATATATATATATATAAAAAAAAATATGAACTGTACCACCCTGTAACAGGACGAGGAGCCCTGTACATGTATTTTGTTTATTAATTTTTAGAACAGGGTCTCCCCCTCCGCCCCTGTGCAGGTTATTGTTTTGTATTTGTTTGTTTTATGATTTGTGTATCTTTCAAGAGTAAAAGTGTAAAACCGTCAAACTGACTGCCTTTGTGGTTCTACAGGTTGCCATGGTACAGATGAGTATTCAATTAAGTAACTAAAAACTCAGTTGGAACATAAACAGAAGAATCTGAAGAACAATAGTATTACCATCATTGTAACAGACCTTGAAATTGTCGTTGAAGATATCACTTCATGGAGATGAAGAAATGCATTTGCCTCTTCTGTAACTGTAGAAATTTTCAGCATTTCTTCACATGCTGTTGCCTTACTAGCCTTTGCCTCTGTATAAAACACCACAGTATTGCAGCACACAAAAACAGGACTTTCTCCATAATTTTCTCCATGGTTGTAGAACCTCCCAACATTCACTTCAAGGAGATCATGTGATTTTCTTGTGTTCTCGGTACAGTTGCAGATGTGTAGTGTAAAAGGGAAATGTTCTTGGTACAATTGAAAAGATGGAAGTGTACTCAGAAAATTTCCAAGTGTACTCAGCAAATATCCAGTGTGAATGAGAAACCGTTTCCCCTGAAAAGCACTGAGGACACTTGGTAAGTGTACCGTGTGAAAACAACCTTAATCAATAATATAATTAAGGACCCCTGTATTTGCAGATTTTACTAAATTGAATACTCAATAAATGTAATAATTATGTTATGTAGACCTTTTATGATTTAGTTAAGCCTTTTGCAGTTATCAATATTTAAAAGCTGCTTTTCATCTTGTCTTCATTAGTAATAGCCCTGTGCCCGCGGCTCCCTGCCTCAGACTGCTTATCCTCCTGCTTTCTCTGTTCCTGTTTCCCATAGACTGTGCTGGACAATTACCCTTCCCATCATCCCCTGTGGCAGTTGCCTAGCTTTTCTTGTTGTTTTGCTGTTATTGCTTGTTTGTGTCATTTGGGGACATTATTGTTTGGGTGGCAAAATGTTTCTATGTCTCCCCAGTGCCTAACTGATTGCCTAACCAGTGTAGTGTCCTGTCTCTGTGCCTCCCCCCTCTCCCTTTCCTTCTCCTTTTATCTTTTTCTGCCATACAGTCCTGTTCAGAATAGTTCTAAGTGCAAGATACATTTTGCCAGTGTAACGTTTAATCTAGCTAATAAAAATAACTGTTATTTTGAGGTCATTGTATTTGTTTTTCGAGTTGCCTAGTATACAATAAAATTGTATTAGTCCTGCCAGTGTTGCACCAATTCTGCCCCAATAGGGGCCAATGTTGACATACAATAGAGCCAGTAAGGGAACAGTATTGGACCTATTCAGATTACCTTCATTTTAAACTCAGTAACAGTGTTTCTTATGGGCCAGTACTGCACCAGTTCCTAGTCAATTCAGATTGCCAGCACTAGGCCAATTAAGTGCCCATGTGCAAATGATACCGGTCCAATTAACGCACATAATTGGACCAATACAGTCATACTGGCGTGACCGCATTGCACCAATTCTGGCAAAACAGTTTGTCAACATTGGTACAGTATTACTGGAATAATAATAATTTATTATTATTATTTACTCTATACTTTTTAATGTGCACTGTTTCATTATGGCTGGATTTGTTTTAGTGATGTTGACGTTGTTCTGTTGTCATTTTGTTTTTTTAGAGTAGATTGTATTATATTGCTTGATGAACACCGTAAGTCACCTTGGATAAAGGCGTCTGCAATAATATTAACTGTAATTCTGATAATATGTGACCTGGTCCTGCTGTGTGTACTTTGAATTGCTTGTGGGAATTATTTCATATCATTGCAGCCTTCCACAGTGAAAATAAAGAGATTGTGTAAAAAGCAAACATGACTCATACCAGTTGTAGTTTAAACATTAGCTTATTTTTGGAGATTTTTTATGTTTGATATGGAAAGCCAAATAAGGAGAATACAAAGTACAAAATCCAGAGGTTTTTACAGAAACATTTTCACACCCAAACAATAATGTCCCCAAATGACACAATTAAATTAACAAGCAATAACAATAGCAAAACTAGAACTGTCCCGCTCAAAAGCGCGTACGTCTGCATGGCAATGGTAAATAAAGGTCTAGGGAAGGTGAGGAATCTTTTTGGCTTTCAGAAATCCCCCCGAAACAGCTGATCCATTCAACAGATCCGTAAACAAAGCAAACGCACAAGGAATATACAGCAATGTCTTAACAATCATAAGAACATAAAGTTTACAAACGAGAGGAGGCCATTCAGCCCATCTTGCTCTGTTTGGTTGTTAGTAGCTTATTGATCCCAGGCTGTCAGCTTCAACAACATTACTGGGGAGTTGGTTACATACCCTCACAATTCTCTGTGTAAAAAAGTGCCTCCTATTTTCTGTTCTGAATGCCACTTTATCTAATCTCCATTTGTGACCCCTGGTCCTTGTTTCTTTTTTCAGGTCAAAAAAGTCCCCTGGGTCGACATTGTCTATACCTTTTAGGATTTTGAATGTTTGAATCAGATCACTGCGTAGTCTTCTTTGTTCAAGACTGAATAGATTCAATTCTTTTAGCCTGTCTGCATACGACATGCCTTTTAAACCTGGGATAATTCTGGTTGCTCTTCTTTGCACTCTTTCTAGAGCAGCAATATCCTTTTTGTAACGAGGTGACCAGAACTGAACACAATATTCTAGGTGAGGTCTTACTAATGCATTGTAAAGTTTTAACATTACTTCCCTTGATTTTACACTTCTCACAATATATCTGAGCATTTTGTTGGCCTTTTTTTATAGCTTCCCCACATTGTCTAGATGAAGACATTTTGAGTCAATGGGAAAGGTGAGGGTTGATATGTAAATTAACTATGCGTAAAGTACTTGTGCTGTTTTTTAAGATTATTAGTGACATTTTGTGAAAATGTTGTTTCCATGCACAGAGAACGGGTACACGAGTGAATCTAAGCTGCTGTAATAAAGCAAAATACTGTGTGCCTGCTTGGTTAATTATGTGCTTTACTGCTCTTGACCAAATTGTTTTTCAATTTGAGGAGGCTCGTGCTGTCAGATGCGCTCCTTTCTTTTAAGTTGTGTTGGATTTACTGCTGTGTTAAATATTAATGATGCAAACAAATAAAACACAATCAATACGTTCATTTGCAATTTTATTTGGTCAGTTCTGAGAGGGCATCAACAACTTGGATTTTGTTGTGCTGTTTTCGGCAATCGAGCTGGCTTATGACATCCAGCTCACAAACTATATTTATTAACATGGAGGGCAGACGTGCATTGTCTTTGGACATAGCTGGGATCAATAAAAGGACGGGAATTCAGTTAAGCAGCTCACTTGCTCTTTGTGTTTAACTTTAGTGTAGTTTTTACAGCAAGGGTATTCTCAAACAGCTGCTTTAATACTATAAGAAATGCATAACGCAGTTCGTGGTAAGTGGTTTTATACAGAACTGTAAATCCCACAAAACATATTCAACATGACAGACCAGACACAGCAAAAAACAATAATAAAAAAAGGCTGCCCGCATTAGCATTAAGGTGAACTATTCCACTGCTAACCATAAAATCGCCCATCAGCCATTACTTTCTGCCATCTTGGAATCCACAGTAACAACTGACCTGATCCCAATATTTATAGTTAAGGATAAACACGCTCATTAACATTTACACATGAAATGCGGGTTTCCATGAAAAACTGGGTGTGGTTTTCCCGTATGTTTCGTCATTTACACGAGTAAGTGAGATTTACCCTATCCCTCTCTTTGGCCGTTTTTTTCGTCCACAAACCTGATTTACCCGAGTAATTCTCCCAAACGTGCACGCGCATCACCATTTCACGTATAAATTGACCCCCATGGAAACCCCATGAATCTTGTACTAATTACGGCAAGGTGATAGTTCAAGGTTGCAATGTTCTTTCTATTATAAGCCTCTATTTTGTGCAGCTTCAAAGTGGGGTTAAGTTCAATCAATTTGCCTGTCGTTTTGGATTTCAGGTCTGATTGGTAGTCTGATTTTTTTTTTTCTACAAATTTTGTGTAATTCTGTCAAGTAGTTTTCGAGCTACAGCACTTTTGAAAAAACAGATGGTGTCGGGAGAAAGTTTTTTTTTTTTATTCACTTGTAGGTATAAGAGTACTTGAAACTGCAAACGCAAGTCAAAAAGGAAGTTAGAAAGGCCAAGAGAGAGATAGAAATGAACATTGCTAAGGGAGCTAAAACCAATTCCAAAATGTTTTTCCAGTACTATAACAGCAAGAGAACATTCAAAGAGGAGGTTAAATGTCTAAGAGATACAAATTGGCAAAATCATAGACGAAGAAATAAAAATAGCAAATATATTAAATGATTACTTTTCACAAGTTTTTACAAAGGAGGATAAGGACAACATGCCCCACGTCAACCTGTTCCTATCCAGTTTTAAACAACTTTAGCATAACAGAGGCAGAAGTGTTAAAGGGACTAGGAGCCAGATGAGACAGTCTCTTGACACAGGGGTTGTACCGACAGCCTGGAGAATTGCAAATGCAATACCAATCCACAAAAAGGGAGACAAAACTGATCCAGGTAACTACAGACCAATAAGCCTGACTTCTATTAAATGTAAACTTATGGAAACTATAATAAGATCCAAAATGGAAAATTACCTACATGGTAACAGTATCCTGGGAGACAGTCAGCATGGTTTTAGGAAAGGGAGATCGTGTCTAACTAACCTGCTTGATTTTTTTGAGGATGCAACATCGACAATGGAAAATTGCAAAGCATACAACATGGTTTATTTAGATTTCCAGAAAGCTTTTGACAAAATCCCGCTGTGACGACAGAAGCAGGAACGTAAACAAACTGACACTAAATACTGCAGTTGCAAAAGAAAGACACAGCTGGCCGCCGTTATATTTAAATACAAAAATAAATAAAAGGTTTTAACAAAGACTTGCTCACAGAGCGAAATAAAAAGGTTAAACAGAACAAATCTCAAACACAAAATACTACGAAAACAACACAAAACAATACAGGTCAGACTGGGCAGTAGCCTTCACTGTTCCTGTATTATGATTATTTAGTTTCGTTTTTGCTCGCTCTCTCCGCTCTCGTTCCTCCTCTTGAACACCCACCCTGAGTGCAGCGAGCTGCAGGCTTTTATGCAGGTGACCATCTCCCGATTAGCAACAAAACACTGCCAGAACACATTTTAAATAAAACAATAACAAAACCCGCGGCGCCTCACGTCACAGAAATAAATACATTACTAAATAAATACAAAACCACACAGTGCCTCGCCGTCATACATTTAAATACAATGAAACAAATAAACAATACAAAATAACACAGGGGCGGAGGGGGAGACGCACACATGGCCCCAATGGCTACCTCCCCCCTCAGTCCCAAAGTCCTGGAAGAGGGGAAGCACAGTGTCCATGGGGGTGGCCATGGTGGGAGGTCCGTCACCCCCCACTTCTTCGTGGCTGGAGGCTCCCTCTTCCGGGATCCCGCCACCCACTATCCTGCCGCGAAAGTGCGGCTGGGGGAGCTGGTCTCCTGACCTCCCCCCCCCCTTCCTCGTGGCCGGCAGCTCTCCTCCGTGGGGCTCTGGCCACAGTGTTTCCTGCTGCGAAAATGCGGCTGGGGAGCTGGTCTCCTGACCTCCCCCTTTCTTCATGGCCGGCAGCTCCCCTTTATGGGGCTCCAGCCACAGTATTTCCTGCTCCATGGCACGACTGGTAGCAACCCCAGGCGAAGCAGGACTGGCAGCAACCCTAGGAGAAACAGAGCTGGCGACGACCCCAGGCGACGTCAGCAGTGGCGGACCCTCGGGAGGCGACGGCAGCAGCGGCGGACCCTCGGGAGGGGAGCCCCTGGCCATGGAGGTGGTAGGGGGAGCTCCACTTCTCCCTCGTACCCTGTAACTGGGGCGGAGCAGCAGGCAGCCCCAGGCGATCCGGGTGTAGCATCCCTGAACGGTGCGAGGCAGGCATCCCCGGGCGGTGCGAGGCTGGCATCCCCGGGCGATGGCGCACTGGCATCCCCAGGCAATGCATGACAGGGCGGCAGCGGTCTCTCAGGAGGCAACGGCGGTAGGGGAGCCAGGACCAGTGGTGGTGCTGGGATTGGCCTTTTTCTCAGCCGCGGTGACCCAGCGGTTTTCCCCTCTTGCTCTTCTAAGCAGCAAAGGTGGCAGGGGCTCCTCCCCTTCTGGCTGCGAAGGTGGCAGGGGCTCCTCCCCTTCTGGCTGCGAAGGTGGCAGGGGCTCCTCCCCTTCTGGCTGCGAAGGTGGCAGGGGCTCCTCCCCTTCTGGCTGCGAAGGTGGCAGGGGCTCCTCCCCTTCTGGCGGCAAAGGCGGCAGGGGCTCCTCCCCTTCTGGCTGCAGCGGGGAAACCAGCAGGCATGCTCCCTCTGCTGGTGGCGGTGGGCACAGCAGGTCTACCGTCTCCGCTGTGGGTGGTGGTGGCGGGACCAGCAGACACTCTCCCTCTGCTGGTTGGAATGGGCGCAGCAGGCACCCCTCTGATAGGAGGGGGCAGTTGAGTGGGGAATGCCCCTGCTCACCGCAGATGGGGCACCAGCAGTCATGCATGACTGCCCGGAGGATGGCATCCCAGCTGCTCTCCCGCTTTGAGGCCACGGCTGGTATCTCCCGCTTCTGGGGTCTCCCCCGGGGTACGTGGTCCTGGCTCGCTTGGGCAGCCCCCTCCTCTCCGTGGTATTGGGTGGGGCAGATGGCCACAGTGTGCCCAAACTCCCCAGAACGGGGGCACCACTCATCTACCACGTAGATAGGGCCGACATCCCCTGGTGGCAGCTGTTGCTGTTGCCGCCACTTTTGCTGCTTTCTGCAGCTCTTCCTTCCCATCCTCACTCTCCTTACTCCACACGTATAAAAAAAACGAAAAAATAAAAGAAAAAAAACTGCAGTACCCGCTTCTGCCTGAGTCCAGGAGGCGCTGGTGATCCCACGCTGGACACCACATGTGACAGGGTGGCTGGACGGTGACGTCACGACAGAAGCAGGAATGTAAACAAACTGACACCAAATACTGCAGTAGCAAATTAATTCGGGAGATGGCCGCCTTCTGCACAAGCTTTTCTAATTATTCCTGGCAGAGGACGAGTACCCACTCTCACCTCTGCCAGAACACATTTTAAATAAAACAATAACAACACCTGTGGCGCCTCGCCGTCACAGAAATAAATACATTACAAAATAAATACAAAACCACACGGTGCCTCGACGTCATACATCTAAATACAATGAAACAAATAAACAATACAAAATAACACAGGGGCGGAGGGGGAGACCCCGTTCTAAAAATAAACAAACCCTGTATAGGGCTGCTCGCCCTGTTACACCCGCATAAAAGATGAATCCTCAAACTGAACGCAGTAGGGATTCAAGGAAATGCATTTGCAGACAAATTTGCAGACGACACAAAAATAGAAGGAGTGGCAAACACTGTAGCAGCAAAGGTCATTCAAAATGATCTAGACAGCATTCAGAACTGGGCAGACACATGGCAAATGACATTTAATAGAGAAAAGTGTAAGGTACTGCACGCAGGCAATACAAATGTCCACTATAAATATCATATGGGAGATACCTGAAATTGAAGAAGGAATCTATGAAAAAGACCTAGGTGTTTATGTTGACTCAAAGTCTTCATCTAGACAATGTTGGGAAGCTATAAAAAAGGCCAACAAGATGCTCGGATATATTGTGAAAAGTGTTGAATTTAAATCAAGGGAAGTAATGTTAAAACTTTACAATGCATTAGTAAGACCTCATCTATATTAATGTGTTCAGTTCTGGTAACCTTGTTACAAAAAGGATATTGCTGCTCTAGAAAGAGTGCAAAGAAGAGCTACTAGAATTATCCCAGGTTTTAAAGGCATGTCGTATGCAGACAGGCTAAAATAATTCAATCTATTCAGTCTTGAACAAAGAAGACTACGCGGTGATCAGATTCAAGTATTCAAAATTCTAAAAGGTATAGACAATGTCAACCCAGGGGACTTTTTAAACCTGAAAAAAGAAACAAGGACCAGGGGTCATAAATGGAGATTAGATAAAGGGGCATTCAGAACAGAAAATAGAAGGCACTGTTTTACACAGAGAATTGTGAGGGTCTGGAACCAACTCCCCAGCAATGTTGTTGAAGCTGACACCTTCAAGAAGCTGCTTAATGAGATTCTGAGATCAATAAGCTACTAACAACCAAACGAGCAAGATGGGCCGAATGGCCACCTCTCATTTGTAAACTTTCTTATGTTCTTATAAAACTACTGGGCAGTTACTACTCAAATTTGGCAAGATAGTGCATCTAAGTGTTCTTTAGTGCCTTTTGTGGGTATTTTAATGTGTATTTTAATAAAAACAAAGTCATTTTAAAAACAAGTGGTACATCTGCTCAGGTGTTCGCTCCGGTAGTAATGTTTTTTTTCATGCATGCGCACTACAAACCGAACAGAACCACAGGGAAACAAATTCACCCTCAAGCCAGTTCTTTTATTTAATTAAAGTTGCTAAACGTATACCAGCATAAACATGTATACCAACACAAACACGAGGCACTGGCTTCATTTTCATAATATTATATGAATTTAGTTAGTACACAGAAATATGTGTGTCTGGAAGTATTTAGTTTACAGCCTGCACTGTTCGTGTGTAACAAAGAAAGTATGGAGCCGCAAGGTTTTTTTTGTTTGTTTTTCATTAAAAAGTAAAGACACAGTGTAAACCTGGACAAAAGAAGCTTACTCTGGTAGCCAGTGGGATTGATGCCTGGAAGTGTCGCTTTTGTGGAAAAGGATTGGACTGGTCTTGGTGAACCAAACTCGGAGGCAGACGGAGCTGTATCTGGCCTATGGAGGCGGTCAGGTTGTATTTTTTTTCCCTTTTTTTTTTTTTTTTCTTTTTTGGACTTTCTTTGTGCTTTCTTGAAATACTTACTTAAATGCAAGACGGGAAGCTTGTTTTTCTGTTCAAGGACTTTTTTTGATTTTTTTTTTGTTAAAACTCTGTGCTGGATTTTAATTTTGATTGTCAGGGACTGCTCAAAAATACTTTTTTGAAATCGTTGCTTGCGAATGTGTACTTGTCTAGAATACTATATTATTTATTTCTTAGTAGTCTTTGTATTTATTCTGAGTTGCCTAGTATACCATAAAATTGTATTAGTCTGCCAGTGTTGCACCTATTCTGCCCCAATAGGGGCCAATGTTGACATACCATAGAGCCAGTAAGGGAACAGTATTGGACCTATTCCGATTACCTTCATTTTAAACTCAGTGTGACAGGCTAGCTGCAGTGATGACGTCAGACCAGAAAAGAATCACACACAGAGGCAGTAGTAAAACTGAGCTGCAATGGCTGCGCTCAGCACGTTTATTAAACAAAATAAAAGGTTTAAACAGAAAACAGGACACGGCACTTGAGGCCAAAATAAATAGACAAACAAAATGGATTAACACTTAAACAAACGGTGGATGAACAGACAAACAAACACGGTGAGTCAAACAAACTTATATTTACTTTCCTTAGTTTTACTTTTTAGTTTCTCCTTCTCCACACTCTTCCTCCACTCACCGAACACACAACCCCGAGTGAGTGAAACGTGCATCTATATATACTGTTGTGCCGGGATTCAATTACTAATTAATTATTCACTTGAATCCCAGCACGTGAATTTTAATTATGTGCAATCTCGTGCTCACATATTAAATACTTTAAATGCACGTGAAGTGAAGTGCAATCCCGTGCCTAACTACAATTATACATTTTAAATAACTCGTGCTGCACACACCCATTTATATCCCGTGCAGCCATATCTATACATCAACATTAACACACGTAACATACAACATATAACACACAAATGCACACAGGGGCGGGGCACATTGCCACACTCAGTAACAGTGTTTCTTAATGGGCCAGTACTGCACCAGTTCCTAGTCAATTCAGATTGCCAGCACTAGGCCAATTAAGTGTCCATGTGCAAATGATACCGGTCCAATTAATGCACATAATTGGACCAATACAGTTATACTGGCCTGACCGCATTGCACCAATTCTGGCAAAACAGTTTGTCAACATTGGTACGGTATTGGGCCTGGGAATAATTACTGGAAGAATAATAATAATAATAATAATTATTATTATGTTGACATTGATCTGTTGTCATTTTGTTTTTTTAGAGTAGATTGTATTATATTGCTTGATGAACACCGTAAGTCACCTTGGATAAAGGCATCTGCAATAATAATAACTGTAATTCTGATAATATGTGACCTGGTCCTTCTGTGTGTACTTTGAATTGTCTGTGGGAATTATTTCATATCATTGCAGCCTTCCACAGTGAAAATAAACAGCTTGTATAAAAAGCAAACATGACACATACCAGTTGTAGTTTAAACATTAGCTTGTTTTTGGAGATTTTTTATGTTTGATATGGAAAGCCAAATAAGGAGAATACAAAGTACAAAATCCAGAGGTTTTTACAGAATCATTTTCCCACCCAAACAATAATGTCCCCAAATGAAACCATTAAATTAATGAGCAATAACAACAGCAAAACTAGAATTGTCCCGCTCAGTAGCACCTACGTCTGCATGGCAATGGTAAATAAAGGTCTAGGGAAGGTGAGGAATCTTTTTGGCTTGCAGAAATCCCCCCGTAACAGCTGATCCATTCAACGGATACGTAAACAAAGCAAAAGCACAAGGAATATATACAGCAATATATACAGTCTTAACAATCATACCGCTCTCCATCCCGTCACTGTTGCCTCTGTGCATTTTCTCTTACCACTCCATAAGTTTGTTCTAGTATTCGATGGTGGGACTGCACCCACCCTGGCAAAGTTTGTTGACTCCCCGTTGGGAGGGTTGCCACTGGCCGTTGCCAGTTCTTCCAGGGGAATTTCACAACTTCTTCCACGGGTTCTACTTGGGCAAGGGCAGCCTGGACCTCCCGTTCCCCCGCCAACCTAGAAAGGACATCTGCATTCTGATTGATAGTGCCCGGCAGATATTTCAGATCAAACGTAAAGTTCGCCAGTTGTGCCACCCAGCGTTGCTCCGTCGCACCCAGTCGGGCTGTATCTAAATGAACAAGGGGGTTATTGTCAGTAAACACGGTAAATTCCACTCCCCACAAACAATCTTTAAATTTCTCTGTCACTGCCCATTTCAGCGCCAACAGTTCCAGTTTAAGTGAGCTGTAGTTACTATCATTTTTCTCTGCTGGGTGAAGACTCCGGCTGGCATAGGCAATCACTCGCTCTCGTCCCTCCTGAACCAGGACAGTACAGCCCCCAAACCATCCAAACTGGCATCTGTATACAACCGGAAAGGCAGGGTAAAATCGGCATATGCTAAAATCGGGGCACTCACCAAAGCTGTCTTTAGCTCATCAAAAGCTGCCTGGCACTGCAGGGTCCAGTCTACAGACACCGTTTTCTTCCCTAACGCAGCAGTCCCCGTCAGCATGGTATGCAGGGGGGCAGCGATCTTAGAGAACTTGGGTATGAACCACCGGTAATAACCCAAGAACCCCAAGAATGAACGTACCTGTCGTACTGTGACCGGCGGAGGCCAATCCTGGACGACTGCCAGTTTCTAAGGGGCCATCACCACTCCAGCCTGGCTCACCCGGTGCCCCAGGTATCGGACCTCCCACTGGAACAGTTTACACTTCTTCAGTTGCAACTTCAGTCCGTGTTGTGCCAACTTCCGAAAGACCTATTCTAGGTGGAGAAGGCGAGTATCGAAACTAGGGGAGTAAATGATTACATCATTGTGACAGAAATATAATGAGTTCTGGCGATAAATCTTCCTCCCGACCTGTGAGGGCGCTAAAGAACGGGAGGAGAAGTATCTGGAAGGGCTGGCCTGACAGTTCGTTTCCGGGACCGGGAAGTGGGTCAAAAGAAGCAGCGAGACTCTGTTGTAAGACCGTTTTGACTTGAAAGGTAAACGAGGGGCAGCTGCAAGTAATAAGGCAGCTGCAACCGTTTACCTAGATATCATGCGGGATTACATATAGGGGCCAGTGTAACGCTGATTTTTTCCTTCGTTTGGGTTAAACGCTAGGAGAGAAGGACTGAGAGAGGAGCTCTCAGAAAATAAGAGAAATAAGTGTTACGTGTTGTGTGTTATTTCTGTCTGTCTGTAATTGTCTGTCTTTATCGCACCACTAGACAGTTAAAGCACACCTCCGGAGCTGTCGCCACGAAAGCACTATCCGGAGCACCACTGCACAGAGCACCTGCACGTTTGGATTCACCCAGGACTGGTGACCGTGCCTTTGTTTTCTGTTCAGGACTGTGTTGTGTTATTCACGCTCCCCGCGCTTTACACATTGTTGTGTACTGCCGGGAATTTATTATTTGACGGTCGCCAGACCTGGAAACGGCACAATAAACACTTCTTCACTAAATTACCGTTGTCTGCCTGTCACTCCTGCATCGCATCACCGCTACACCTGTTCCCCTTACCAGCCACTTTGCCACAATCATCTAGATAGATTAATAATGAATCATTTATTTGTCCACCCAGGCAACGTTGCATTAAGCGTTGAAAAGTAGCCGGGGCACTGCACAGTCCAAACGGCATCCGCTCAAACTCATAGAGGCCTAGGGGGGTTGTAAACGCTGTCTTCTCCTGGTCCCGATGGTCCACCTCCACCTGCCAGTAGCCACTGGCCAAATCCAGGGTGGAGTACCACTCTGCCTTAGTAAGGCTGGTAAATGATTCTTCAATCCTGAGCAGAGGGTAAGCGTCTTTATGCGTCAGAGCATTTAACTTCCGATAATCGACTAAGAAACGCCAAGACCCGTCCTTCTTTACAAGGACCACTGTGCACATCTACTAGGGTTATCTTGTACACGACCACCAATGGGTCGTTGCTGCACTTCTATGGGGTAGGGGCTCAGGTTACGCAAGCGTAGAGGTATCCTCCCTCCTTTCACCCATACCAGGGAACGCGCCACTTGCCACTCTGTCTCGCCGTCCTCGGCCTCCACCATAGCACAGTATTTGGAATGGGTGGGGTGTTTGATGACCTGCGTCCATACCACCATCTCACACTGGGGGGGAATCTGCACAGGCCACTGCTTGATTAACCAGGTCGTCCCTACCTTCCCATCGGGGGCCTTTTTCTCTCGACCCTCCGCAGATCGCAAACGCCTTCTCTCATTCTCCCCGGGCACTAGCCGACATGGCTGCTTCAAAACTCCGTAATTTAGGGGCCACCCCCCCAAAGATCTCCTCCCAGCAGTGGGTGATCACATTCATTCCCAGTATCCCCCATTCTGAGCTTATACTGTCGTCCTCCATAATAATCACTCCCCAATCAGGAACCCTCACCCCCCCATGACCATATCCAACTACTACATACCCGACATAGGGAATTTGCAGGCCATTCGCGGAGCGTAGCTTCAGCCAAGAGATGTCCGCCGCCTCTTTCATCACTCCTCCTCCCAACCACTTCTGAAAGGACCTGCTAAACAATGTGACCTGTGACTCCGTGTCCAGTAGGCAGGGCATCTTCACCCCCCCCCCCACCACACCTGTACCACAACCCCCGGACATTCCCCCAACAACGTGGGCTCTTCCCCGGACCCCCCTACCTGGTCTGTCCTCCAGTCCACGTGCCCTACCATGGCAGGGCGTTCCTGTTTTAAAGGAGTGTCTCGGGGTTGGTACTGGCCACAGTTCCGCCTAATGTGGCCACTCCGGCCGCACCGGGTACAAATCAGGTCCCCTTGATTGTCCCATCTCAAATCCGGGCAGGTACAGTATCGCCCATCCTCAGTCCTAACTCTAGGGTGATTAGTAGGTACAGACACAGTATTAGCCACTTGGAGCCCCGCTTGCCCACTGATTTCTTCAAGGAGGGACTTACCGAGTTGTTCTTGAAGCGCCCTCACCGCATCCTTCCATTCTTCTAAATCCACGGCCGGACGATCTACGGGTACAGGCAGCGTCACTGGGCAGGCCGTAGCCTGTATATTGGCTTTCCACCCCTCTGTTTCCAGGATCTTGGCTTCCCGGGTCACTTCTGTAAAGGTAAGTGATGCATTGCGACGTACCTGGCGTTGCAGCTCCTGCCTGTTTGATCCCGGGGTCAGTCCAAAAACGAATTGGTCCCGAAGCACAGCATCTGCTTGTCCCGACCCACCAGGTTCCCGTCACCTCCACTTGGAAAACAGCTCTCGCAATCGGAGTATGAAAGCCCCCATTACCTCATCCTTACCCTGGTAGGCCTTAAAGAAATCCACTGTTACCTTCACCAATGGGGCCTTGTCTCCATACAACTCATCCAGCCCCCCCTGATCATCTCACAGATTGCTTGCTCTTCACCATCCAGAAGCAGAATTTCCTGCCTAGCCTACCCTTCTAATGCCCTGTGGCAATGTGCCCTGCCCCTGTGTGCATTTGTGTCTTATATGTTGCAGGTAGTGTGTAAATGTTGGTGTATTGTAGTTGGTACACGGGATATAATGTGGGTAATGAGCATGAGTGTTTTTAAAGTATTTAATATGTGAGCACGGGGTTGCACATAATTAGTTCACATGCTGGGATTCAAGTGAATAATTAATAAGTAATTGAATCCCGGCACAACAGTATATATAGAGGCACGTTTTACTCACTCGGGGTTGTTGGGTGTGTTCGGAGAGTGGAGAACGGGTGTGGAGAAGGAGGAAAAGTAAACTAAAATAAACTAAAATAATAATTGTTAGTGCTTAGACTCACCGTGTTTGTTTGTCTGTTCATCCACTGTTTGTTTTAGTGTTAATCAGTTTTGTTTGTCTATTTATTTTGGCTTAAGTGCCGTGTCCTGTGTTTTTTGTTTTGTTCAAACCTTTTATTTAGCAAGTGCATTTACCATTTCATCCGTCCTGTCTGTGTTATTCATTTCCTGGTTCTGACGTCACCACTCAGCCAGCCGTGTGACATGCCTCAATATGCAAATCCACTTGCTGTGTCACCCCCAATCCCTGAGCTCTCAACATTGCCTGCACCTGTGTCCACCAATCCCTATAATGTCCTTCCCCATTAAACTTGGGGGCCCACTTGAATATAAGTAGCCAACTACACAACCTTGAGTTTCAGAAGGGCAAGGACCTTCGTGGCTGAGAAATCTTTTATTTATCCCCAAACAGGTTTTTTTCGATCCCGGGGGTTCTGCACACACAACAACGGTAACAAACGGAAACAAACTTTATTAATTCTCCACAGGGTTAGGTTCACTTTAAAAAAAATACACACAAAAGGAAGCTCCCAGTAAAACAAACAAAATACAAAATCTAAAAATACTAATTGGAGCTACCCTCCCACGGGTAAAAACACTCAATTAATAATCACAATTCCTCCTAAATCCAGCAAAGCTGGTTACTTCCCTTTTGCTGAACTTGCACCCTTGCGTGTCTCCACCTCTTTGTCTCGCCAGCCCGAATGGAACCCGCATCGCCGCTACTCTCTCCTGGACTCTAGAACCGGTAAGTCAACTGTCTACTGCCCCCAGTGGTGCCTCAGGACAATGCACACGGTAAGCAGCTGCTGGCCTCCTCCCAGTTGCACACGTTAAATAAGAATTCGCCCAATGAATGCAACCAAAAAAACACAACCCCCCCTGTCTGTCTTTTCAGGTTCCCAGTACAGTATTGCCCCAATTGAGCCTGCTGCGTTCATCCAGGTGAGTAGTCCACCAATCTCGGACAGCAGCACAAAGAGGGAACACACAAAACAACAAGGAGCCTTTAACAGGGTGAGGAGCCCTGTACATGTATTTGTTTATTTTTAGAATGGGGTCTTCCCCTCCACCCCTGTGCAATGTATTGTATTGTTTTGTTATTGTTTTATTTATGGTTTATTGTTTTGTAACTATGACAACGAAGCACCGTATGTTTTGTTATTGTTTTATTTAAAACGTGTTCTGGCAGAGGCGAGATTAGTGCTCGTCCTCTGCCAGGAATAATTAAAAACCTTGTGCAGATTGTGGCCGAGGGGTAATGAGAGAATTTATAATTAACCCCTCAGCCACAGTAAATAAAAGCCTGCAGCTCTCTGCACTCAGGGTGTGGTGTTCAGAGGAGGAACGAGAGCGAAAGGAGAGAGAAATGTATTTAAAACTAAACGTAAGGATCAGTGAATGCAGTTGCTCAGCCTGACCTTAGCGTTCTTTTGTGTTCGTGATTATTTTGTTTAAACTTTTATTTTGCTCTGTGAGCAGTGTTTTGTGTTTTAAATATTTTATTTTATTTTTGTTTAAAATAAATGGCGACGCTGCATCCTTTTGCACTGCGGTACCTGGTGTCAGTTTTTCCTTCCTGCTTCTGGCCTGACATCACCACTTAGCCACCCTGTCACATGTGGAGTCCAGCGTGGGAACACCAGTGCCTCCTGGACTCAGGCCAGCGTAGGTACTGCAGTCTGTGTTTTTTTCCCGTTTTTTATTATTTCATGTGGAGTGAGGAAGAAAGAGGATGAGGAGGAAGAGCTGCAGACAGCAGCAGCTGCAACAAGAGCAGCAGGAGAGCAAGAGGTGGTGGTCCCGGGGGCCAACTTGGTCTGGGCCCCCGGACTGGGCAGCTGAACAGGAGCAGTGGGGGAGGGGGCTCCCATGAACGACGCCTCTGCGAGTTTGGGCAAGTCTGGGAGGACTGCCCTTACGGGGACCCCCAGTATGAAGAGGTGTGAAACCAGGGTCTGGTGGGGGACGCTGCAGAGTGGTTCTGGGCAGTGGACTGGACCCGGCCATATTCAGCACCCAAGAGGGAGGAGCCCAAACATCCTGCGCCTGAGTGGGAGGAGCCCAAAAGTCTTGCGCCTGAGTGGGAGGAGCCCAAACGTCCACAGCCCAAGAGGGGGGAGTCAGTGCATCCACAGCCCAAGAGGGGGGAGTCGGTGGTCCACAACCCAAGAGGGGGAAGGCCGAACATCCACAGCCCAGGTACCCACCAGCAGAGGGAGAATATCTGCTGGTTCCACCTCCACCTCCATGGGATGATTGCTTGTCGCTTCCACCTCCACCAGCAGAGGGAGAGTACCTGCTGGTTCCTCCTCCACTGCTGTGGAAGGACGACTTGCCACTCCCACCTCCACCATTGTGGGAGGACTACCTGTCACAACCAGCACCACCACCAGGGGGGGAAGAGGAGGAGCCTATGCTGCCTTCGCCGCCAGAAGGGAAGGTGCCCCTGCTGCCTTCGCCACCACCTGAGGGAGAGGAATAGGAGCTGCCTCTCCCGTCAAGACAGGATGGACCGAACAGGAAGCTGGCTGTCCGCAGCCGCCCTTGCATAGGCTGCTGAGCAGAGCAAGGGGGAAAACCGCCGGGTTGCAGCGGCTAAGAGGGCCAACCCCAGCACCACGGCTGGTCCTGGCTCCCCTCCTGCAGTCGCCTCCCGAGGGCCCGCTGCCGCCGTCGCCTCCCGAGGGCCCACTGCCGCCGTCGCCTCCCGAGGGTCCGCTGCCGCCGTCACCTCCCGAGGAACCGCTGCTGCCCTGTCGTGCATCGTCCGGGGATGTCTGCCATGCACTGCCCAATGATGCCTGCCTTGCGCCGCCCAAGGATGCCTGCTTTGCACCACTCAGGGATGCCACGCCCACTGCGCTCAAGGATGCCACGCCCACGCCGCTCAGGGATGCCACACCTGCTCCGCTCAGGGATGCCACGTCTGGATTGCCTGGGGCTGCCTGTTGCTTCGCATAGCCTGGGGCTGCCTGTTGCTCCTCATTGCCTGGGGCTGCCTGTTGCTTCGCATCGCCTGGGGTCGCAGAAGGTCCTGCTTCGCCTGGGGTCGCAGAAGGTCCTGCTTCGCCTGGGGTCGCTGCCGGCTCTGCTTCGCCTGGGGTCGCTGCCGATCCTGTACGGCAGCAGGAAGTGGCTGGAGCCCCACGGCTGCCGGCCACGAAGGGGGGGAGGTCATGAGACCAGCTCCCCCAGCCGCACTTTCGCGGCAGGAGATAGTGTGGCTGAAGCCCCAGAAGAGGGAGCTGCTAGCCACAAAGAAATGGGGGGTAGAGGACATCCCACTATGGCCACCTCCAGAAACACCTTGCTTCCCCCTCTCGCGGGACTTTGAGACTGAGGGGGGGAGGTGGCCGTTGGGGCCAAGTGTGCGTTGCACAAGGGGGGGGGGAATGTAACAGGGCGAGGAGCCCTGTACATGTATTTGTTTATTTATTTTTAGAATGGTGTCTTCCCCTCCGCCGCTGTGCAATGTATTTTTTGTTATTGTTTTATTTATGGTTTATTGTTTTGTAAATATGACAGCGAAGCGCCGTATATTTTGTCATTGTTTTATTTAAAATGTGTTCTGGCCACAGTAAATAAAAGACTGCAGCTCTCTGCACTCAGAGTGGGGTGTTCAGAGGAGGAACGAGAGGAGAGAGAAATGTATTTAAAACTAAACGTAAGGATCAGTGAAGGCAGTTGCTCAGCCTGACCTTAGCGTTCTTTTGTGTTCGACCTGGTGTCAGTTTTTCCTTTATGCTTCTGGCCTGACGTCATCACTTAGCCACTCTGTCACAGAGCCACACACAAAAATAAAATATCGGGGCTACCACGACATAACCCATGGTGAGACCTCCAAATAGCCCTCACACCTGTATCCAGTCAATAAAAACTCTGTAAAAAAACATCCTTTTTTCATAAAACCTGTCTGTCTCTTCCTTCTTTATATATAATAGTTATGTGCCAGGTAGAGTCAAATAAGGTGCAATTTATCAACTAGGAGAGAAGCAATACAGCCAAAAAAATAAACCAAAAAAAAGAAACAAAAGCTTGATGAGATTCTGGGATCAATAAGCTACTAACAACCAAACAAGCAAGATGGGCTGAATGGCCTCCTCTCGTTTGTAAACTTTCTTATGTTCTTAAGAAGAGCAACCACAGTTATCCCGGGTTTAAAAGGCATGTTGTATGCAGACAGACTCAAAGAATTGAATCTATTCAGTCTTGAACAAAGAAGACTACGCGGTGATCTGATTCAAGCATTCAAAATTCTAAAAGGTATTGACAATGTCGACCCAGGGGACTTTTTTGACCTGAAAAATGAAACAAGGACCAGGGGTCACAAATGGAGATTAGATAAAGGGGCATTCAGAACAGAAAATTGGAGGCACTTTTTTACACAGAGAATTGTAAGTGTCTGGAACTAACTCCCCAGTAATGTTGTTAAAGCTGACACCCTGGGATCCTTCAAGAAGCTGCTTGATGAGATTCTGGGATCAATAAGCTACTATCAACCAAACGAGCAAGATGGGCTGAATGGCCTCCTCTCGTTTTGTAAACTTTTTCTTATGTTCTTATATAGTCCAGAATGGAAGATTTGAGGTTTACAGGTACTGTCTGAAGAGGTGCGTCTTGATGGGCAAGGGTGGAGAAGTAGCGGGCTCTGGAAGGCGGAGGCGGAGGAGCTTAGAGGAGGTAAAGCCAGTCTTCTAGTGCAGGAGGAGCGGAGATGTTAGGAGGGGGTGTAGGGAATGATGAGGCTCTGGAGGTAGCTGGGTGCAGTCTGGTCAAGGGATCGGTAGGTGAGTATAAGAGTCTTGGATGCGAGCGGTGATCGGGAGCCAGTGGAGTGAGCGGAGTAGTGGAGTTGCGTGGGAGAAGCGGGGCAGAGAAAACACAAGGTGAGCAGCGGAGTTCTGGATGAGCTGGAGCGGACGGGTGGTGGACGCAGGGAGGCCAGCCAGGAGGGAGTTGCAGTAGTCTAGGCGGGAGAGTACCCGGGCCTGGACAAAGAGTTGGGTGGAGTAGTTGGTGAGGAAGGGTCAGATTCTTCATATGTTGCTCAGAAAGAATCGGCAGGTGCATGCTTGAGTGGAGATGTGCTGGGAGTAGGAGACTCCCTTTTTATGAATTTGCATATAGTTCTTACTTTACTAAACTCACGTTGCTTGTTGAATACTGTCTTGATTGTGCTCTTGTTTAGAAAATGTATAGTGTGCAGAGAGATCATGATACTGATAATGTGAATGAAGACAAGGTGCAGAAGGTACAATTGGCAGAATAAAAGCAGTCCTCAAGCAGAGAAGCTGTCTTTACAGCACAGACATGTTCCTGTCTAGCTGACTCATGAAATAACACGTATTACAGCCTTCCTCTGAAGTTAGCCTTTCTTTTAACAAATACAATATAATAAATAATTGGCACTGTGAGAGGGTAGGGATTTGGACTGACCGTCAGGTGCATGCGGGAGCCTGTAGGGGGTTTGTATTCTCTGTGTATTCCCACGCTGTCAGGCAATGTTTTGTTGACAGGACTCAGCTGTGAGGAAATCGGCTGATGTTCTGTCACTGGCTGAATGAATGAATAAAAAGGCACTATTTTGTATCCTCTCTGGCTCATACAGGAAACATAGTGGAGAGTGACTTCACGGCAGAATCCTGAAAATCAGAGGCTTTGGAGCAGCGACTCGGAGAGATGGAGTGGCAATTCCAGCGCGAGGCTTACAGACCCGGGGTGCTAGCAAGCCACACGGGTTATTTACTGTGCTACTATTTTTAGTTAGCGAGTTTAGCAGGACTGAGTCGTCCCACAGTGTATGAGAGGTTACAGAACAGTACCATTCCTCGGGGCTCCCACCACTAGAGGGAGCAACGAGCTGTGATTAAAAGCCACACACTTTATTTTGTAGTTTTTCCTTAAAGTATTTTGTTTTCCTTTTTCCTTTCGCCTTTTCACTTATTTTTGCTTTGGATTACACATCTGTGTGTGTTGTATGAAGACGGGGCACAATACCATTGTTGGTAGAGTGCCCCGAACTATAACGGAAACACCTGCCAAGTGAGCTCACCCTAATAAATCTGGGAGCCTGTGCCGGCGTTTCATCTTTGAACTTGGTGTCTGTCTTGTGCCTACCACAGGCACATTTTTAACTATGCACAATGGTCTGGTTGCCTTTTTTTGTGTGGTCTCTATTTCATGGGTTGCGGTTCAATGTGTTTCCTTCCACGTGTGTAGGACTTTAGAAATTGATAATGTAGTGGATTCGGGTAAAAAAAAAAAAAAAAAGCAGCCAGAATTGAATTGAACTGTTTACTTGGACAACATTGTTCTTTATCATCAAAGATAAAACACAGGTCTGGTGCTGTTCCCACAGAGTGCAGTAAGAGATTAACATGGACAAATGTTTAAAAGGGGCAAACAGGGTGCTGAGAATTGGCAGTTGTCAGGGAGACCGGATTCCTGTGAAGTGTTACAGCTCAGCAGCACAGTCTCAGGGTGAGAGACAGAGAAGGTGACCAGTCAAAAGATTCAGACAGGTAACTGTTAGTGGATCTCAGTGCAGAGGAAAAACAGCGGTCAAACTGCATTTCATCTCACTGCAGCCCCCTGTGTTTGAAAGGAGAGAAACCACACAAGGTAAGATTTCTGCAGCAATCTTGCAGTAAACATGCAGGTTCCTGAATGAGTGTTGTCAATGGTTTAAAGGCAAACACTGTTCCAGTTCACACTGTAAATGTATTACTGTCGACAGTGGGTCTTGCTACCTGTCAGTTTGCAAAGCCAGGGGGATGGGGGATATTTTAAACATATTTTGAAATCCTTCTCAAATGAAAAGCATGTTCATCAGAGGCTGCAGCTCTGTTGTGAACATTGTGCTTTAAAGGGATGGGGAGGACCACATCAGCAACATGTAATTAATACCTTTCCTACTTCATGTCCTTATTAGTATTAAGATCCTGTTATGTTTTTTTGCTTTAGCGCAATCTTGAGCGCTGTTTTAATCATTTTTAAACTGTATTGAACGGTGAGACCGCCGCTTCCTTCCTACTTCTTATCCCAAGATGACATCACTCACTAAAGTTTGCCAGTACGGTGGCATGAAGGTAAAAACAGAACCAAATCAATAAAACACCATCGACAGTGTGATGAGATTGTTATTGTTAAAGCTGAATACTGACGCTTGAGAACAACGCTGTATTATTTATTTGTTAAAGCTCAATAGCTTGCGACAGTGTCGTAGTAAAATGATACAACACAAGGATGTCTAGTCCCTAGACCTGCTCCGAGTCTGTACACTCTACAGTACGTTTCACAATGCATATGTACTGTAAGTTTTGCAGCTTGTTAGCTTGTGAACTCTGTCAATTTGTGCGTATGTATTGTGCTAAACATCAACTGCTGTGTTTCCAGCCAAGGAAATTCAAAGCAAGATAAAGTCTGCTGAAGCTAAACTATAACTTCTACTGTTTCTGTATTTCCTTGACTGCTTTACAGTATGAGAATTGTGAGTGAAGACAATATAGAAGATGTTTTGTGCATATGATGCACGGAAGTTGCAATATCTGATTACATATCAAATAGCGTTTTCACTGTACAGTGCCAGTAATTAACTTGAACTCCAAAGTCATAGAGCGTTGTTGTCAAGTGTATTCAGTATTGAGCATCATTAAATAACATGAAAGACAAAATACTGTAACCAAGGACAAACACATTACAAGAGGCTGCATTAATAAAGAAATGCAGATTACAAATACACTGTTTATTATTATTGATAATGTTTGGTAGGTTACAATACGCACAAATCTGAAACGTACTATACCATGTACACACTCTGAGCATTGTAAGGATTACACATCCTTGTGTGGTGTCATTACTGTGAGACTGTCCTTTGAGCTTCAACAATAGAACGTGATGTCAAGCATCAGATTATAAATACATTGTTAATATTATTACACCATCAATGGTGTTTTATTGATTTGGTTCTGTTTTGACCTTCAGGCCACCGTACTGTCGGTGAACGGAACAGAGTAAGGTAGTGAGTAATGTCATCTGTTGGAGGAAATCAAGAAGGTTGAGAAAGGGGCGGTCTCATAGGGTTCATTATACAGTTGTAAAATGATTAAAATTTCGCTCCAGATTGTGGAAAAGCAAATAAAAACAGCACAGGATCTTAATACTAATAAGGAAATAAAGTGGTAATTATTAAAATTTACATTTTGATGATCCGGTCCTCATCATCCCTTTGAGAGGCTTAGAGCATGTTCTGGGACTGTCACTGATCTATCTGCTCTGGTGCTGGTGACATCTAGACATACCTGTATATTTTGAAGTACAAATCTGGTGTTCCAAGCTATTCCTTCCATATGAAGAGCTCCATTCCAAAACTCGATAAACACCAATTTTACACTTTTTCAACTATTGCTATAGCTGTATGTAATTGCCAGGTCTCAAATAATCACAGGTCTCCAATATGCTTTGCTTGCAAATATTGTAATAGGCAGGTTAACCAAACGTTTGTCAAAACATCAAGTTCCAGTTCAAAGTTCTGCAATGCAATTTTGAAACTCAGATTTTTCTAAACATCTTTTAATATTCACAACATGTGGCAAAAAAATAAGTCATCTGTTTTATAGTACAACATTTTCTCCAGTATATCTTAAATATTAAAAAAATATATTATTTGTAGGGTCTTATTTAATAGAGCTACTATTGCTGGGATGATAGCTTCCAAGTTTTGAGTTGATCAGTTGATTTGACAAATTTTGTTCTGACCATTAGGTGGCCATCTTGGATTACAGAAAAACACAATTTTTTTCTAATATTCAATTTCTATTGTCACTAGGATGATGACTACAAAGGTTGGAGTCATTTGGCTGAACGTTAATGATTCTTTCCGAAAACCGTTTTGATGGCATTTTTGGTTAATTTCGTGGTTGCCATTTTGATCGTAAAATTGATTGTATTGCAGCAACTATTCTTTTTTTTTTTCAAACTTAATACAGGTTAGGCTGCAGATGGTATCTGCAAAGCTTCAAATGAATCGCTCCACAGGTACCCAAGAAGAAGATTTCAAAATCTCAGGATTTTGCACTGCACCTATTCTGGCATCACCTCCTATATGTTTGTATCATCTTGAAAACAACACTGAGCAAGCTTCTGAATACATTGGACTGTCAGTTTCTTGATCTCTTGGCTTGTGTTTCATGTGGCTGAATCAATAAATATAAAACACCACACTAACCTGTTTTAGTAGTCACTATGATTTCAATATATTTATATGGGGGAAATTACAAAAAGAATGATTGTATGAACATGATTTGCTGTGCCTTGGCATTAAAATCTCTCTCTTTTTTGCCCCTCCTGTGTTTCCTATCCTCACAGTACAAAGTCATGGCATCAAATAGACGCTGGGGATATCTTCTGATCTTCCTGGCCCTTCACTTCCTGGCACAGCTGAATGGGTGCCACTGTGCCAACATTAAAGTGACGGTGTTTAGAGGCTCGGGGCTGCGTCCAGATTCTTATTCCCCAGCCGACGGGTTTGTGAGGGTCTATTACAACAACAAGGATTACGGTCGGACACAGATCATCCAAGACAGCGGCAACCCTGCATGGAATCAGAACTTTTTCATTAATAATGTGTCATATGGGCAGAAGCTGGAATTAAAGGTTTATGACAATGACCTTACGTTTAACGACCTCCTGGGAACCTGCATTTCTTATCCCAGAGTCTCATCCTCCACAATAACCTGTTCTCTGAATAAAGGTGGCACTGTTACATACAGCTACAGTGTCTCTTAAGAGCTACACAGCACTCTGTGTAAACCAAACCTCAAACTCCTGCCCCTTCCCCTCCAGAGTCTGCAACTCTACTCCTGGAGAGCCACAGTCCTGCTTGTTTCACAGGGAGCTTTCAAGAGTCAGTGAAGGAGACCTGTAAAACATATTAAACTGTACTAATGAGGGAAATTTTGATCCAGGATAATGATATTCCAAGATACTGTGGCTTTCCAGGACCAGGTGGCAGAACCCTAGGATAAATAAACTCTGATTGATATTTTATGACCAACAGTCAGGTACACACTTCTGAGGGAAGGAGACAAAGAATATGTTAAATTATTCCAAATTTGTAGGAAAATAAACCATTAAATTAATTAGTTTTAACATGTACCCAACAACACCAGGAAAAGCAGATCAGTGATAATGGATGGAGTTTTAATTAATATTCTTAATTTTAAAAAGGGGTCAGTGGTCTTAATAGAACACATACTTGATCATCAATTTTAAAAAGTAAAAAATAAAATGAAGACAAATGAAGGAAACCGTTTTTAAAGGGTATAAATGCACAATGCATGAATGAACATGGCAGGGGTTTGGATTTGGGGATTTTCTCTACAAGGAGTTTTGTGTCACTTTCTGTTCTTGCTTAGCTTTTGATCCAATTTTCTCTCTAACTTTGATTTTGAATAACTGGGCAACCTGTTTTCAATAACTGTCTGTGTGCTTGGTCAGGCAGGGGTTATTGAATACAAGTGAAATAAGTATAATAAGCCAAATTTGCTTACTTTAGCATATCATGTCATTAGAAGATTAATCAATACTTTATCTTTTAATGAATACTCTGAATCCTTGCTTGCAAAGGAAGGGCAACAGTCTGGCATTTTCTCTGCATTCTGCTTATCAAACCGCAATAAACTTTTGCATTCAAAACATTGTTGTCTGTCTTTGGAGTTCACCTATCTCTCAATGTATATGCAATGCCATTTTTATAGTCTGTTGACTTTTGACTTTATTTTGCATTATGTTTCAAAACTGTACAAAATCAGACACACTGTGAGGTCCTGAATGAAACTACATCTAGTGCTCTGCATGCCACTGCCACCAGTGTTCATTTAGTTGATAACAAAAATGTTATCAACTAACATTCTTGAAAACAAGCTTTTTATTTTCATTGATGATAAATATGATTGTATGAAAATAATTAATAATGACAACGACTACAGGTATGTTGACCCAAATGGTTAGAATGATGGACTAAAAAGAGAAAAAATATGACTAAAAAGCAGATGAAAATGAATGAGTGATGGTCTCATAGGGCAGCTCAAAGGGTGATGGTATCAGAAGGCAGCTCCTATGGTTTTGCTGTGGTAACGATGGGTTACTTTATTGTGGTTACTTTATAAATGACCATACTTAGTATATTTTTATTCATATTAACCATAGTGCACCTGCAGTTACTACATTTACCATGCATAAACCATGGTTTGTCAATAGTTACTGTGGTTAACATAGTGCTTCATTTGTGGCGGAGATCGTCGCTCAGCTCCGGTACCTCTCATTGAGACTGTCCAGCTCTCGGTACCTCTCAATTTGAGACTGTCCGCGCTCCGGGACCTCTAAGCTCAGCTCCGGTACCTCTCATTGAGACTGTCCGCTCTCCGGGACCTCTAAGCTCAGCTCCGGTACCTCTCAATTTGAGACTATCCGTGCTCCGGGACCTCTAAGCACAGCTCCGGCTCCTCCTCGTGATATGAAAAATTAAACATGCGCGTTTACAATTGAAAAATAATTTTATAGACGGTCACTGTTTTATCTCGTTGACTCGATTACATTTCCGCAAAAAAACCCTGATTTGCTCACTACTGTTTGTGAATATCTTCATAGCCCCGCCCATGTGTAATAGTCAACGCTGCATCGTGCCTTAATTCAGGGCTCCCGGAGCTCCCTGCGTCATCACTGCTCCCCTCACCTTGTCTAATTGTGAAATGATTGCAACCGTAATTGTGAAATTGACACCCTGTTTGTGTAAAAATGGACAAAAGGCAGTCAAATATACTGTCTTTTTTCAGTAAAACTACCAGAACAATTTCTGATGGTGAACCTGAACCGGTGTCGAAACAAAGCTCTGTGCAGCAGGCAGGTGTGAGCTGTGCTTCTGATGTGGTTGCGACTATTGAAGATGCTCTGGCTAACAGCATGGCTATGGAAAATGAGGAGCGGGATGCAGCAGACGATTCATCAAGTAAGAAGATATGAATCTGGGTAACGAAACTCAGGTGCCGCCGACCGTTTGGACTACTGAACAATTTAAATTTCATCATAACAACCACCCATGGCTCATTATGGAGAAATCAAATCTCGACTGCACGACTTGTGGAAAGGTAGGCTCACTGGGTCCAGAGAAAACGCCGGGCATGAAACTGGCTAAAGAGTGGGTAACATGCACTGTGACCTCCTCTGCCCCAGATGTAAAAAAACAGCAAAGGGCACTCAGGAATTTGCATCTCAACCCATGCTGCCCTGCATGTCTCCACCATACACAGCATCACTGCTCTTTCTGAACCTTGTCAGCCCACCTCTGACAAAATCCAACCCCGTCCCCTATGTGAGGTCCTGGATTGCTAAAGGACACAGAAGTGCTACAGACTCACAGAGCTGATCCAGAAAGAGGGAGGAGAGGCAAGAGGACATGACTGTGTGTGGCAGTGTGACCCCGCCTTGTGCGTATTGTTTGTTTATATGTTGCATCTAATGTGTTAAATGTTGGTGTATAGTCATTGGTACACAGGATATAAATGGGTCTGTGTAACACGAGTGATTTCAAATCTAGATTTGTATTTAGGCACGAGGATTGCACAACACTTCACGTGCAGATAAAATGTGTATATTATTGAGTGTCACGGGATTGCACTTAATTAATTAATGTGCAGTTGTACCGAGATTCCAATTGAATGATTGATTAGCAATCGAGTCTTGGTACAACTGCATAAAAGCAGCATGTTTTCACCCACTCGGGGTTGGGTGTACAGAGAGGAGGCAGGGAGAAAGAGCGGAGACAGAATTTAAAATTAACAATTGCTAAAACGTACTGGATTAGCCAGCACGACACTTACTTGTTTGTTTGTCTGCTTTGTTTGGCCCTTGTGCCTGTTTGTGTGTGTTTTGTTTAACTCTTATTTTCATTATTATTTAATAAAGAAACCGAGTGCATTCGCGTCTTGCCCCAGCTGCTGTGTGTTTGCGTCTTCTTCCGGGTGTGACATCACCACTGCAGCCATCCTGCCACACTGTGTTATGGACTTTTCTGGAGGAATAGACCCTGTAAGCCCACTACATTTTCCCTTGATTTGCACACCTGCTCATACCTTTTTTTTTTTTTTTTTAAACCAAAAATGTGTTTAAATCATGGTTTTATGAAAATAATGAATAAGACAAAATTTTATCTTTAAAATTATATATTTGTCAATATTGGTTACCCATGGGCTATATACAGTATAGTGGGAGATCACACAGTAAGATTCTGAAACCCCACGGACCCAACAACGGGTCCATCACAGTGGAAATGTTTCAAAAATACAGTAGGCATGTGATTATGGTATTTCAAATTACTAATTAAATGTTTTTTTTTTACCTTGTTAGCATGTTATCTACAGTGGTGGCTTAAAAATGTGTTGAAAGTGCATCAGATTGATGTTAAGCATTATGCGCATATCGTCACACTGGAGCTCCGGCACCTCCACTCCCCCTCGTACATCCGCTCTCTCCTGTTCACATTGAGCTCCGGCACCTCCGCTCCCCCTCGTACATCCGCTCTCTCCTGTTCACATTGAGCTCCGGCACCTCCGCTCCCCCTCGTACATCCGCTCTCTCCTGTTCACATTGAGCTCCGGCACCTCCGCTCCCCCTCGTACATCTGCTCTCTCCTGTTCACATTGAGCTCCGGCACCTCCGCTCCCCCTCGTACACCCGCTCTCTCCTGTTCACATTGAGCTCCGTCACCTCCGCTCCCCCTCGTACACCCGCTCTCTCCTGTTCACATTGAGCTCCGGCACCTCCGCTCCCCCTCGTACACCCGCTCTCTCCTGTTCACATTGAGCTCCGGATCTTTGACTTTCAGGGCAGGCAGCATCAGATAGCCCACGTGGCTACCCAGCTGGAGGCAGCCCGGCTGCAAACATACAATGCAGCGCGCTTGAGAGAGTAACTGAAAAATGAATAAGTTTAGGTTTAGTCAAATATGTAAAAGCCCAGGTCACTTTACAACCCTTGCAAACAATCATTTAAATAAAAAGAAGTAAAATGTAAAAAGTTTTGCAAACACAATCCGCTCCCCCTCGTACATCCGCTCTCTCCTGTTCACATTGAGCTCCGGCACCGCGTGATTTACAAATTAAGCACTGTTAACATACATAAGCCATGGTTTAGTAGCTAATGTATTCAGAATCTCTCTCTATGGTGGTCTTCCGTCATGAACCAATTGCAGCCGGTTCAAAATGCTGCTGCTAGTATCCGTACCAGAAGTAAAAAATATGATCACATTATCCCCAGCTGCACTGGCTACCTGTAAAGTTAAGGATTATTTTCAAAATTCTCCTGCTCACCTATAAGGCCCTTCATCACACATGTCCTGAGTACCTCCTCAACCTGCTGACCCGCTGTGTCCCTGCCCGCAAGCCGAGATCCTTTGACTCTGGCTTGCTTGTCATACCTATGCAAAAGTGCCCCACACTCTGGGAGTGCTCGTTTAGCTTCATGGCCCCAACTCTCTGGAACTCTCTCCCAGCTCTAGTGCGTGTAGCTCCCACCGTCGCTCGCTTCAAATCAACTCTCAAGATCCACTTGTTCTCTCTTGCTTTCAATGCTCTTTAGCCTATATCTGTTACAAGCCGCTGTCTAAACTGCTATTTCAGGGTTTTCATCTTACTAGTAGGATTCTGTAGACACACGCATCCACAATGTTTAGAATTCACATCCTAGCCTTGTATCTAATGTATTATGCCTGCATTTAATGTATTTGCATTGATTTTTACTGTTTGTATTTAATGTATGTGGCAGGATGGCTGATGTGGTGATGTGTGTGACGTCAGGTTCCAGGAAAGCAGTACACCAAGGGCAGAATGTGGGGCAAAACACTGTGTGGCTGCGCAGCTTTTATTAAACAAAATAAAGACTTTTCAAAACACAAAATAAAAGGGCACAAGGGCCAAACAAAACAAAGCTACAATACAGGAAATAAACAGAATGAATACCTTAACAAAACAAAAGGCAGCAGTCGTTTTCTCACAATGCTGTCTATCTCCTTCAAACTCTTCAAACTCATGAGCCTGGAGCTGGGCTTATATAGCGGGTGGTAAGGAGTTAATTGCACAATTAACAATCAATAAACTCCTGACCACCTGCACAATCATCCCTGGATGGGAATTAATCCCATCCTAGCCAAACACTAATACTAAACTGCATTTGAACTAATATACAGCTGGTTCTCAAACAGCGGAATATACAGAATACAAACAATAAATCATAATACA